>JAPXFY010000023.1:69348231-69543231 GCA_030674185.1 Monoplex corrugatus
GTGTGTATGTACTGTGCATGTATGTGTGTATGTACTGTGCATGTATGTGTGTATGTACTGTGCATGTATGTGTGTATGTACTGTGCATACTATATGTCAATTTTATCAGTTGCCCATGCTACCTTTCATCTCCAGGACAAAAAATGACCCACATCTTGCTTTTGTGTGGGTGTGTGTGGGAGGGGATTTTTTTTGGGGTGTGCGTGTGTGTGTCAGAACAGTTTCAGCTAAAGATGAATTGGAGGTGGTATTGCTGAAGGCCTTCTCTGGTAAGTTACACAAGTGCAGGGCAGCCCCCAGGTACAGAGGGGAGTTAACTGTTTCTACACAAGTACAGGGCAGCCCCCAGGTACAGAGGGGAGTTAACTGTTTCATTCCCACACTCTGTCCACCAGCAGCAAAACTTAATCCATTTACTCTTTCATCCTGTGCAGGAAGCTGGTGGATAGGGTGAAGGAATGAAAGGGTTATGTTTTTGCTGCCATGGCTGGTAATGCAGAAAGCTGGTGGACAGAGTGATAGAGTGAACTGAAAGGGTCATGTTTTTGCTTTGCTACCATGGCTGGTAATGCAGAAAACTAGTGGATAGGGTGAGGGAATGAAAGCAGTGACACTTTGGTACCATGGCTGGTAATGCAGAAAGCTGGTGGATAGGGTGAGGGAATGAAAGTGTTACGTTTTTGCTTTGCTGCCATGGCTGGTAATGCAGAAAGCTGGTGGATAGGATGAGGGAGTCAAAGGTTAATCCTTTCATTTCCTGACACCCTTCATACTGGAAGCTGCTGGATAGGGTGATAGAATTAGGAGTCTGCTATTGCTAAAGAAGGATGCAGTGCATTTTGGTAGTTCTTCTATAGTACTATTTATGTACTTCACCCATATCAGCCTGCATTTGCTTGGCATATTCCTTGACCTGGCAGAAAACCCTGTGTACTGGAAAGGTCTTGAAATTCAGGGGAAGAGTTACAGAACCAGTAGACACAGGAGAATGACTGGCGCTTTACCATGGGTGGCAAACAGGCCAGTTGTTGTGCTGGGGGCAAGGAGAATGACTGGCGCTTTACCATGGGTGGCAAACAGGCCAGTTGTTGTTCTGGGAGCAAGGAGAATGACTGGCGCTTTACCATGGGTGGCAAACAGGCCAGTTGTTGTGCTGGGGGCAAGGAGAATGACTGGCGCTTTACCATGGGTGGCAAACAGGCCAGTTGTTGTGCTGGGAGCAAGGAGAATGACTGGCGCTTTACCATGGGTGGCAAACAGGCCAGTTGTTGTTCTGGGAGCAAGGAGAATGTCTGGCGCTTTACCATGGGTGGCAAACAGGCCAGTTGTTGTTCTGGGAGCAAGGAGAATGACTGGCGCTTTACCATGGGTGGCAAACAGGCCAGTTGTTGTGCTGGGAGCAAGGAGAATGACTGGCGCTTTACCATGGGTGGCAAACAGGCCAGTTGTTGTGCTGGGGGCAAGGAGAATGACTGGCGCTTTACCATGGGTGGCAAACAGGCCAGTTGTTGTGCTGGGAGCAAGGAGAATGACTGGCGCTTTACCATGGGTGGCAAACAGGCCAGTTGTTGTTCTGGGAGCAAGGAGAATGTCTGGCGCTTTACCATGGGTGGCAAACAGGCCAGTTGTTGTTCTGGGAGCAAGGAGAATGACTGGCGCTTTACCATGGGTGGCAAACAGGCCAGTTGTTGTGCTGGGGGCAAGGAGAATGACTGGCGCTTTACCATGGGTGGCAAACAGGCCAGTTGTTGTGCTGGGAGCAAGGAGAATGACTGGTGCTTTACCATGGGTGGCAAACAGGCCAGTTGTTGTTCTGGGAGCAAGGAGAATGACTGGCGCTTTACCATGGGTGGCAAACAGGCCAGTTGTTGTGCTGGGGGCAAGGAGAATGACTGGCGCTTTACCATGGGTGGCAAACAGGCCAGTTGTTGTGCTGGGAGCAAGGAGAATGACTGGCGCTTTACCATGGGTGGCAAACAGGCCAGTTGTTGTGCTGGGGGCAAGGAGAATGACTGGCGCTTTACCATGGGTGGCAAACAGGCCAGTTGTTGTGCTGGGGGCAAGAAGAATGTCTGGCGCTTTACCATGGGTGGCAAACAGGCCAGTTGTTGTGCTGGGAGCAAGGAGAATGACTGGCGCTTTACCATGGGTGGCAAACAGGCCAGTTGTTGTGCTGGGAGCAAGGAGAATGACTGGCGCTTTACCATGGGTGGCAAACAGGCCGGTTGTTGTGCTGGGGGCAAGGATTAACTCAGAACGTGAAATCTTCAGGGGGTGAAACTGAGAGGTTTAATGCCTTCAGAAGGAAGCTGGTGGATAGGGTGAGGGACTGTAGATTGGGTGAGGGAGTGAGAGGATTAGAACTTACAGCAGGAATCTGGTGGGTAGGGTGAGGGAGTGAAATGGTTAAGACTTAAGCAGGAAGCTGGTGGATAGGATGTGTGTGCGCGCTCACACAGAAATAAGACAGAGAATGACAGATTAAAGGTCATGCCTAGTAACAGGCTGAGTGTACTTTGGTTCAGTATCATGTGTGAGTGAGTGTGTGTGTGTGTGTGTGTGTGTGTGTGTGTGTGTGTGTGTGTGTGTGTGTGTGTGTGTGTGTGTGTGTGTGTGTGTGTGTGTGTGTGTGTTAGAGATAGAGATACAGGATGACAACTTGGATCAAGGGTCACACACCAAACAGGTTAGTGTATCCTAGCTCAGCATCTTCTCTGCGTGTGCATGTGCTTGTTTGTTCTATTTCTGTAAAGTGCAGTGAGTGTGCTTTTGATATGGACTGTTTGTGCTATCTAAATGAAATTATTATTATTATTATTATTGTTGTTGTTGTTGTAGAGTAAGGTCCTGTAGATAAGATGAAGGAATGAAACAGATAAATCTTCCAACAGGAAGCTGGTGGATAGGGTGAGGGAGTGAAACTGAAAGAGTTACAACTCTACTGCAGTCTAATCCTCAGGGATGTTGGAGGGGGGGGGGGTGCCCCTAGGTAACATGAGGATGGCTGTGGAGGCCAGATAACTGCCCATTGTTGGGGAAGCACCAGAACATTAGGGTATTGATCTGCTGCCTATCTCTGTTTCTCCACTTCTACCCCTACTCCTGCTGGCTTGCCTGGTTGATGTGTGGGACAATGGTTTATTGGTTAGGACACCCACTGACCTGGGCTTCTACCTATTGGCCTGACTGTCAGGAATAACTCTTTTGACTCCCTCACCTTGTCTACCAGCTTCCCGCAATCTCAGACATGATGGCAAAGTAAAAACTTAATCCTTTGACTTCCTCACTCTGACCACTGGTTTCCAGCATTATCAACCATGATAGCAAAAAGCAGAAACGTAACCCTTTGACTCCCTGTCCCTGTTCACCAGTTGTGTGCGTTATCCAACATGATAGCAAAGCAGACACTTAACCCTTTGACTCCCTCATCCTGTCCACCAGTTGTGTGTGTAATCAACCATGACAGCAAAGCAGACACTTAACCCTTTGACTCCCTGCCCTGTCCACCAGTTGTGTGCGTTATCAACCATGATAGCAAAAACCAGACACTTAACCCTTTGACTCCCTGACCCTCTTCACCAGTTGTGAGCATTATCAACCATGATAGCAAAAACCAGACACTTAACTCTTTGACTCCCTCAGTCTGTCTACCAGCTACCAGCATAATCAATCATGACAGCAAGGCAAAAACTTAAACATTTGACTTCCTCATCCAATCCACCAGCTTTCAGCATTATCAGTAGTATCACTATCAGCCAAGTGAACAAAGCAACAACTTTAAACCCTTTTGCTTCCTCGACCTATCCACCAGCATCCTGTAATTAGATGATGGTCAGGGTTATGTAGTCAAAGTGTCAAATTGCTTGACCTACTGTGTGTGGTACAGTGGTTAAGACATCCACACTGACCAACACTTCTTTGCCATTGACCGCCGTGTATTCTTGTAGTTTGTTGTTGGCTGGGTACACAATAGTGGTTAGAATAAGCAACAGAACGTGGAACGAACGAACGAATGAACAAACAAATAAACAAAAAATCAATAGAATAACCAATCAACCAACCAACCAGCCAACCAACCAACCAACCAACCAACCAACAAACAGACAAACAAAATCAATGGACCAACCAACCAACCAACCAACCAACAACCAACAACCAACAACCAACCAACCAACCAACCAACCATACAACAAACAAGCAAAATGAATGGAATAACCAACCAGCCAAGCAACCAATCAACCAATCAACAAACAAATAAAACGAAACAAACAAACAAACCCATCGAAAAGGATTATGAGTGCTGAAATTTTAAAATAAAAAAAATGGAGGGTGTGTTTGCCCATTTCATGTAGGTTTTGTAAGAAAGGTGGTAGTATTCACGCCAAACTGGTTAACATTTGAAATGGGATACCACAGAAGGGAGGGACACTTTGACAGTTTGAGAGAATTGAAATAGTTTCATGCCACGAGACTGAGGTGCAGGAAGATAAAAAGCGGTTTTTCTCTTATTGCCTGAGTTGTATTGTAGTTGTAGTATAAAGTTACACTCTACACTATTGAGTCAGTTGAAGAGGATTACATGACAAGTGGCCTGTGAATGCCGTCTTCTTGTTACAGGTCACTAACTCCAGAACCCACTAGGTACTAATGCACAAAACAAGACTTACACAGGATACTGCAGATCTTAGTACACAGTGTGAAGTGTGTGAGTAGCCAGTCTGTACATTAGACTGTGTATTGTGTGTGTGTGTAACCAGTCTGTACGTTAGACTGTGTATTTGTGTGTGTGTGTGTGTAGCCAGTCTGTACGTTAGACTGTGTATATGTGTGTGTGTGTAGCCAGTCTGTACGTTAGACTGTGTTTGTGTTGTGTGTGTGTGTAGCCAGTCTGAACGTTAGACTGTGTATTGTGTGTGTGTGTAGCCAGTCTGTACGTTAAACTGTGTATTGTGTGTGTGTGTGTGTAGCCAGTCTGAACGTTAGACTGTGTATTGTGTGTGTGTAGCCAGTCTGTACGTTAAACTGTGTATTATGTGTGTAGCCAGACTGTACGTTAGACTGTGTATTGTGTGTGTGTGTGGATAGCCAGTCTGTACGTTAGACTGTGTATTGTGTGTGTGTGTAGCCAGTCTGTACGTTAGACTGTGTATTGTGTATGTGTGTAGCCAGTCTGTACGTTAGACTGTGTATTGTGTGTGTGTGTGTAGCCAGTCTGTACGTTAGACTGTGTATTGTGTGTGTGTGGCCAGTCTGTATGTTAGACTGTGTATTGTGTGTGTGTGTAGCCAGTCTGTACGTTAGACTGTGTATTGTGTGTGTGTGTAGCCAGTCTGTACGTTAGACTGTGTATTGTGTGTGTGTGTAGCCAGTCTGTACTTAGACTTGTTATTGTGTGTGTAGCCAGTCTGTACGTTAGACTGTGTATTGTTGTGTAGCCAGTCTGTACGTTAGACTGTGTATTGGTTGTGTGTGTTAGCATTGTACGTTTAGAGCTGTGTATTGTGTGTGTTGTAGCCAGTCTGTACGTTAGACTGTGTATTGGTGTGTTGTGTGTGTGCGTCTGTACGTTATGTTATGTGTGTGTGTTGTGTGGTGGTGTTGTAGCCAGCCTGTACGTGAGACTGTGTATTGTGTGTGTGTGTAGCCAGTCTGTACGTTAGACTGTGTATTGTGTGTATAGCCAGTCTGTACGTGAGACTGTGTATTGTGTGTGTGTGTAGCTAGTCTGTACGTTAGACTGCGTATTGTGTGTGTGTAGCCAGTGTGTACGTTAGATTGTGTATTGTGTGTGTGTAGCCTGTCTGTACGTTAGACTGTGTATTGTGTGTGTAGCCAGTCTGTACGTTAGACTGTGTATTGTGTGTGTGTAGCCAGTCTGTAGTTAGACTGTGTATTGTGTGTGTGTAGCCAGTCTGTAGTTAGACTGTGTATTGTGTGTGTAGCCAGTCTGTACGTTAGACTGTGTATTGTGTGTGTGTGTAGCCAGTGTGTACGTTAGACTGTGTATTGTGTGTGTGGTGTGTAGCCAGTCTGAACGTTAGACTGTGTATTGTGGTGTGTGTGTGTGTGTGTGTGTGTGTGGTGTGTGTGTGTGGTTGCCAGTCTGTACGTTAGACTGTGTATTGTGTGTTGTGTGTGTGTGTGTGTATGTGTGTGTGTGTGTGTGTGTGTGTGTGGTGTGTGTGTGTGTGTGTGTGTGTGTAGCCGTCTGTACGTTAGACTGTGTATTGTGTGTGTGTAGCCAGTCTTTACGTTAGACTATGTATTGTGTGTGTATGTAGCCAGTCTGTACGTTAGACTGTGTATTATGTGTGTAGCCAGTCAGTACGTTAGACTGTGTATTGTGTGTGTGTGTGTAGCTAGTCTGTACGTTAGACTGTGTATTGTGTGTGTGTGTGTGTGTAGCCAGTCTGTACGTTAGACTGTGTATTGTGTTGTAGCCAGTCTGTACGTTAGACTGTGTATTGTGTGTGTGTGTGTAACCAGTCTGTACGTTAGACTGTGTATTGTGTGTGTGTAACCAGTCTGTACGTTAGACTGTGTATTGTGGTGTGTGTGTGTTGTAGCCAGTCTGTACGTTAGACTGTGTATTGTGCGTGTGAGTAGCCAGTCTGTACATTAGACTGTGTATTGTGTGTGTGTGTAACCAGTCTGTACGTTAGACTGTGTATTGTGTGTGTGGTAGCCAGTCTGTACGTTAGACTGTGTATTGGTGTGTGTGTAGCCAGTCTGTACGTTAGACTGTGTATTGTGTGTGTGTGTATAGCCAGTCTGTACGTTAGACTGTGTATTGTGTGTGTGTGTGTAGCCAGTCTGTACGTTAGACTGTGTATTGTGGTGTGAGTAGCCAGTCTGTACGTTAGACTGTGTATTGTGTGTGTGTGTGTGTGTAGCCAGTCTGTACGTTAGACTGTGTATTGTGTGTGTGTGTGTAGCCAGTCTGTACGTTAGACTGTGTATTGTGCGTGTGGTAGCCAGTCTGTACGTTAGACTGTGTATTGTGTGTGTGTATGTACCAGTCTGTACGTTAGACTGTGTATTGTGTGTGTGTGTGTAGCCAGTCTGTACGTTAGACTGTGTATTGTGTGTGTGTGTGTAGCCAGTCTGTACGTTAGACTGTGTATTGTGTGTGTGTAGCCAGTCTGTACGTTAGACTGTGTATTGTGTGTGTGTGTGTAGCCAGTCTGTACGTTAGACTGTGTATTGTGTGTGTGTGTGGTAGCCAGTCTGTACGTTAGACTGTGTATTGTGTGTTGTGTGGTGTAACCGGTCTGTACGTTAGACTGTGTATTGTGTGTGTTGCCAGTCTGTACGTTAGACTGTGTATTGTGTGTGTGTAACCAGTCTGTACGTTAGACTGTGTATTGTGTCACAATGTGTGTGTGTAACGAGTCTGTACGTTAGACTGTGTATTGTGTGTGTGTGTGATGTGTGTTGTAGCCAGTCTGTTCGTTTGACTGTGTATGTGGTGTGTGTGTGTGTTGTGGTGTGTGTTGTGTGTGTGTGTGTGTGTGTGGTGTGTGTGTGTGTGTGTGTGTGTGTGTGTGTGTGTGTGTGTGTAGCCAGTCTGTACGTTAGACTGTGTAGTGTGTGTGTGTGTGTAGCCAGTCTGTACGTTAGATTGTTTATTGTGTGTAGCCAGTATGCACGTTGGATTTTGTGTGTGTGTGTGTGTGTATGTAGCCAGTCTGTACGTTGGACTGTGTATTGTGTGTATGTAGGGAGCCAATCTGTACGTTAGACTGTGTATTGTGTGTGTATATATATATATATATATATATATTATATATATATATATATATATATATATATGTGTGTGTGTGTGTGTGTGTGGGTTTGTATGTGGCCAGTCTATACGTTACTGTGTAGTGTGTGTGTGTGTGTGTGCCCAGTCTGTACGTTAGACTGTGTATTGTGTGTATGGCCAGGCTGTACGTTAGACTGTGTATTGTGTGTATTGTGTGTGTGTGTGTGTGTGTGTGTGTGTGTGTGTGTGTGTGTGTGTGTGTGTGTGTGTGTGTGTGTGTGTGTGTGTGTGTGTGTAGCCAGTCTATACGTTAGACTGTGTATTGTGTGTGTGTGTAGCCAGTCTGTACGTTAGACTGTGTATTGTGTGTATGTATGCAGCCAGTCTGTACGTTAGACTGTATTGTGTGTGTGTGTGTCACGCTCGCTAAGGCTTGAGACAGGAAAGGAGAGAGAAACAGAGCTATCAGCACTAACGTCCCCTTTCACTAACTGAATAATGAAATAACTGGTCAAAATACATTTACACAAATTTTATTAAATCACAAACACCAGAACATGACGCACCATACATACGTGTCACAAGCATAAATATCGCACCGCTCAAAATGGCACACAAAAAACTGACATTTGTATACTCGCCAAATCCTTAAAGAAAACATCCCAAAATCACTTGGAACAACAACAACAACAACTTCAATGTCAGCAATGAATAAATGCATAACAACGTAATTTTTCCGATTGCTCCCATACCTTGCTTCACATATGAATCAACCGTCATGAGGAAAAACACCTTGACAACCAAGTCCCACGAATGGTGACGTTCCGTCTCGCACAACGCTCCGACGCTATGATTTCCAAATGTCCCTTGAGTCTCACAAACGCTTGAATGGGGAACAGGTGCTGACAGAATGAACGATGAAAGACCGAAGACCCAGGAATCAGTAGAATGATGAATCCCGAGCAGGACGATGATGAGGACCGAGCCCAGACGAAACAGTCTCGTAGCGTGGTGATTACTGGCTCGTCACCCCACGCCTAGATGGCCGTCGCAGGGGCAACAAGCCAGCACTTAACTGCCGAATCCTGCAGGAAGTTGCTGTTGCAGAAACGCCCACCAGCCGTACTTGCTCCGCACGTTCGTCACCGTAACAGCAGCTCGGTCACGTTCGCCTTTTCGTAGAGCCTTGGGCCAAACACGGACATGGACGACGACTGTAGCGCAGGACACTACTGATTTTTACCCACTACACCGACGAAAATAGAGAAGCAACATACCCCTACTGACCTGGAGTCTACGCAAGGCTGCACATTAGCCAAAGGCACGCAGAACTCAATTCTAAGACAACGTCGAACTACAAGACCACTGACCAAAACTGGCCCTAACCCCTTAGCTGTAAACCATCCGTAGGTGAGGGGCACCAACGCCAACTGGCAACTCTTCACTTCTCCAGCCAGAACAAACTTCCAGCTCTAGGACACAAAGTCCAACTCTAGGACACAAAGTCCAACTCTACAAAACGCAATCACTGACCAGAAACTGGCAACTCCTTTTCAAAGACACAAACTATTACATCTCAAAACAGAAAAAAAAAAAACCAAACACAAACCGTCTGACCAAAGACTGGTCAGACCCACCCCTATCTGCAGCCATTTGTACAGAAGGGAGCTCGACACCAATGACTATACACCTTTGCTCTAAAGCCAGCACAACCAATTCCCAAAAAGCACACAAATTTACACATATACTGGCCCACGTAAACTATAACTTAGGCCACAAACACGATTTTGACAGGAACATCTGTCACAACCAAAATACAAAAATCACGCAAAAATACACACACAGCCCAGGTAACCCTAACTGGGCAGGTGAGTTTTGACCCACTTGCAAAATCCACACGCTCTACCCCACAAACACCCTGTCCCCAAGCGAAAAGGAAAGAAAAAAAAAACGGACAACATACAAACAAACAAACTGCCGTGACTGTGTATTGTGTTTGTGTGTGATGTGTGTGTGTGTGTGTTGTGTGTGTGTTGTGTTGTGTGTAGTGTGTTGTGTGTGTGTGGTAGCCAGTCTGTACGTTAGACTGTATTGTGTGTGTAGCCAGTCTGTACGTTAGACTGTGTATTGTGTTGTGTGTGTAGCCAGTCTGTACGTTAGACTGTGTATTGTGTGTGTGTTAGCCAGTCTGTACGTTAGACTGTGTATTGTGTGTGTGTTGTGTAGCAGTTGTACGTTACTGTGTATTGTGTGTGTGTGTGTAGCCAGTCTGTACGTTAGACTGTGTATTGTGTGTGTGTGTACCAGTCGTACGTTAGACTGTTGTGGTGTATAGCCAGTCTGTACGTTAGACTGTGTATTGTGTGTTAGCCAGTCTGTACGTTAGACTGTGTATTGTGTGTGTGTGTGTGTAGCCAGTCTGTACGTTAGACTGTGTATTGTGTGTGTGTGTGTGTAGCCAGTCTGTACGTTAGACTGTGTATTGTGTGTGTGTGTATAGCCAGTCTGTACGTTAGACTGTGTATTGTGTGTGTGTGGTAGCCAGTCTGTACGTTAGACTGTGTATTGTGTGTGTGTGTGTATAGCCAGTCTGTACGTTAGACTGTGTATTGTGTGTGTGTGTGTAGCCAGTCTGTACGTTAGACTGTGTATTGTGTGTGTAGCCAGTCTATACGTTAGACTGTGTATTGTGTAGTGTATGAGCCAGTCTGTACGTTAGACTGTGTATTGTGTGTGTGTGTAGCCAGTCTGTACGTTAGACTGTGTATTGTGTGTGTGTGTTGTAGCCAGTCTGTACGTTAGACTGTGTATTGTGTGTGTAGCCATCTGTACGTTAGACTGTGTATTGTGTGTGTGTAGCCAGTCTGTACGTTAGACTGTGTATTGTGTGTGTGTGTAGCCAGTCTGTACGTTAGACTGTGTATTGTGTGTGTGTGTGTAGCCAGTCTGTCGTAGACTGTGTATGTGGTGTAGCATCTGTACTTAGACTGTGTATGTGTGTTAGCCAGTCTGTACGTTAGACTGTGTTTGTGTGTAGAGTCGTACGTAGACTGTGTATTGTGTGTTAGCCAGTCTGTACGTTAACTTGTGTATTGTGTGTGTGTGTGTGTGTATGGTGTGTGTGTGTGTGTGTGTGTGTGTGTGGTGTTTGTGTGTGTGTGTTGTTGTGTGTGTGTTAGCCAGTCTGTACGTTAGACTGTGATGTGTGTGTGTTATGTGTTGTGTGTGTGTGTGTGTGTTGTGTGTTTGTGTGTGTAGCCATCTGTATGTTAGACTGTTATTGTGTGTGTGTTTGCCAGTCTGTGCGTTAGATTGTGTATTGAGTGTGATAGCCATCTTACTTTAGATTGTGTGATATATATGTGTGTGTGTGCGTGGTGTGTGTGTGTGTGTGTGTGTGTGTGTGTGGTGTGTGTGTGGTGTGTGTGTGTGTGTGTGTGTGTGTGTGTGTGTGTGTGTGTGTGTAGCCAGTCTGTACGTTAGACTGTGTATTGTGTGTGTGTAGCCAGTCTGTACGTTAGATGTGTATTGTGTGTGTGTGTTGTGCCAGTCTGTACGTTAGACTGTGTATTGTGTGTGTTAGCCAGTCTGTACGTTAGATTGTGTATTGTGTGTTGTTGTTCGTTGTGTGTGTGTGTGGTGTGTGTGTAGCCAGTCTGTAGTGTTAGATGTATTGTGTGTGTGTGTGTGATTGTATGTTGGTGTGTTTGTGTGTGTAGCCAGTCTGTACGTTAGACTGTGTATTGTGGTGTGTAGCCAGTCTGTACGTTAGACTGTGTATTGTGTGTGTGTGTCCAGTCTTGTGTGTGTGTGTAGTAGCTGTGTATTGTGTGTGTGTGTGTAGCCAGTCTGTACTTTAGACTGTGTATTGTGTTGTGTGTAGCCAGTCTGTACGTTAGACTGTGTATTGTGTGTGTGTGTAGCCAGTCTGTACGTTAGACTGTGTATTTTGTGTGTGTAGCCAGTCTGTACGTTAGACGTGTATTGTGTGTGTGTTAGCCATGTCTGTTACGTTAGATCTGTGATGTGTGTGTTGTGTAGCTAGTCTGTAGTTAGACTGTATTGTGTGTGTGTGGCCAATCTGTATGTTAGACTGTGTATTGTGTGTGTAGCAGTCTGTACGTTAGACTGTGTATTGTGTGTAGCCAGTCTGTACGTTAGACTGTGTATTGTGTGTGTGTAGCCAGTCTGTACGTTAGACTGTGTATTGTGGTGTAGCCAGTCTGTACGTTAGACTGTATTGTGTGTGTGTGTGTAGCCAGTCTGTACTTTAGACTGTGTATTGTGTGTGTGTAGCCAGTCTGTACGTTAGACTGTGTATTGTGTGTGTGTGTAGCCAATCTGTATGTTAGACTGTGTATTATGTGTGTAGCCAGTCTGTACGTTAGACTGTATTGTGTGTGTGTTTACCAGTCTGTACGTTAGACTGTATTGTGTGTGTGTAGCTAGTCTGTACGTTAGACTGTACGTTAGACTGTGTATTGTGTGTGCTGTAGCCAGTCTGTACGTTAGACTGTGTATTGTGTGTGTGTTTGTAGCCAGTCTGTACGTTAGACTGTGTATTGTGTGTGTGTTGTAGCCAGTCTGTACGTTAGACTGTGTATTGTGTGTGTGTGTGTAGCCAGTCTGTACGTTAGACTGTGTATTGTGTGTGTGTGTGTAGCCAGTCTGTACGTTAGACTGTGTATTGTGTTGGTGTGTGTGTAGCCAGTCTGTACGTTAGACTGTGTATTGTGTGTGTGTGTAGCCAGTCTGTACGTTAGACTGTGTATTGTGTGTGTGTGTAGCCAGTCTGTACGTTAGACTGTGTATTGTGTGTGGTGTGTAGCCAGTCTGTACGTTAGACTGTGTATGTGTGTGTGTGTGTGTGTAGCCAGTCTGTACGTTAGACTGTGTATGTGTGTGTGTGTAGCCAGTCTGTACGTTAGACTGTGTATTGTGTGTGTGTGTAGCCAGTCTGTACGTTAGACTGTGTATTGTGTGTGTGTGTAGCCAGTCTGTACGTTAGACTGTGTATGTGTGTGTTGCCAGTCTGTACGTTAGACTGTGTATTGTGTGTTGGCGTTGTGTAGCGTGTATGTGGTAGTGTGTAGATGTGTTGTGTGTGTGTGGCCAGTTGTACGTGACTGTGTATTATGTGTGTAGCCAGTCTGTACGTTAGACTGTGTATTGTGTGTGTGGTGCCAGTCTGTATGTGAGTGTGTGTGTGCCAGTTGTATGTGATGTGTTGTGTGTTGTGTGTGTGTGTGTGTGTGTGTGTGTGTGTGTGTGTGTGTGTGTGTGTGTGTGTGTGTGTTGTGTTGTGTGTGTGTAACCAGTCTATGTTGACTGTGTATTGTGTGTTGTGTGTGTGTGTTGTGTGTGTGTGTGGTGTGTGCTGTGTGTCTGTGTGTGTGTGTGTGTGTGTAGCCAGTCTGTATGTTAGACTGTGTATTGATTTTCTGTCAAGATTAATCGTTTACTGTCGCACCCACCGCATGATTTTGATAAAATATATTGTATTTTTTCCTGTGGTTTCCATTCTTGATAGTAGTAGTAGTAGTAGTAGTTAGTAGTAGTAGTAGTAGTAGTAGTAGTAGTAGTAGTAGTAGTAGTAGTAGTAGTAGTAGGAGGAGGAGGAGGCGGCCTCCATCAGTCGGTGTCAACCATGGATGATGCACTCTAGTGTTGTGTTGAGTGGAGTTGACGCCTCTGGAGCAGCGTTGGTTGTGGCCGATAAGGCTAATGCGGGAAAGGCAGTCGCTGCGACATTGGATGCATGTATGGGTGCTGGCCGTGGAACTGCCTTCACAGGAGCTTGCTTTCCACCGGACTCTTTTCCTCAGCTAAAGTCTGGATCCTCTTTTTCCCCGATACGAGTTATTGCAGTGGCCTGCTGTGTCTTCCCAGCTCTCTGTGTTAGGTCCAGAACTTTCATATCACCCTTGCCGAAGTTTTTGTACTGTAGTTGTACACACACACACACACACACACACACCACACACACACACACACACCACACACACACACACACACACACACACACACACACACACACACACACACACACAGTCTAACGTACAGACTGGCTACACACACAATACACAGTCTAACGTACTACACTCACACACACAACACATAACAGGCTAACTAGTACAGACTGGCTACACACACAATACACAGTCTAACGTACAGACTGGCTACACACACAATACACAGTCTAACGTACAGACTGGCTACACACATACACAATACACAGTCTAACGTACAGACTGCCTACACACACACACACAATACACAGGCTAACGTACAGACTGCCTACACACACACACACAATACACAGGCTAACGTACAGACTGCCTACACACACACACACAATACACAGGCTAACGTACAGACTGCCTACACACACACACACAATACACAGGCTAACGTACAGACTGCCTACACACACACACACAATACACAGGCTAACGTACAGACTGCCTACACACACATACACAATACACAGGCTAACGTACAGACTGCCTACACACACACACAATACACAGGCTAACGTACAGACTGCCTACACACACACACACAATACACAGGCTAACGTACAGACTGCCTACACACACACACACAATACACAGGCTAACGTACAGACTGGCTACACACACACACACACACAATACACAGTCTAACGTACAGACTGGCTACAAACACACAATACACAGTCTAACGTACAGACTGGCTACACGCACACACACACACACACACACACACACACACACACACCACACACACACACACACACACACACACACACACACAATACACAGTCTAACGTACAGACTGGCTACACGCACACACACACACACACACACACACACACACACACACACACACACACACACACACACACACACACACGCACGCACACACACACACATACATATACACACAATCTAACGCACAGACTGGCAAAACACACACACAATACACACACAAATTTCTTGCCAGGGACTAGCTGACTGTAAAGAATATCCTTTTGGAAACGTCTATCTTCCATCTGACGCACATGGCCAAGCAAGCGCAGCCTGTATTGTCTGAGTAGTGGATGCATGGTGAGGAGACCAGTGCATGCTAGGACCTGGGTGTGTGGTATTTTTTTGCTCCACTTGATGCCGAGGACGCAACAAAGGCAGCGTGAGTGAAAGCTGATGATGGACCCGAGGTATGTGAACAGGTGGACGACATCAAGTTCGTAGTTGTCAATAATGATGACAGGTGGACAATAATGATGACAGGTGGACAATAATGATGACAGGTGGAGTGCCCATATCTTGGCTCAGCACGTTCGTCGTCTTTTGCAGGCTGATGGTCAGACCAAGTTTTTGCAGGCTGATGGTCAGACCAAGTTTTTGCAGGCTGATGGTCAGACCAAGTTTTTGCAGGCTGATGGTCAGACCAAGTTTTTGCAGGCTGATGGTCAAACCAAGTTTTTGCAGGCTGATGGTCAGACCAAGTTTTTGCAGGCTTGGGAAAATCTATCAATGAGGCGCTGGAGTTGTTGCTCTGTGTGTGAGGTAACAGCAGCCTCATCGGTGAAGAGCAGGTCTCTGATAATGGTCTCATGCACCTTTGTCGTTGCTTTTAGTCTTGTAAAGTTAAAGAGTCACTCGTTGGATCTGGTGTGTAGGTACAATCCTTCGGTTGCTGTCCCAAAAGCATGTTTCAGGAGCATGGAGATCATGGAATTGGATTTGCAGTCAGGAAGTCCCTGCTGAAAATGGTTGACCAAAATGATCAGAGATCTGAATGCCTGCTGACTCTCCATCTCCATACATCTGATGGCCCAGCCACTTTTATTAGCACCTGTGCTCCTACCCAAACAGCTTCACCAGCGACAAAGGACAAGTTCTGTGCTAACCTCATTGACATTATCAAGAAAATCCCTAGCAAAGAACACCTTGTCCTCCTTGGTGACGTCAACGTTAGAGTGAATGCCGATCATGACTCTCGGCCTTCCTGCCTTGGACATTTTGCAGTTGGCAAAATCAGTGAAAATGAACAGTGCCTCCTGAAGCAATATTCCTACCAGGGCCTCTGCGTGACCAACTCTTACCTCCAGATGAAGCCTCAAGAAAAAGTGTCTTGGAGACATCCTCGATCAAAACATTGGAACCAACTGGACATGGTCATTGTCAGACGGACAGTCCTCAAGTTTGTGCTTCTCACCCACAGGTAGGCCTACTATAGTGCAGACTGTGACAGAGACCACTCACTAACGTGCTGCGAGATCACAATACACGTTTCATGCCGCACCCATGACATAATTTTGATGAAATATATGTTGTACTTTCTGTGTATGTTGTATTGTATGTTGTATTTTCTGTGTATGTTGTATTTTCTGTTTCCATTTTTGATAATAAGCTTATAAATGTTCAGTCGAAGCATTCGCAGATTTATAGGTGGCAGAATTGTCAGTCACCCGACGGACCAGTAATTTTTTATTTTGACTCGTCTGCCAGCTTTTTTGTACTGGTTTGGGCAAGCGGGGGAGAGTATTTGGCCAGCCCTGGGTGTGTAGCAATAGTCAGTGTAAAGTAAGGCATAGAGAACATTGAACTGGGTGTGTAGCAATAGTCAGTGTAAAGTAAGGCATAGAGAACAGTTGAACTGGGTGTGTAGCAATAGTCAGTGTAAAGTAAGGCATAGAGAACAGTTGAACTGGGTATGTAGCAATAGTGTAAAAGTAAGGCATAGAGAACAGTTGAACTGGGTGTGTAGCAATAGTCAGTGTAAAGTAAGGCATAGAGAACAGTTGAACTGGGTATGTAGCAATAGTGTAAAAGTAAGGCATAGAGAACATTGAACTGGCTGTGTAGCAATAGTCAGTGTAAAGTAAGGCATAGAGAACAGTTGAACTGGGTGTGTAGCAATAGTCAGTGTAAAGTAAGGCATAGAGAACATTGAACTGGGTGTGTAGCAATAGTCAGTGTAAAAGTAAGGCATAGAGAACATTGAACTGGCTGTGTAGCAATAGTCAGTGTAAAGTAAGGCATAGAGAACAGTTGAACTGGCTGTGTAGCAATAGTCAGTGTAAAGTAAGGCATAGAGAACATTGAACTGGGTGTGTAGCAATAGTCCATGTAAAGTAAGGCATAGAGGAACAGTTGAACTTGGTGTGTAGCAATAGTCAGACGAAAAGTAAGCATAGAGGAACAATTGACAGCCTGGGTGTGTAGCAATAGTCAGTGTAAAGTAAGGCATAGAGAACAGTTGAACTGGGTATGTAGCAATAGTCAGTGTAAAGTAAGGCATAGAGAACAGTTGAACTGGGTATGTAGCAATAGTCAGTGTAAAGTAAGGCATAGAGAACAGTTGAACTGGGTGTGTAGCAATAGTCAGTGTAAAGTAAGGATAGAGAACAGTTGAACTGGTGTGTAGCAATAGTCAGTGTAAAGTAAGGCATAGAGAACAGTTGAACTGGCTGTGTAGCAATAGTCAGTGTAAAGTAAGGCATAGAGAACATTGAACTGGGTGTGTAGCAATAAGTGTAAAGTAAGGCATAGAGAACATTGAACTGGGTGTGTAGCAATAGTGTAAAGTAAGGCATAGAGAACATTGAACTGGGTGTGTAGCAATAGTCAGTGTAAAGTAAGGCATAGAGAACAGTTGAACTGGGTGTGTAGCAATAGTCAGTGTAAAGTAAGGCATAGAGAACAGTTGAACTGGGTGTGTAGCAATAGTCAGTGTAAAGTAAGGCATAGAGAACAGTTGAACTGGGTGTGTAGCAATAGTCAGTGTAAAGTAAGGCATAGAGAACAGTTGAACTGGGTGTCAGTCAGGAGATCGGACATGATCCAAAGGAAAAGTCGCAATTGAACAAGATGTCTTTCCCTGAAAAGCAGTGTTGGAGACGAGAAATGGACTACAAAGGGGAGAGGACTAATGAGAGAGAAGGGTAGGAGAGCGCGTGCGGCAGAAAGTTTAGAGACGGAAGGGAGGGTGAGAGTCGGCGGATGTAGCGCGGCAGTGCGTGGTGCAGCTTATGTCTGGCCTGGATGTGTGTCGGCACATTGTCGGCCATTTTTAGCATGTGCTGGTGACGGAGCCGCTTGATTGCTTCCCTTGACAACGTACACTTTGTGGGCTGCGTATTGACACGGCGGTGAGGAGCCCTGGGCCCTTGGTGATGGTTTGCAGCGCTGATGGAGTGTGTGCTGCCTCTGTGGCCCTGCAGCAGGCTGAATGAGATGAGCAGGGCTGTCAGCGCTGTCTCTGCCATCCAGCAATTCTCACAGCCTTCCATTGTTGGTGAGATATTGATTTTTGAACTGTATGGTGGGGGCATCTCAGCCATTGTTGTTTCTTTCTTTCCCTGCTGGTCTCAAGGTGGTCAGCTCCCTGTCGCCTTGTGCGGCTGCTGCAGTCCTTGGCAGCTGGTGCAGAGCTTGTCTCTGTTAATAAAGAGAATGTCTGTTTTCCCTTTGTGCTGCACTAATTGTGGCTTGTGCGCACCGTTATGATTGGCTTGTTTGTTTTGATGGCATCATTTGTCTGTGTCTTGTTGGCAGGTGTGTCCATTTCCATTAATTGTTGTCATTAGTCTGTTGTTTTTTTTTCTTGTGATGACTAGGTGGGGGTTGCTGGAAGCATGGGCGATTATATTACTCAGACATAAAGGTGGTGAGATGACAGTGCTGATAGAGAAATGATACAGAGTAACATGATTACAATACTGATGACAATGATAGACGAGTTATGTTGGTAAAGTATACCTCCCCCTCCCAATCTTCCCCTTTCTCCGTGTGTCTAGCTAGAGCTGTGGTTAGCATAGACGTGGAGCTCCTGCTTTCCTCTATGACTGCCTCAGTCTGGCAGAATTGAGAAAAAAGTTTGTTCCTGCAGACTCCAGTCCGCCCAGCTGTGAATGGTTACCTGAACCTGTTTAGAGTTAGAAGTGGTAAATCAGCTTGAGATCTCTACCACATCACTCCCTGATGACCAGATATTTGATTGGATTCGATTCATAATTTCTAACACAACACAGGTTTTCCACATGAGATGTGGGTTACTAAAGCATATTACTATAGTAACAGCACAATCATTTTCACTTTTTTCCTTTATATGTGTATTTCTGTTTAGCATTGAAACTGTTGTTTTTTTAAAACTTTACTATGCATGACAGTTTTGTTGTAAGTGTAGTCATTAATGTAATGTAAGTGTAGTCATTGTCTTACTCAGCAGGTAGGTAGTAAGTGTTGTTACTGTCTTACTCCAGGGGCAGTATGTAGATAGTGTAGTCATTGTCTTATCACAGCCAGGTAGGTAGTAAGTGTAGTCATTGTCTTACTCAGCAGGTAGGTAGTAAGTGTAGTTATTGTCTTACTCAGCAGGTAGGTAGTAAGTGTAGTTATTGTCTTACTCAGCAGGTAGGTAGTAAGTGTTGTTACTGTCTTACTCAGCAGGTAAGTAGTAAGTGTAGTTATTGTCTTACTCAACAGGTAGGTAGTAAGTGTAGTTATTGTCTTACTCAGCAGGTAGGTAGTAAGTGTAGTCATTGTCTTACTCAGCAGGTAGGTAGTAAGTGTTGTTACTGTCTTACTCAGCAGGTAGGTAGTAAGTGTAGTTATTGTCTTACTCAGCAGGTAGGTAGTTAGTGTAGACATTGTCTTACTCAGCAGGTAGGTAGTAAGTGTAGTTATTGTCTTAGCAGGTAGGTAGTAAGTGTTATTGTCTTACTCAGCAGGTAGGTAGTAAGTGTAGTTACTGTCTTACTCAGCAGGTAGGTAGTAAGTGTAGTCATTGTCTTACTCAGCAGGTAGGTAGTAAGTGTAGTTATTGTCTTACTCAGCAGGTAGGTAGTAAATGTAGATATTGTCCTACTCAGCAGGTAGGTGGTAAGTGTAGTTATTGTCTTACTCAGCAGGTAGGTGTAGTATAATTAGTTGTAATTTATTGTCTTACTCAGCAGGTAGGTAGTGAGTGTAGTTTTTGTCTTACTCAGCAGGTAGGTAGTGAGTGTAGGTATTGTCTTACTCAGCAGGTAGGTAGTGAGTGTAGGTATTGTCTTACTCAGCAGGTAGGTAGTAAGTGTAGTTATTGTCTTATTCAGCAGGTAGGTAGTAAGTTAGTCATGTGCTTTAAACTCTGTGATTTGAACCTTGGTTTCTTGTGATCTGTTTAAAGGTCTTGACTGCTGAGGTTGCCTGAAGTAGGTCTGTGGCCCAGTGCTGCGTGGAGCATAGCTGATGACACTTAAAGGAACAAAATTATCATCATTGCCATCATTTCCGAAAGTAGTGTTTTCACTTTCACTGCTTGACATTTCATGAGAGACACAAACTACCAATAGTTCTGCCAAAGCTTTATCAAGCGCTAACCAACACTTTGTTGCCATGAGAAAATACTAATTTGTGCCACAGAGATTTAGCGAGCACTTAACCAACCGCCAAATGTTTTTTAGACACGCAGAAGCACCACATGTAGCATATTGAAGAGAAAGGAGATAACTGTAGTTTCTGGTGGTGTGCTTATTATTTGTGCCCAATTCAGTGCAGGGAACTTAACAGCAAAAGACCAAAAGTAGTGGTCATTGATGAGCGGATTTGTCAGCCACTTTGCAGTTCAGCTTCTTGGCTAATGAGCGGGTTTGTCAACCACTCTGCAGTTCAGCTTCTTGGCTAATGAGCGGGTTTGTCAGCCACTCTGCAGTTCAGCTTCTTGGCTATGAGCGGGTTTGTCAGCCACTCTGCAGTTCAGCTTCTTGGCTTATGAGCGGGTTTGTCAGCCACTCTGCAGTTCAGCTTCTTGGCTTATGAGCGGGTTTGTCAGCCACTCTGCAGTTCAGCTTCTTGGCTTATGAGCGGGTTTGTCAGCCACTCTGCAGTTCAGCTTCTTGGCTTATGAGCGGGTTTGGCACAAACAGTCAAGAAGTTAATGAACAGGCCACACACTCTACTTGTATGTATGTAGATATAATTATACAATTTTACTTGTATGTATGTAGATATAATTATACAGTTCTACTTGTATGTATGTAGATATAATTATACAGTTCTACTTGTATGTATGTAGATATAATTATACAGTTCTACTTGTATGTATGTAGATATAATTATACAGTTCTACTTGTATGTATGTAGATGTAATTATACAATTCTACTTGTATGTATGTAGATATAATTATACAGTTCTACTTGTATGTATGTAGATATAAATTATACAGTTCTACTTGTATGTATGTAGATAATAATTATACAATTCTACTTGTATGTATGTAGATATAATTATACAATTCTACTTGTATGTATGTAGATATAATTATACAGTTCTACTTGTATGTAGATATAATTATACAGTTCTACTTGTATGTATGTAGATGTAATTATACAGTTCTACTTGTATGTATGTAGAATATAATTATACAATTCTACTTGTATGTATGTAGATATAATTATACAGTTCTACTTGTATGTATGTAGATATAATTATACAGTTCTACTTGTATGTGTCAAGCTGGCTAAGGCTTGAACTAGAGTAAAAAGAGAAACAGACCTGTCAGCACTAACACCCCGTTCACTAACTAAATAAGGAAATCCTTGGACAAGGTACAGTTACAGATTTTTATTACTGACAAAGAAGACAACATGACGCATCGATCGTACAGATCACGAACATGGATATAGCATTGCTAGAGTGGCACCCCAAACCAACATTGTATACATTTCAAATCATCCAAAAAACACTTGGAATGGCGAACAGGTGCTGACTGAAACAAACGCTGAAACAAAGCGAAGATCCTTGAAACAACAGACGTTGAGTCCTGCGAAGGCGACACTAAAGAAATGAGCCGAGTCAAACAGCTGAGCCGTAGGCTTGTGGCATGGCAGTCACCACTGATCCTGCCGGAAGTCACTGTTGTAGAAGTGCCCACTAGCCGCACCTGCCTCGGACGCTCGTCACGGTACCGCAACACGGACACGTACTCCTCATCATAGAGCCTGGACCCACATGGATAGGAACGACGACTGGCGCAGGACGCTGGTAATCTTCTCCCCTCACCCTGGCGAAACTAAGGAAACAACCTCCCCTAATGACCCGTAGGTATATAAACAGCTATTATTAGACAAGGCAGCAAAACTAATTCATTTGCCAAAACATATCGAACGAGCCAAGTTACCAATAACTAACCTGACCGCCCAAACCACTCATCAACTGCAGCATTGGGGAACAGGTGTGGATTCACTCCTGACAAAGACACAGACATGCTGCACTGTAGGCAAGTGAGTGATAGCTGGAGAGCTCACTTCTCCTGGGTCAGCTGGTTTGGGCATGAACCACTAACTTTTCTGTCAAACCAAACTTGTCCAAAGTCTTGACATGAAATGATAAATTGTACCTGGCAGGAAAATGAAACCAGAACTAAATGGCCATGAGAGCAGATCATGCGTGTGGTCAGCTTTTGACAGTTAACCATGTCATGTTCTTCTGGTTTAGGTAAGGATTAGCAGTTAGTGATCAGAGTCCATTCTTCAAGGATGTGATCTGTGTCCAGACTGGCTTGATGGAGTGGGCACACTTCAATGTTGTTTTCTTCTGGGACTGACACCAGAAACTGCACAGGGAGTGACCAGTGTCCTTTGTGCCAAGTGCAAGTGTTTTGATTTTCATTTTGGGCTTTGTCAGTTTAACAGTGTATGATTAATCATTCAGCTAAAAGGGTTAGAAGCATGACTTTGTTCAAGAGGGACAGTGACAATATATATATATATATATATATATATATATATATATATATATATATATATATATATATATATATATATATATATATATATATATACAGTCCTCCCAGATGTGCTAGCAGTTGTCACAGTCCTTCATTCTGCACAAAACAACAGTCTTGAAATTGAGAGGGGGACATGACCTTTGACCTGTGACATGCTGACACCACCACAATGATTGGAGCATTCAGATGGGCAGTGAACAAACCAGTGTCTGTGTTTTGGAGTGGAATTGAACTCCAGACATAAGATATTAGCCAGCCCACGTGAAAATGTGGCCTGCACGTGGTTTGAAGCCATGGCCCTGAGTCTATCACTGTGACTATATCAGCATTGTATGGTAACTAAATGATCTAATGGGCCCACTGTGTAACTGACTCTCTCACACTTTCCTCTACCTTCCTGTAAGACTGGTGAATAGAATGAGGAAGTGAACGAGTTAAATGTTTGTTTTTCCTTTGTGAAAGAGTTAAGTGTTTGCTTTTCTTTTCTTGTGTTTCATTTTTCTTTTCTTTTGTTTCTTATCTAACTTAATGGTCATTCTGTTTGCTATGTGTTGTCGGTTCAGTTTTCCTTGTTTGATGCTAAAGTGCTTCTGTCTGACTTGTATTGATTGGTGTGCTGTGTATTGTGTTATTGGCTGCTGGCCTTCACTTTCATGTTTTATGGAGTCTTGTGTTTTGTTGCATGCAGTTTTGCTTGATTATTGTATTGTTTTCTCACTTTTGTTTTCTTATTTCATCCTGCTTTATTTATTGATAAAATGAATGATATCAGTACTTTTACTTTTAAGCTGAAGATGCCAAGGATTCTGTCAGTATAAACAGTATCTCCACTATCTGAAAATTCTGTGCTAAAAATTTCCTCTTTTACTCACGCACACAGGGGACACAATGGTATGAACAGGGAATGAAACCATGTTGATATCTATTGATGCACACGCCAGGGATATAGTTTTATGCCATCACTGGGGATAAATAATGATATTTATTGATGATATTTTACTCATGCACACAGGGGATACTATGGTATGAACAGGGAATAAAATCATGTTGATATATAAGATCTATTAATACCACACCCAGGATAGTGTTATGCCAGCAGGGGACTGGAAAATGTCGAGGTTATAACGTGTGGTTGTTTATTTGTGGGTTGACACAAGAGCACCTGTTACCAGTTGTCATTAACTCCCAGCTGGCTTGCAGTGATCTGGTAGGAGGGCACCTTTAGCATGACTGTAGTTTGTGTGCCTCCAGGACAGATGATGGAGACAGTTGTGTGTATGACTATATTCTAAAGTCATAGTGTGGTGCTGATGTTATTGTTTATATGAAGGTGTGTGGATAATAGCAGTGATGGGTAAGTAGGAATGGACAGTATTACCAGTGAATAGAGGACACTTATTCAGAATCGGTACATAGTATGAGTTGTTTGAATGTATCAGGAATTAAGTAGGCAGTGTCCTTAGTTGCATCAGAACAGGTACTGTGCATGAACTCAACTGTCCTTAGTGACATCACAACAGGTACTGTGTATGAACTCATGTGTCCTTAGTGACATCACACCAGGTACTGTTTATGAACTCATGTGTCCTTAGTGACATCACACCAGGTACTGTTTATGAACTATGTGTCCTTAGGACATCACACCAGGTACTGTTTATGAATCATGTGTCCTCAGTGGCATCACACCAGGTACTGTTTATGAACTATGTGTCCTTAGTGACATCACACCAGGTACTGTTTATGAACTATGTGTCCTCAGTGGCATCACACCAGTACTGTTTATGAACTATGTGTCCTCAGTGACATCACACCAGGTACTTTGAACTATGTGTCCTTAGTGAACACCAGTAGTTTGATCTGTGCCTTAGTGACATCACACCAGGTACTGTTTATGAACTCATGTGTCTTGTGACATCACACAGTTTCTGTTTATGAACTATTGTCTTGACATCACACAGGTACTGTTTATGAACTCGTGTGTCCTTAGTGACATCACACCAGGTACTGTTTATGAACTCGTGTGTCCTTAGTGGCATTACAACAAGTAGACCTACTGTTTCTGAACTAATCCAGGTAAACCAGTAGCAGCAGTGCAAGGTCTCCTCTGCTGAGTATACGCATGGGGGCTTGACATCTCTGACTCCCATGGCTTCCTGACACTGGGACTTGGGTTGAATGAATATTGAATGAATGGTGTGTATGTGTATTGTGCAGCTAGAATGAGTATCGTGGGATCAGTGACACTGAGGTGGTGCACAAGCTAGGACAGATCCAAAAGTAGTTTGGTGCAGTTTGAGACACGTTGAATTTGTTGTCTCATTTAGATGATGTCAACAGGAAATGCCAGTCGAGGCTTTATTGTGTTTGAAGGTGAAGTTCTATTAGTACATGTATTTTTGCTTTTTTAGCTGATGGTTTTGGAGACTGTATTAACCCTTTGACTCCCGCACCCTGTCTACCAACGTCATGCATTGTCAACCATGTTAGCAAAACAAAAAATGGAAGCTAGTGGATAGGGTGAGGGAGTCAAACAGTTAAGTTTTTGCAGTTGGAAGACAGGATGCGGGAGTCAGAGGGTTAATATTTTCGTTTATCTGCTGGTTTGGTGGGTTGAATGTAAAGTATAAGAATGTTTAGAACATATTGGTGAATGTCAGTGGAAAAATTGTGGGTGAAAGGCAGATGAGTTTGAGTTAGTTGTTGTGTGTAAGTGGAGGATGATTGTTAGTTGTGCAGCTGTTGTGTGTAAGTGGAGGATGATTGTGTGTTAGTTGTGCAGCTGTTGTGTGTAAGTGGAGGATGATTGTGTGTTAGTTGTGCAGCTGTTGTGTGTAAGTGGAGGATGATTGTTAGTTGTGCAGCTGTTGTGTGTAAGTGGGATGATTGTGTGTTAGTTGTGCAGCTGTTGTAAGTGGAGGATGATTGTGTGTAACCAGACTCTGTCCTTGCTAACCATCATGAAGTCCTGCTGTCAAGGACAGGGTTTTGCTCCATTAGAAAAGAACTTTGATGCACTGAAGTCTCCAGAATCTGTTAATTTTTTTTAACTCTATGTGTGTGTGTGTGTGTGTGTGTGTGTGTGTGTGTGCGCGCGCACATGTGTGTCTGTGTGTGTGCATGCATGCGTGCTCGTCTGTGCGTCTGTGTGTTTGTGCGTTTGTGTGTGTGTTGCCTGCATGTTGTGTGGGTGAACAAATGTGTTCAGATGTATTTGACTGATTGATGAGTTGATTGCTGTAAGATGACTGAATTAGTGAATATTACGCTATGCTTTGTTCTGATTTTGTTGATACTTGTGTGTGTTCCCTCATGGGGATGCCAAGGGCTCTTTCCGTATAAATAGTATCACCACCTTCTGGAAATTCTGTGCTAGAAATTTTCTCTTTTCTGTCATTCTCTTTGTTTCTTTCTTCCTCCTTTGCTTTCTGTCATTTCTTCCTTTAATTTTCTGCCTTGCTGGTCCATTCACCCGTGTGTGTTTGATAAAGTCTTACATACTTTCTGTTAGGATTGTTAATTGGGTACATGTATAAAGTACATTTTTGCCTCTATGGAAATGAGATATGCTGAAGCAATCTTAGGTAATTTAGGCCCGTTTTTATGTATGTTTTAGTGTCCTTAGTTATTTAGGTATGTTTTTTAAATCCCCTGTATGATAAGTTGGATGGAGTGGCCAGTGCCAGGGGCGTCTTCTTAGATTATATGCGCAAATGCATTGATGTGTGTACGTAATTTTCTTTTCCTTTTTTCCCTCTTGAAGTAGTGTGTATGTTTTGAAACAGTTGTAGCCCTGTGGGCTTTAAACAAAAATAACAATAACAGTAACGTGTGTGTGCACACTTTCATTTTGTTTTACTCTGAATAATTGATAGTTTGTATATTGCATGCTAATACACTTCTGTTTGTATAGTATGGTCGTGATTGCGTGTATTTGTTGCGTCTGCTTAGACCACATGTGATGAAAAAATATCTCTTTTGGGGAATCAGTTAGGTTGGTTTGGCTAGACTTGACCACTTAACATGGCGGAAACTACAATATAGAGTTGACATGGACGAAACAACTTACACATAGGAACAGTGAAGGTGCTTGCCTGTGAGTTAGGTAATTACTTCCACCTGGATTAGGCAGGCAGTCTGTTCCGCCCCTTTCTCCTCCCACCCCCCCCCTTTTCCATCTTTCCCTTTCTTTTTCGAGTTCCACAACAGGTAACAACAGGGTTAACAAGTCTTTCACCTGGAAGCTCTGAGTGTGATCTGGTCAAGAAGGGTAGACAGCTTAAAGGTAAGAAGACGTCATTATCATTGTCAGTTGTTAGTTCAGATGTGAAAACCACCTTACCATGAAGGCAAACCAGCGCAAACTATCAACACAGACAAGCTTTAAGAGGGTTTAGTGAAAAGAAAGGGAACACAGTAATAGTCTAATACTACCATTTACTCCTCAGTGTACCTCTCATTTCTGTGCTTGTGATTTCTTATCAGTCTGTCCGTCCGTCTGTCTGTCTGTCTGCCTGTATGTTTGTCTGTGTCTCAATAGCTCGCTCACTCAAAGCGTAGCACTGTTTTTTTCCTACTTACCAAAAAAGCCTGAACAACTTGCTGTCTTCGCTGACGGCTGGCCTCATTGCAGCTTCTGAGCTTGATGTTGAGGTTACCATGGCACTGTCACTTGCAAAATGAAGCAAAGTTCACCGGTCTATGGGGAACCACAATGAATGGCATGGAAGGGGAGGGAAGGGGAGGGATGTTACCGAGACATTAATTGGTTTTGTTTTCTTGTGTGATTTTGGGAAGTGCATATGAATATGAATTGTGAGCTGATATGACCAGATCAGGTCAGTCGTATTTTGTTCCAGTAGATAATTGCATTGATTGCATATCACCAGCCACAGTGTAAAGGAGCTGATGTGACCACTTTCAAACACATCCCATCATTGATTAACCAGACAGTGAGGATGCCGGGGTCTCTTTCATTGTGAATGGTATCCCCACCTTCTGGAAATTCTGTGCAAAAAATTGCCTCATTTTCTGTCAGTCTCTTTGTTTCTGCCGTGTTCCTTTGCTTTCTGTCATTTCTTCCTACTATTTTCTGTCTTGCTGGTCCATTCATCTGTATGTGTTCGATAAAGTCTTATGTACTTTCTCTTTGGATTGATAATTGGGTATGTGTATTAAATATACTTTTGGTTCTAGGAAATTGTGATCTGTGGAAGCAATTTTAAGTAATTTAGGCCCATTCTTATATATGTTTGAGAGTCGTTGGTTATGTTAGAATTTGTATTCAGGTATGTTTTAATAATAATAATAATAATTACAATATTTATATAGCGCAAAATCTTGAAAAAATCAAATCTAAGCGCTGAAACACACACACACGCACGCACGCACACACACGCACGCACCCACGCACACACACGCACCCACGCACACACACACACACACACACACACACACACACACACACACACACACACACACACACACACACACACACACGGCTATAAATGGGGAGAAAGAATAAAAACAATGGAAAATTATAGAGAGCATATTATATACAATTATATATTGCAATGTGATTCCCCTCCGAGTGGAGACAGGCTGCAGAGGGGATTGAGTGAGGTCAGGATTTTATGCAGAGGAGAAAAGGTGAGTTTTGAGAGCGGACTTGAAGGAGACAAAAGTAGGTTGCTGACGGACTGAGAGAGGAAGTTTGTTCCAGGAGAGCGGACCAGAAACAGAGAAGGCTCGTGGACCATAGGTATTGAGCTTAGTGCATGGAAAGCGAAAAGTCAGAGGATCGGAGGCAGAGCGGAGGGTACGTGAGGGAACATAGATCTCAAGTAGGCTTGACAGGTAATCGGGGGCTGCGTTATTGAGGTTTTTGTAGCACATGGTGTCTAGTTTGTACTGTATGCGCTTTGATACAGGGAGCCAGTGAAGTTGTGCCAGGAGAGGAGATATGTGGTCAGCTTTTTTCTTTTTGAGTACAAGGCGTACAGCATTGTTTTGAATGTGCTGTAGGATGTGAGTGGTGGAGGCAGGAAGACCAGACAGGAGTGAATTGCAATAGTCAATGCGAGACATTATGAAGGAGAGAACGAGTTTTGCAGTTGTTTCGACAGAGAAATACTTCCTGATCAGGCTTATACGATGGAGGTGATAGTAGCAAGATCTGGCAGTTTCAGAAACAAAGTTGTTCATGGAGAGGGTAGAGTCAATGCAGACACCAAGGTTTTTAGCTGAATCAGAAATTGGGACTGATGTGTTACATAATGGGAGAGAAAGAGGAGACAGCTGAGAAAGTTTCTGACGGGTGCCAATGAGGATAGCTTCTGTCTTGTCATCATTTAGCTGAAGTTTGTTGTATGTCATCCAATTTTTGATGTCCGAGTAAAACTCAGTGGTGCGAGTCAAGAGGCGCTGTATATTGTCAGGTGAGTCACTGTCTTGAAGTTGGGTGTCATCAGCATAGAAGTGGTGTTTTATAGAGTGGAGGTTTTGTGTAGTGTCAACCAGTGATAATGATCGTGACAATGGTTTGATATTGTGGAGTTTGTGTAGTGTCAACCAGTGATACTGACAGTAACAGTCGTTTGATATTGTGGAGGTTTGTGTAGTGTCAGCCAGTGATAATGATCCTAACAGTCGTGAGGGAGGAACATGGAAAAGGGAGCTGTGAAACACTAAGCTGGCAACACAGAAATGACGGCAAATATTAGATGGGCAGCGAACAGACCAATTTTTAATGTTGTACTGGGATTGAACTCAAGATAGCAGATCTTGAGTTCATGGTTCTGTCAAAAGAACCACCCTGTGACCTGCCCGTGTATTAAACCCACCTCTCTTGTCTTAGCGCTTTAACAACTGAGCAATGATGGCAGTGTGGTGAATGTGGACAGGACAAACAGACAAACTGGTGTACATATTGCCTGTTGACATCATATGGCACTGATGGCAGTGTGGTGTATGTGGACAGGACGAACAGACAAACCAGTGTACATATTGCCTGTTGACATCATATGGCACTGATGGCAGTGTGGTGTATGTGGACAGGACAGACAAACCGGTGTACATATTGCCTGTTGACATCATATGGCACTGATGGCAGTGTGGTGTATGTGGACAGGATGAACAGACAAACCAGTGTACATATTGCCTGTTGACATCATATGGCAAAGATGGCAATGTGGTGTATGTGGACAGGACAAACAAACAAACTGGTGTACATATTGCCTGTTGACACCATATGGCACTGATGGCAATGTGGTGTATGTGGACAGGACAAACAAACCGGTGTACATATTGCCTGTTGACATCTTTTGGCACTGATGGCAGTGTGGTGTATGTGGACAGGACAAAAACCGGTGTACAATATTGCCTGTTGACATCTATGGGCACTGATGGCAGTGTGGTGTATGTGGACAGGACAACAAACCGGTGTACATATTGCCTGTTGACATCCATATGGCACTGATGGCAGTGTGGTGTATGTGGACAGGACAAACAAACCGGTGTACATATTGCCTGTTGACATCTTGTGGCACTGATGGCATGTGGTGTATGTGGACAGGACAAACAAACCAGTGTACATATTATGCCTGTTGACATCATATGGCACTGACGCATTGTGGGTGTATGTGGACAGGACAGACAAACCGGTGTACATATTGCCTGTTGACATCATATGGCACTGATGGCAGTGTGGTGTATGTGGACAGGACAACAAACCGGTGTACAATTGCCTGTTGACATCATATGGCACTGATGGCAGTGTGGTGTATGTGGACAGGACAAACAAACGTGTACATATTGCCTGTTGACATCATGTGGCACTGATGGCAGTGTGGTGTATGTGGACAGGGCAAACCGGTGTACTATCATTGCCTGTTGACATCATATGGCACTGATGGCAGTGTGGTGTATGTGGACAGGACAAACAAACGATGTACATATATGCCTGTTGACATCATATGGCACTGATGGCAGTGTGGTGTATGTGGACAGGACAAGACAAACCGGTGTACAATTGCCTGTTGCATCATATGGCACTGATGGCATGTGGTGTATGTGGACAGGACAAACAAACCGTGTACATATTGCCTGTTGACATCATATGGCACTGAGGCAGTGTGGTGTATGTGGACAGGACAGACAAACGGTGATAATATTGCTGTTGACATCATATGGCACTGATGGCGTGTGGTGTATGTGACAGGACAAACAACAGTGTAACAATTGCCTGTTGACACATTGGCACTGATGGCAGTGTGGTGTATGTGGACAGACAGACAAACTGGTGTACATATTGCCTGTTGACATCATATGGCACTGATGGCAGTGTGGTGTATGTGACAAGCAAACGGTGTACAATTGCCTGTTGACATCATATGGCACTGATGGCCGTGTGGTGTATGTGGACAGGACAAACACGGTGTACATATTGCCTGTTGACACCATGTGGCACTGATGGCCGTGTGGTGTATGTGGACAGGACAAACTGGATGTACAATTGCCTGTTGACACCATGATGGCACTGATGGCATGTGGTGTATGTGGACAGGCAAAAACGTGTACATATTGCCTGTTGACACCATGGACTGGGCAGTGTGGTGTATGTGAAAAGGCAAACTGGTGTACATATTGCCTGTTGACACCATGTGGCACTGATGGCCAGTGTGGTGTATGTGGACAAGACAAAAATGGTGTACATATTGCCTGTTGACATCATTGGCACTGATGGCAGTGTGGTGTATGTGGACAGGACAAACTGGTGTACATATTGCCTGTTGACATCATATGGCAAAGATGGCAATGTGGTGTATGTGGACAGGACAAACAAACCGATGTACATATTGCCTGTTGACACCATGTGGCACTGATGGCAGTGTGGTGTATGTGGACAGGACAAACAAACCGATGTACATATTGCCTGTTGACATCATGTGCACTGATGGCAGTGTGGTGTATGTGGACAGGACAAACAAACCGATGTACACACTGCCTGTTGACATCATATGCACTGATGGCAGTGTGGTGTATGTGGACAGAGAAACCGTGTACACACTGCTAAATGGACTCTTTTGCATGGAGATTGTTGGAGCGGCATGCTCCCTTCCTCCTTCGTTACCCTGCCCATTAAGCACCTATGAATATGCATGAGAGTCCTTCACTCACGTGCCTCGCATGCTCGGTATATTAATGGACTTTGGTAATGGGTATAGTGTGATATGTGCTTGTGGTGATGATGGTGGTGATAGTGTTGTGTTGGTAGTTTGTGTGATGATGATGGTGGTGATGAGTGTTTGTGTTGGTAGTTGTGGTGATGATGGTGGTGATAGTGTTGTGTTGGTAGTTGTGGTGAGATGGAGGTGATAGTGTTGTGTTGGTAGTTGTGGTGATGATGGTGGTAATGTGTTGGTAGTATGTGTTGTGTTGTGTGGTAGTTGTGGTGAGATGGAGGTGATAGTGTTGTGTTGGTAGTTGTGTGATGTGGTATGGGTGTTGTGTTGGTAGTTGTGGTGATGATGGTGGTGATAGTGTTGTGTTGGTAGTTGTGGTGATGATGGTGGTGATAGTGTTGTGTTGGTATGTTGTGGTGATGTTGTAGTTGAGGTGGTGATAGTGTGGGGTGATAGTGTTGTGTGGTAGTTGTGGTGTGATGTGGGATAGTGTTGTGTTGGTATGTGGTGGTGATGTGTTGGTGGTAGTTGTGGTTGGTGTATAGTGTTGTGTAGTGATTGTGTTGGTAGTTGTGGTGTGATGGTGGTTTGTGTTTGTGTTGGTGAGTTGTGGTGGTGTGTGTGATGAGTGTTGTGTGTGATTGTGTTGTGTTGGTAGTTGTGGTGGTGATAGTGTGTGATAGTGTTGTGTTGGTAGTTGTGGTGCGATGGTGGTGATAGTGTTGTGTGAGTGTTTGTTGTTTGTGTAGTTGTGTGAGATGGTGGTGTAGTGTTGGTGATAGTGTGTGTGTGTGGTAAGTGTTGTGTTGGTAGTTGTGGTGGTGATGGTGGTAATAGTGTTGTGTAGTGATTGTGTTGTGTTGTATTGTGGTGGTGATAGTGTTGTGTAGTGTTGTGTTGGTAGTTGTGGTGGAGGTGGTGATAGGTGTTGTGTAGTGTGTTGTGTTGTGTGATAGTTGTGGTTGGTGATGGTGGTGGTAGTGTTGTGTAGTGTTGTGTTGGTGAGTTGTGGTGTGATAGTGTGTGTAGTGTTGTGTTGTGTGTGTGGTGATGGATGGTGGTGATTGTGGTTTGTGTTGGTAGTTGTGGTGATGATGGGTGGTGTGTGTAGTGTTGTGTTGGTAGTTGTGGTGATGATGGGGTGATAGTGTTGTGTTGGTAGTTGTGTGGTGTAGGTGGTGGTGTTGGATGTGTGAGTGGTGGTATAGGTTGTGTTGGTAGTTGTGGTGATGATGGGGTGATAGTGTTGTGTTGGTAGTTGTGGTGATGATGGAGGTGATAGTGTTGTGTTGGTAGTTGTGGTGTGATGGAGTGATAGTGTTGGTTGGTAGTTGTGGTGACGATGGAGGTGATAGTGTTGTGTGTGTGTGTTGGTAGTTGTGGTGACGATGGAGGTGATAGTGTTGTGTAGTGTTGTGTTGGTAGTTGTGGTGAATGGAGGTGATAGTGTTGTGTTGTGTGAGTTGTGGTGAGATGGAGGTGATAGTGTTGTGTTGGTAGTTGTGGTGATGTATGGTGGTGTAGTGTGTGGTGAGGTGTAGTGTTGGTGTTGGTAGTTGTGGTGATGATGGGTGGTGATAGTGTTGTGTTGGTAGTTGTGGTGATGATGGTGGTGATAGTGTTGTGTTGGTAGTTGTGGTGACGATGGAGGTGATAGTGTTGTGTTGGTAGTTGTGGTGACGATGGAGGTGATAGTGTTACACATTTTTTTCAAAAGCTGAACAGTTAAGTCACCAGAGTACTTGAAGAATTCACTTATTTGATCTGGTTCTGTAGCTTTGTTGTTTTTCAGGTTTTGTATGGCAACAAGAATTTCCTCGTTCAAAATGGATCGATCTAGCAAAAGATTTTCGTCGTCATCGTCATTATCTGTTGAGAGATTGAATCTTTTTGAAGAGAGGATGGAGAGAGAGAGAGAGAGAGAGAGAGAGAGAGAGAGAGAGAGAGAGAGAGAGAGAGAGAGAGAGCGTTGTTGTGAATAAGTTTTGATCAGACGGAAATGGGTCAATATAGTAGTTACTACTAAGCTACTTTCTGTACAGTACAGACATTTGTGGCCGGGAACAAATACTAGGTTCTTTTTACTGACGAGAGCATCAGTGCTGGTGAACAAGTCCATGTCTACACTACAGCACAGTGCCAAGCACTGGAGATTAGGAAATGTGACAATGCCTTGCGTACACATAAACCCTTCATGCTTGGCTGGGGGGGGGGGGGGATGTTTGTGTGTGTGGAAACTATTGCATGGGTACAGGCTGAACCCGGGTTGGGGGTATCTAAGTTCTAGATTTCCCCCCCCCCCCTTCAGAAAATGAAGGAGAGAAGTGAGGTAAAAGAAAGCATTGAAATAGGATCATTTATTCTCTATGGTGCCTGTTTGTCATGATCACATGCTCGTATGCTTGTAATGTTTGTAGTATGCTCACACTGTCAGAAAGTGCTTGGTCATTGAAATGCGGAGTTTGGTGTGCTGTTCTGTTGTTTTTGAAATGGTTTTAGCATTTTACTGTATCAGCCGGTGTGTGCCTATGGCAAGAGGAAGGGATTCTATTTTAGACCATTCTCTTGCTTTCAAATGGCAGAAATGCTTCAGCTCCATAGAGCATTGCCCCCCTGATCGCTGACCCCTGTATGTTGTTACTGTTGTTGTTATTGTTAGGGGTTGATACATATAATTTGTGTTACATGTGTCTGCCTTGGTATGTTGTTTTTGTAAAGCGCTTGACCAGTTGACATTAGAAGTGAGTATTTTATTATTATTATTCATTTCTACAATTTCATTTACACCGTGTGTTAAGGTACATGTTTTCATCTGAGCAATAAACGTCCCCCATGCTTTGTTTGTTTTAATGCGTCGTTTACTTTCCTTTTTTCTCCATTTTTGTTGTAATATTCTTTCGTTTTACATGTAGAACGACAAGAACCAGCTGTAAGATAGGTCCAGTGGGATCTGATGCTACTATCCTTGAGTAATAAATGTTTTGATGTTGTGAAGTTTGATTTTGCTCCCCACCCCCACCCCCACCCCCTAGCTGCTGCTGCTTGTTTGCCCCTCACAGCGTTGTTCACAAAGGTTTTGTTGTCGTTGGTACATCACAGCTGTACAAAGGTGTGCTTGTCGTTGTCTGTCCGTTGGTATATCACAGCAGTACAAAGGTGTGTTTGTCGTTGTCTGTTGGTATATCACAGCAGTACAAAGGTGTGCTTGTTGTTGTCTGTCTGTTGGTATATCACAGCAGTACAAAGGTGTTGGTATATCACAGCAGTACAAAAGTGTTGGTATATCACAGCAGTACAAAGGTGTTGGTATATCACAGCAGTACAAAGGTGTGCTTGTCGTTGTCTGTTGGTATATCACAGCAGTACAAAGGTGTGCTTATCGTTGTCTGTTGGTATATCACAGCAGTACAAAGGTGTGCTTGTCGTTGTCTGTTGGTATATCACAGCTGTACAAAGGTGTGCTTGTCGTTGTCTGTCCGTTGGTATATCACAGCAGTACAAAGGTGTGTTTGTCATTGTCTGTTGGTATATCACAGCAGTACAAAGGTGTGCTTGTTGTTGTCTGTCTGTTGGTATATCACAGCAGTACAAAGGTGTTGGTATATCACAGCAGTACAAAGGTGTTGGTATATCACAGCAGTACAAAGGTGTGCTTGTCGTTGTCTGTTGGTATATCACAGCAGTACAAAGGTGTGCTTATCGTTGTCTGTTGGTATATCACAGCAGTACAAAGGTGTGCTTGTTGTTGTCTGTTGGTATATCACAGCAGTACAAAGGTGTGCTTGTTGTTGTCTGTTGGTATATCACAGCAGTACAAAGGTGTGCTTATCGTTGTCTGTTGGTATATCACAGCAGTACAAAGGTGTGCTTGTCGTTGTCTGTTGGTATATCACAGCAGTACAAAGGTGTGCTTGTTGTTGTCTGTTGGTATATCACAGCAGTACAAAGGTGTGCTTGTCGTTGTCTGTCTGTTGGTATATCACAGCAGTACAAAGGTGTGCTTATCGTTGTCTGTTGGTATATCACAGCAGTACAAAGGTGTGCTTGTTGTTGTCTGTCTGTTGGTATATCACAGCAGTACAAAGGTGTGCTTGTCGTTGTCTGTCTGTTGGTATATCACAGCAGTACAAAGGTGTGCTTGTCGTTGTCTGTCTGTTGGTATATCACAGCAGTACAAAGGTGTGCTTGTCGTTGTCTGTCTGTTGGTACATCACAGCAGTACAAAGGTGTGCTTGTCGTTGTCTGTCCATTGGTATATCACAGCAGTACAAAGGTGTGCTTGTCGTTGTCTTTCTGTTGGTATATCACAGCAGTACAAAGGTGTGCTTGTTGTTGTCTGTTGGTATATCACAGCAGTACAAAGGTGTGCTTATCGTTGTCTGTTGGTACATCACAGCAGAACAAAGGTGTGCATGTCGTTGTCTGTCTGTCTGTTGGTATATCACATCAGTACAAAGGTGTGCTTGTCGTTGTCTGTTGGTATATCACAGCAGTACAAAGGTGTGCTTGTCGTTGTCTGTTGGTACATCACAGCAGAACAAAGGTGTGCTTGTCATTGTCTGTCTGTCTGTTGGTATATCACATCAGTACAAAGGTATGCTTGTCGTTGTCTGTCCGTTGGTATATCACAGCAGTACAAAGGTGTGCTTGTTGTGTCTGTTGGTACATCACAGCAGTACAAAGGTGTGCTTGTCATTGTCTGTCTGTCTGTTGGTACATCACATCAGTACAAAGGTGTGCTTGTCATTGTCTGTCCGTTGGTATATCACAGCAGTACAAAGGTGTGCTTGTCGTTGTCTGTTGGTATATCACAGCAGTACAAAGGTGTGCTTGTCGTTGTCTGTTGGTATATCACAGCAGTACAAAGGTGTGCTTGTCGTTGTCTGTTGGTATATCACAGCAGTACAAAGGTGTGCTTGTTGTGTCTGTTGGTACATCACAGCAGTACAAAGGTGTGCTTGTTGTGTCTGTTGGTATATCACAGCAGTACAAAGGTGTGCTTGTCGTTGTCTGTTGGTATATCACAGCAGTACAAAAGTGTGCTTGTTGTGTCTGTTGGTACATCACAGCAGTACAAAGGTGTGCTTATCGTTGTCTGTTGGTACATCACAGCAGTCCAAAGGTGTGCTTGTCGTTGTCTGTTGGTACATCACAGCAGTACAAAGGTGTGCTTGTCGTTGTCTGTTGGTACATCACAGCAGTACAAAGGTGTGCTTGTCGTTGTCTGTCTGTTGGTATATCACAGCAGTCCAAAGGTGTGCTTATCGTTGTCTGTTGGTATATCACAGCAGTACAAAGGTGTGCTTGTCGTTGTCTGTTGGTATATCACAGCAGTACAAAGGTGTGCTTGTCGTTGTCTGTTGGTATATCACAGCAGTACAAAGGTGTGCTTGTCGTTGTCTGCCTGTTGGTATATCACAGCAGTACAAAGGTGTGCTTGTCGTTGTCTGTCTGTTGGTATATCACAGCAGTACAAAGGTGTTGGTATATCACAGCAGTACAAAGGTGTGGGTATATCACAGCAGTACAAAGGTGTGGGTATATCACAGCAGTACAAAGGTGTGGGTATATCACAGCAGTACAAAGGTGTGGGTATATCACAGCAGTACAAAGGTGTGGGTATATCACAGCAGTACAAATGTGTGGGTATATCACAGCAGTACAAAGGTGTGGGTATATCACAGCAGTACAAAGGTGTGGGTGTATCACAGCAGTACAAAGGTGTGGGTGTATCACAGCAGTACAAAGGTGTGGGTATATCACAGCAGTACAAAGGTGTGGGTATATCACAGCAGTACAAATGTGTGGGTATATCACAGCAGTACAAAGGTGTGGGTATATCACAGCAGTACAAAGGTGTGGGTATATCACAGCAGTACAAAGGTGTGGGTATATCACAGCAGTACAAATGTGTGGGTATATCACAGCATTACAAAGGTGTGCTTGTCGTTGTCTGTTGGTATATCACAGCAGTACAAAGGTGTGCTTCTTGTTGTCTGTTGGTATATCACAGCAGTACAAAGGTGTGCTTGTTGTTGTCTGTTGGTATATCACAGCAGTACAAAGGTGTGCTTGTTGTTGTCTGTCTGTTGGTATATCACAGCAGTACAAAGGTGTGCTTATCGTTGTCTTTTGGTATATCACTGCAGTACAAAGGTGTGCTTGTCGTTGTCTGTTGGTATATCACAGCAGTACAAAGGTGTGCTTGTCGTTGTCTGTTGGTATATCACAGCAGTACAAAGGTGTGCTTGTTGTTGTCTGTCTGTTGGTTTGTTCCTTATCATTACAAGGGAGATAGCTCTGCTGTGAAACATTCCTATTTGCTTGCCTGCGTCTGGTGCTCTGGTTTCTCTCTCTCTGTCTGTCTCTATCTGTCTGTCTGTCAAACACGCACACACACACACACACACACACACACACACACACACACACACACCACACATACACACACACACACACACACACACACACACACGCGCGCGCGCGCGCGCGCGCATACACATGCATATACGCACACCCCAAAATTGAACCAATATAGAAGCCACTGTTTTTTCCCATTACACAGTAAAATCAATTTATAAGCGGGAATGTTCTCCTTGCTCACCACCTTTAGGTACTGTTAAAAAAAGTTTTGATCAATGTCATCATCTAAGCACAAGCCATGCTGCTTAAGTTCTTCTCTGCTCAAGCTGTGTAGTTTGATTCACAGTTTCCTGGCTACTGCAGTCCTGCCAGTACCCCCAGTCGTTCTCCAGTTTGGGGCCACTTGACATACTGCTCATAACCATGAGCTTACGGCTCACAGATTTTCGGCTGGACCAATGAAGACTTTTTGAATAACATTTATAACTGGGATTGGACAAGAAAACACTAAGTCGAGGTCAGCCACGAATAGGACAGTCAAGACACACAAAGCACATTGTCAGATTATGTTAAAGCCTGTGGTAGTGCACTTACTCCCCAGTGCGGGGATTGTAAAAATACGACTACATTTACTTGACCTCGTATCCAGGTAAGGTAGAGTAGAGTGTCGGTACACATTCCTACTTTCCTCACTGTCAGATTTGTCAAGGGATTTTCAGCACACTCTGTCTTTAGACAGCTAGATTTTTTTTTCCACTTTTCACCCAAGTGGGTGTTTGGCGGTCTGGGTTAGCGTACATGTAAAGGACATGTACAGTTTTCCCCGGTGTGGGTTAGCGTACATGTAAAGTTTTCCCCGGTGTGGGTTAGCGTACATGTAAAGTTTTCCCCGGTGTGGGTAGTGTACATGTAAAGTTTTCCCCGGTGTGGGTTAGTGTACATGTAAAGTAGTTTTCCCCTTCCAGTCTTAGTGCATGGGTTCGAGTCTGGTTCTAGAAAACCTTTGTCATGTGACCTGCACTCCACCCAGCTGTGAATGAAAAAGGAGAGAAAAGGGGCACCTTCTTCGTAATATGGCCCTTTTCCTCCTGAGAAATGGTGAGGTCTGCACCATCTCACTCCATTATGGTGTCAGCGTTCTGTGATAGCGCTATTCTTACACTTATTTGGACTCACCGCGCATTATACTCCGAGAACTTGAACTGTTAGATGAGCTGACCATACTCTACAATGTTGTTGCACAGTCTGCATTTTGGTGGGCGTGCATGCTGTGTGTTTTCATGTTTCCATAAGCCATCCACTGACATGACTTACAGGATTTTTAGCGTGCATATTTAATGTGTACGAAGGGGGTTTAAGTACTGGCAGATCTGCACACATGTTCTCCCAGTCTTGTAGATTGGAAAAAATCTTCTATTTATGCAACAGGTGGAGGTATCCAGGTGGACTGAATCCAGGGTCTTCTGATTTGAAGCTTAACGTTCACCCACTTGAATACTGTGCCCGTTGTGGTTTGAAGGCATGACATAGACTTGATGCGCTGAAGTTAGGAAGGCCCATACAAAAGCACACAATGAGCATATTTGGTGTTCCAGCCTGAGAAAGGCCGATACAGAAACACACAATGAACATATTTGGTATTCCATCTCCATAGGCACACAAGACAAACAGTAGAGAGGACTGGATCAAGACGTCCAAACACATTGAGGCCTGCATGACCTCAAGTTGGTTGAAGGACTTGCAACATCCTGTACAATCCTTTATGTCTTGTCCCCTGTAGGAATGCCAGCAGCTCTCTGAGTCTAAATGGTATCCCCGCTCTCTGGAAATTCTGTGCTCGAAATTTCTTCTTTTCTATCGTTATCTTTGTTTCGTCCTTGCTCTTTGTTTTCTGTCATCTCTTCCTATCATTTTCTGCCTTGATGGTCCATTCCCCTGTAGGGGTTCTATACAACCTTGTAATATATTATCGATTAGGATTGATAATTAAGTACATGTATTAACTGCGTTTTGGGTTCTAAGGAAATATGATGTGCAAAAGTACTTTCAGATAGGCCAAGTTTTTGTGTTTTAGTATATTTAGTTATGTTCATAAATCTTACGTTTATTGTCAAGAATTCACACATGTGGCCTCAGGAATGCACTAGGCCACGCTAAGTGCTCCTGGGGAAGAGTTGTTAGTCGGGATGTGTGGACTGGAAAACACCTGCTGCGTACCGGTAGAACGAAGTATAATGAAAGGCTTTCATATACTGATAGAACGAAGTATACCGAAAGGCTTTCATATACTGATAGAGCGAAGTATACCGAAAGGCTTTCATATATACTCCTAATCATAATTTAAGGGCCACTTCTTCCTTCCTCTCTAATTTTAAGTTGAAATAATTGACAATGTTTAGAATTGATTCTATGTTTTATTTCATCATTTCCACACCTGTTTTGGAAAAAGAAATTAGCACAATGACCCATTAGTGAACAGCACATGCATTTAAAGGAACATCCCCCCCTTTTCAAAAAACAGAAAGTGTCAGATTTGGCCAATCTGTTTTCAATATCGCGTGTGTCCGCCCCGAGCCTGGATGCATGCTTCACAGCGCCGATGCATCGACCCCACAAGGGTACGGAGTGTGTCCTGAGGGATGGCCGCCCACTCGATCTGCAGGATGTCGACCAGCCTGGCCAGGGTGCCCGGTGGGGGGTGGTTGTCCCTGATGCGCCTCCCAAGCACATTCCAGAGGTGTTCAATTGGGTTCAGGTCAGGTGAGCACGCTGGCCAGGCCATACGGACGACTTCATGCTGCTCCAGGAAGTCGGTCACAAGGCGTGCTCGATGCGCAGGTGCATTGTCGTCCTGGAAGATGGCGCCTTGACCAAGGTCCACAAGCGCAGGCAGTGCCACGGCCGCCAGAACCTCGTCCCGGTACCGGACCCCGTTCAGGATGCCGTCAATGGGGAGCAGGGGGGTCCGGGTACCACGGCTCATGCCACCCCACACCATCACCGACCCGCCGCCGTACCGGTTATGCTCTTGGACAGTGGCGTCAGCGAACCTCTCCCCTTGACGTCGCCACACCCGAGCCCGGCCATCGTTAAAGGTCAGGGTGAACCTGGACTCATCCGAAAACAAGACCCGGGCCCACTGTTGCCTTGTCCAGGTCACGTGCTCCCTGGCCCAGGTCATGCGGCCCACTCTGTTGACCGGTGACAGCACGGGTCGGACGGCCGGTCTCCGTGACCTCAAGTTTGCCTCATGTAGCCGTCTTCTCACCGTGCTGCAGCTGATGTTAGCACCTGTTGCGTCCCTCAGCTGACCCCTCAAGGTCACCGCAGTGGATGCCCTTTCCCTCAGGACGGAGAGGGCAAGGTAGCGGTCTTGCTGTCTTGTCGTTACTCTGGGTCGACCCGTGTGACGCCTTTCCTGGACTGCTCCAGTCTCATTGAAGCGCTCCAGCAGTCTCTGGATTGTGGAATGCGACACTTCAAGTCGTCTAGCAACTTCCCGCTGCGCTAGGCCTTCATCAAGCAGAGCGAGGGCTCTCCCCCGCTGCTCATGCCGTCATCCGCGTCTTGCAAGCATGGTTAAAACGAAACAAAACGGGTCCTTTTTATCTCGTCTGCGGCACTTGACTGAGTATGTTCAAAAAGGGCTGCCTTGCACGTGCAAAGCGAATTTTGTCGCACCCTTGCCTGCGTCGTCAAGAGACCCTGCTGAAGATTCGACAATTCGTGTGGAAATGTCTTCTGGCCGCCCATTGCAAATCGCATCCCAACACTGCCAAAAGGAAACTGCAATGTTGTCTGAGCTCTACATTCAGTTACGGCAACGAATTGGAGAAAAGAGTAAGAGAAATAGGTTATTTCTCCTTTCAAAATTGACTCAAAAACGTTCCGGCCCTTCAATATGACGTGTAGTATACGCGTTCAAACGGGAGACGCCAACTTCATATGGTAATCCATTGTGATAAAATCAAATGAATTTGAATATGAATCTCTGTAAATAGTGTTGGTGTGTGTGTGTGTGTGTGTGTGTGTGTCTGTGTGTGTGTGTGTGTTGTGTTTCGTGGTGGTGGACAATGTGTTGTGTCACGCGCATTGTTCTATTTCTGTAAAGTGCTATGACAGTTTTGACATGGATTGTTTGCCTATAGAATGAAATTGTCATCATCGTCATCAGTGTCAGACAACAAATCGACATCACTAGCTTCACAGACACGCATAAAGAAGTTATCGTTATAGTCTGTATCAGGTAAAGCTGTTACTGTGTACATCTAAGTTATGTTAAGTCTGTATCAGGTAAAGCTGTTACAGTGTACATCTATTATCGTTATAGTCGTATCACTGTATCAGGTAAAGCTGTTACTATGTACATCTAAGTTATCGTTATAGTCTGTATCCTGTATCAGGTAAAGCTGTTACTGTGTACATCTAAGTTTCGTTATAGTCTGTATCATATCAGGTAAAGCTGTTACTATGTACATGCTAAGTTTCGTTATTAGCCTGATCAGGTAAAGCTGTTACTGTGTACATCTAAGTATCGTATAGTCTGTATCATATTAGGTAAAGCTGTTACTATGTACATCTATGTACCGTTATAGTCGTATCAGGTAAAGCTGTTACGTGTACATCTAAGTTATCATTATGTCTTATCAGGTAAAGCGTTACTAATGTACATCTAGTTATCGTATAGTCTGTATCAGGTAAAGCTGTTACGTGTACATCTAAGTTATCATTATAGTCTGTATCAGGTAAAGCTGTTACTGTGTACATCTAAGTTATCGTTATAGTCTGTATCAGGTAAAGCTGTTACTGTGTACATCTATGTTATCGTTATAGTCTGTATCAGGTAAAGCTGTTACTGTGTACATCAAGTTATCATTATAGTCTGTATCAGGTAAAGCTGTTACTATGTACATCTAGTTATCGTTATAGTCTGTATCAGGTAAAGCTGTTACTGTGTACATCTAAGTTATCTTATAGTCTGTATCAGGTAAAGCTGTTACTGTGTACATCTAAGTTATCGTTATAGTCTGTATCAGGTAAAGCTGTTACTGTGTACATCTAAGTTATCTTATGCCTGTATCAAGGTAAAGCTGTACTGTGTACAATCTAAGTTATCGTTATAGTCCTGTATCAGTAAAGCGTCTGTACATCATTACGTTATAGTCGACAGTAAACTGTTACTGTGTACATCTATTACGTTATAGTCGTATCAGTAAAGCTGGTACTCGTGACATCTAAGTTATCATTATAGTCTGTATCACAGGTAAGCTGTTACTGATGTACATCTAATTATCGTTATAGTCTGCAATCAGGTAAAGCTGTTACAGTGTACATCTAAGTTTATCTTATAGCTGTATCAGGTAAAGCTGTTACTGTGTACATCTAGTTATCGTTATAGTCTGTATCAGGTAAGCTGTTACTGTGTACATCATTATCGTTATGCCGTATCAGGTAAAGCTGTTACTATGTACATCTAAGTTATCGTTATGTCTGTATCACAGTAAAGCTGTTACTATGTACATCTAAGTTATCATATAGCCTGTATCAGTAAAGCTGTTACTGTTACATCTAAGTTATCTTATAGTCTGATCAGTAAAGCTGTTACTGTGTACATCTAAGTTATCATTATAGTCTGTATCAGGTAAAGCTGTTACTGTGTACATCTAAGTTATCATTATAGTCTGTTCAGGTAAAGCTGTTACTTGTACATCTATGTTATCGTTAAGTCTGACAATCAGGTAAAGCTGTTACTGGTACATCTAAGTTATCGTTATAGTCTGTATCAGGTAAAGCTGTTACTTGTACATCTAGTTATCGTTATAGTCTGTATCAGGTAAAGCTGTACTGATGTACATCTAAGTTATCGTTATAGTCTGTATCATATCAGGTAAAGCTGTTACTGTGTACATCTAATTATCGTTATAGTCTGTATCAGTAAAGCTGTTACTGGTACATCTAAGTTATCTTATAGTCTGTATCAGGTAAAGCTGTTACTGTGTACATCTATGTTATCGTTATAGTCTGTAATCAGGTAAAGCTGGTACTGTGTGCATCTAAGTTATCGTTATAGTCTGTATCAGGTAAAGCTGTACTGTGTACATCTAAGTTATCGTTATAGTCTGTATCATCAGGTAAAGCTGTTACTATGTACATCTAAGTTATCGTTATAGTCTGTATCTATGTAAAGCTGTTACTATGTACATCTAGTTATCGTTATAGTCTGTATCAGGTAAAGCTGTTACTTGTACATCTAAGTTATCGTTATAGTCTGTATCAGGTAAAGCTGTACTGTGTACATCTAAGTTATCGTTATAGTCTGTATCAGGTAAAGCTGTTACTGTGTACATCTAAGTTATCGTTATAGTCTGATAATCAGGTAAAGCTGTTACGTTGTACATCTATGTTATCGTTATAGTCTGTATCATATCAGGTAAAGCTGTTACTATGTACATCTAAGTTATCGTTATAGTCTGTATCAGGTAAAGCTGTTACTGTGTACATCTAAGTTATCGTTATAGTCTGTATCAGGTAAAGCTGTTACTGTGTACATCTAGTTATCGTTATAGTCTGTATCAGGTAAAGCTGTTACTGTGTACATCTAAGTTATCGTTATAGTCTGTATCAGGTAAAGCTGTTACTGTGTACATCTAAGTTATCGTTATAGTCGTATCAGGTAAAGCTGTTACTGTGTACATCTAAGTTATCGTTATAGTCTGTATCAGGTAAAGCTGTTACTATGTACATCTAAGTTATCGTTATAGTCTGTATCAGGTAAAGCTGTTACTGTGTACATCTAAGTTATCGTTATAGTCTGTATCAGGTAAAGCTGTTACTATGTGTACATCTAAGTTATCGTTATAGTCTGTATCAGGTAAAGCTGTTACTATGTACATCTATGTTATCGTTATAGTCTGTATCAGGTAAAGCTGTTACTGTGTACATCTAAGTTATCGTTATAGTCTGTATATCAGGTAAAGCTGTTACTGTGTACATCTAGTTATCGTTATAGTCTGTATCAGTGTAAAGCTGTTACTGTGTACATCTAAAGTTATCGTTATAGTCTGTATCATAGGTAAAGCTGTTACTTGTACATCTATGTTATCGTTATAGTCTGTATCAGGTAAAGCTGTTACTGTGTACATCTAAGTTATCGTTATAGTCTGTATCAGGTAAAGCTGTTACTTGTACATCTATGTTATCGTTATAGTCTGTATCAGGTAAAGCTGTTACTGTGTACATCTAGTTATCGTTATAGTCTGTATCAGTAGCTGTTACTGTGTACATCTAAGTTATCGTTATAGTCTGTATCAGGTAAAGCTGTTACTATGTACATCTATGTTATCGTTATAGTCTGTATCAGGTAAAGCTGTTACTGTGTACATCTAAGTTATCGTTATAGTCTGTATCAGGTAAAGCTGTTACTGTGTACATCTATGTTATCGTTATAGTCTGTATCAGGTAAAGCTGATTACTGATGTACATCTAAGTTATCGTTATAGTCTGTATCAGGTAAAGCTGTTACTTGTACATCTATGTTATCGTTATAGTCTGTATCAGGTAAAGCTGTTACATATGTAGTCTATGTAATCGTTATATATCTTATCATGTCTGTATCAGGTAAAGCTGTTACTATGTACATCTAAGTTACTAGTCTTATAGCGTCGTCTGTATCGATATAGTCGTATCATAAAGCTGTTACTTGTACATCTATGTTATCGTTATAGTCGTATCAGGTAAAGCTGTTACTGGTAACATCTATGTTATCGTTATAGTCTGTATCAGGTAAAGCTGTTACTGTGTACATCTAAGTTATCGTTATAGTCTGATATCAGGTTAAAGCTGTTACGTATGTACATTCTATGTTATCGTTATAGTCTGTATCAGGTAAAGCTGTTACTGTGTACATCTAAGTTTTTCGTTATAGTCTGTATCAGGTAAAGCTAGTTACTATGTACATCTAATGTTATCGTTATAGTCATGTATCAGGTAAAGCTGTTATTGTAATCTATGTTATCGTTATAGTCGTTATCAGTAACTTATTAGTCTGTATCTTAAGTCTCAGGTAAAGCTGTTACTATGTACATCTAAGTTATCGTTATAGTCTGTATCAGGTAAAGCTGTTACTGTGTACATCTAAGTTATCGTTATGTCTGTATAAGGTAGTGTAACTGTTGTTATAGTGTACAGTAAATGTTACACAGTTTTATAGTCTGTATCAGGTAAAGCTGTTACTGATGTACATCTAATGTTATCGTTATAGTCTGTATATATCAGGTAAAGCTGTTACTTGTAATCTATGTTATCGTTATAGTCTGTATCAGGTAAAGCTGTTACTATGTACATCTATGTTATCGTTATAGTCTGTTATCAGGTAAAGCTGTTACTTGTACATCTAAGTTATTCGTTATAGTCTGTATCAGGTAAAGCTGTTACTATGTACATCTATGTTATCGTTATAGTCTGTATCAGGTAAAAGCTGTTACTATGTACATCTAATGTTATCGTTATAGTCTGTATCAGGTAAAGCTGTTACTGTGTACGTCTATGTTATCGTTATAGTCTGTATCAGGTAAAGCTGTTACTGTGTACGTCTATGTTATCGTTATAGTCTGTATCAGGTAAAGCTGTTACTGTGTACGTCTACCGTGTTTCCATACACGTTGACCTCTGTAAACCTCCACCACCACCTCCCTTCCCCTAGAAAACCACTGTCCTGCCCGACAGGTATAGTCCCTGTGTACACAGAAATGTAGATAATGGTCCACAGTATGATAAAGAAGTTTACATAGCAGGCAGGTGTGTGTGTGTGTGTGTGTGTGTGTGTGTGTGTGTGTGTGTGTGTGTGTGTGTGTGTGTCTCTGTGTGTGTCTCTGTGTGTGTGTGTCTGTGTGTGTGTGTGTGTGTGTGTGTGTGTGTGTGTGTGTGTGTGTGTGTATGTGTGTGTGTGTGTGTGTGTGTGTGTGTGTGTGTGTGTGTGTGTGTGTGTGTGACGGAAGATGACAACATGGGTCATGGGTCACTCGCCTGTCTGACTTGAGCGTACCCTAGCTCCGCAGCTTGCGTGTGTGTGTGTGAGAGACAAAGGTAGGGTGACGGGGGCTTGGGTCAGTCGAGTTTTGTGCGTTGTTGGAAGATTGGTGACGGATGTGGAGGCGCGCGTCTTGGCTTGGTTGTTGTATCAAGATTTGGCGCCCTGTAAATGTCATTATCGTAGTTATCATCCTCAGGGACCTTCTGTACCTGTTCATCGTACAGACATAGGCTCTTCTACACAACAGGCCTTGAGGATTAGGGTGTTAGTACACCACCCTACACATACATACATACATACATACATACATACGTATACATACATACATACATAGATCTACATACATACAACTCACGACAGATCTGAATGATAGGGACTTTAGAGACCTTTATGCACCACCCTATGCATGCATACATACATACATCCATACATATATATACATACGTACATACACACACATACATACATACATACATACATACATATACTCCTAATCATAATTTAAGGGCCACTTCTTCCTTCCTCTCTAATTTTAAGTTGAAATAATTGACAATGTTTAGAATTGATTCTATGTTTTATTTCATCATTTCCACACCTGTTTTGGAAAAAGAAATTAGCACAATGACCCATTAGTGAACAGCACATGCATTTAAAGGAACATCCCCCCCTTTTCAAAAAACAGAAAGTGTCAGATTTGGCCAATCTGTTTTCAATATCGGTTGTGTCCGCCCCGAGCCTGGATGCATGCTTCACAGCGCCGATGCATCGACCCCACAAGGGTACGGAGTGTGTCCTGAGGGATGGCCGCCCACTCGATCTGCAGGATGTCGACCAGCCTGGCCAGGGTGCCCGGTGGGGGGTGGTTGTCCCTGATGCGCCTCCCGAGCACATCCCAGAGGTGTTCAATTGGGTTCAGGTCAGGTGAGCACGCTGGCCAGGCCATACGGACGACTTCATGCTGCTCCAGGAAGTCGGTCACAAGGCGTGCTCGATGCGCAGGTGCATTGTCGTCCTGGAAGATGGCGCCTTGACCAAGGTCCACAAGCGCAGGCAGTGCCACGGCCGCCAGAACCTCGTCCCGGTACCGGACCCCGTTCAGTATGCCGTCAATGGGGAGCAGGGGGGTCCGGGTACCACGGCTCATGCCACCCCACACCATCACCGACCCGCCGCCGTACCGGTTATGCTCTTGGACGGTGGCGTCAGCGAACCTCTCCCCTTGACGTCGCCACACCCGAGCCCGGCCATCGTTAAAGGTCAGGGTGAACCTGGACTCATCCGAAAACAAGACCCGGGCCCACTGTTGCCTTGTCCAGGTCACGTGCTCCCTGGCCCAGGTCATGCGGCGCACTCTGTTGACCGGTGACAGCACGGGTCGGACGGCCGGTCTCCGTGACCTCAAGTTTGCCTCATGTAGCCATCTTCTCACCGTGCTGCAGCTGATGTTAGCACCTGTTGCGTCTCTCAGCTGACCCCTCAAGGTCACCGCAGTGGATGCCCTTTCCCTCAGGACGGAGAGGGCAAGGTAGCGGTCTTGCTGTCTTGTCGTTACTCTGGGTCGACCCGTGTGACGCCTTTCCTGGACTGCTCCAGTCTCATTGAAGCGCTCCAGCAGTCTCTGGATTGTGGAATGCGACACTTCAAGTCGTCTAGCAACTTTCCGCTGCGCTAGGCCTTCATCAAGCAGAGCGAGGGCTCTCCCCCGCTGCTCATCCGTCATCCGTCGTCTTGCAAGCATGGTTAAAACGAACCAAGAACGGGTCCTTTTTATCCTCGTCTGCGGGCAACTTTGGCTGGAGTAGTGTTCAAAAAGGGCTTGCCTTGCACGTGCAAAGCGAATTTTGTCGCTACCTTGCCTGCGTCGTCAGAGAGACCCTGCTGAAGATTCGACAATTTCGTGTGGAAATTGTCTTCCTTGGGCCGCCCATTGCAAATCGGCAAATCCCCAAACACGTGCCAAAAGGAAACTGCAATGTTGTCTGAGCTCTTATCCATTCAGTTACGGCAACGAATTGGAGAAAAGAGTAAGAGAAAATAGGTTATTTCTCCTTTCAAAAATTGACTCAAAAACGTTCCTGGCCCTTCAATAATGACGTGTAGTATATATATACATACGTACATACACACACACATACATACATACATACATGTATACATACATACATACATACATACATACATACATACATACATACACCGCACTACAGGCCTAGAGGATAGGGACCTTTTTTATACACTACCCTACACCTACATACATACACACACACATACATGCATACACACACACACGCACACACACACACACGCACACATACACACACACACACACACACACACACACACACACACACACACACACACTGCAAGTCAGGAGGATAGGTGCCTTCAACCTACGTACACCGTACTATCGGTAATGAAGTTCTCGTTTCACTGCCTCACCATATCCACCAGCTCCTTACGGGTCGGGTTGCTCACTTACAGCCTTGGGTGTGAGATCAGATATCGTGAATTCAGCCCCAGCCTGCAACAGTCGGCATGATTCAGTCCGCCAGCACTGACCTTGCTCTCTTGCCACATTGCCACATTGCCACTATCACCGCCATTCCGCGTTTGTGTACTTTTGCTACTGTCTCTGCTTGTCTGTCTGTGTCAAAGTCTGTATGTGTCGCACTGTCTGTCTCTGTCTTACTTTGGCTTTGTCTGTCACAGTCTCTGTATGTGTCACAGTTTGTCTCTGTCCTAATGTCTCTTTCTGTCTGTCTGTGTCACAGTCTTTGTATGTGTCACAGTTTGTCTTTGTCCTAGTCTGTCTCTGTCTGTCTGTGTCTGTGTCCTGCTGTCTCTTTGTGTGTGTCCTGTCTGTTTTTGTCTGTCTGTGTCTGTGTCCTGCTGTCTCTGTCTGTGTCCTGCTGTCTTTGTCTGCCTGTTTGTGTCTGTCCTGCTGTCTCTTTCTGTCTGTCTGTGTCTGTGTCCTGCTGTCTCTGTCTGTGTCCTGCTGTCTGTCTGTGTCTGTGTCCTGCTGTCTCTTTCTGTCTGTCTGTGTCTGTGTCCTGCTGTCTCTTTCTGTCTGTCTGTCCTGCTGTCTCTTTCTGTCTGTCTGTGTCTGTGTCCTGCTGTCTCTTTCTGTCTGTCTGTGTCCTGCTGTCTGTGTCTGTGTCCTGCTGTCTGTGTCTGTGTCCTGCTGTCTGTGTATGTGTCCTGCTGTCTGTGTCTGTGTCCTGCTGTCTGTGTCTGTGTCCTGCTGTCTGTGTCTGTGTCCTGCTGTCTGTGTCTGTGTCCTGCTGTCTGTGTCTGTGTCCTGCTGTCTCTGTGTTGTGTGTGTGTGTGTCCTGCTGTCTCTGTCTGTGTCTGTGTCCTGCTGTCTGTGTCTGTGTGTGTGTCCTGTTGTCTGTGTGTGTGTCCTGCTGTCTCTGTCTGTGTCCTGCTGTCCCTGTCTGTGTCTGTGTCCTGCTGTCTCTTTCTGTCTGTCTGTGTCCTGCTGTCTTTGTCGGTCTGTGTCTGTGTCCTGCAGTCTCTGTCTGTGACCTGCTGTCTGTGTCTGTCTGTCTGTCTGTGTCCTGCAGTCCTTTCTGTCTGTGTCATTGTCCTGCTGTCTGTGTCTGTGTCCTGCTGTCTCTTTTTGTCTGTGTCCTGCTGTCTGTGTCCTGCTGTCTGTGTCCTGCTGTCTCTGTGTGTGTGTCCTGCTGTCTGTGTCCTGCTGTCTGTGTCTGTGTCCTGCTGTCTGTGTCTGTGTCCTGCTGTCTCTGTCTGTGTCCTGCTGTCTCTGTCGTGTGTGTGTGTGTGTCCTGCTGTCTCTGTCTGTGTCTGTGTCCTGCTGTCTGTGTCTGTGTGTGTGTCCTGTTGTCTGTGTGTGTGTCCTGCTGTCTCTGTCTGTGTCTGTGTCCTGCTGTCTGTCTGTGTCTGTGTCCTGCTGTCTGTGTCTGTGTCCTGCTGTCTCTGTGTCCTGCTGTCTGTGTCTGTGTCCTGCTGTCTGTGTCTGTGTCCTGCTGTCTCTCTGTGTCCTGCTGTCTGTGTCTGTGTCCTGCTGTCTGTGTCCTGCTGCTCTGTCTGTCTGTGTCCTGCTGTCTGTGTCTGTGTCCTGCTGTCTGTGTCTGTGTCCTGCTGTCTGTGTCTGTGTCCTGCTGTCTGTGTCTGTGTCCTGCTGTCTGTGTCTGTCTGTGTCCTGCTGTCTGTGTCTGTGTCCTGCTGTCTGTGTCTGTGTCCTGCTGTCTCTCTGTGTCCTGCTGTCTGTGTCTGTGTCCTGCTGTCTGTGTCTGTGTCCTGCTGTCTCTGTCTGTCTGTGTCCTGCTGTCTGTGTCTGTGTCCTGCTGTCTCTGTCTGTGTCCTGCTGTCGTGTGTCTGTGTCCTGCTGTCTGTGTCTGTGTCCTGCTGTCTCTGTTTGTGTCTGTGTCCTGCTGTCTCTGTGTCCTGCTGTCTGTGTCCTGTGTCCTGCTGTCTGTGTCTGTCCTGCTGTCTGTGTCTGTGTCTGTGTCCTGCTGTCTCTGTTTGTGTCTGTGTCCTGCTGTCTCTGTGTCCTGCTGTCTGTGTCTGTGTCCTGCTGTCTGTGTCTGTCCTGCTGTCTGTGTCTGTGTCTGTGTCCTGCTGTCTCTGTCTGTCTGTGTCCTGCTGTCTGTGTCTGTGTCCTGCTGTCTGTCTGTGTCCTGTTGTCTGTGTGTGTCCTGCTGTCTCTCTGTGTCCTGCTGTCTCTGTCTGTCTGTGTCCTGCTGTCTGTCTGTGTCTGTGTCTGTGTCCTGCTGTCTCTGTCTGTGTCTGTGTCTGTGTCCTGCTGTCTGTGTCTGTGTCCTGCTGTCTGTGACTGTCTGTGTCTGTGTCTGTGTCCTGCTGTCTCTGTCTGTGTCTGTCTGTGTCTGTCTGTGTCCTGCTGTCTCTGTCTGTGTCTGTGTCTGTGTCCTGCTGTCTCTGTCTGTGTCTGTGTCCTGCTGTCTGTGTCTGTCTGTCTGTGTCCTGCTGTCTGTCTGTCTGTGTCCTGCTGTCTGTGTCTGTGTCCTGCTGTCTCTGTGTCTGTGTCCTGCTGTCTGTGTCCTGCTGTCTCTGTCTCATGTCTGTGTCCTGCTGTCTGTCTGTGTCCTGCTGTCTGTGTCTGTGTCCTGCTGTCTCTTTCTGTGTCTGTGTCCTGCTGTCTGTGTCTGTGTCCTGCTGTCTGTGTCTGTGTCTGTGTCCTGCTGTCTGTGTCCTGCTGTCTCTGTCTCATGTCTGTGTCCTGCTGTCTGTGTCTGTGTCCTGCTGTCTGTGTCTGTGTCCTGCTGTCTCTTTCTGTGTCTGTGTCCTGCTGTCTGTGTCTGTGTCCTGCTGTCTGTGTCTGTGTCCTGCTGTCTGTGTCTGTGTCTGTGTCCTGCTGTCTGTGTATGTGTCTGTGTCCTGCTGTCTGTGTATGTGTCTGTGTCCTGCTGTCTGTGTATGTCAGGGATGAAAAATTCTCCTCTTTTTCCGCCGTTTCAGCCGATTTTTTGCTGATCTCTGCCCCCCCCCAAAATCTCCGCCCAAAAAAAGTGGGAGAAACAGGCATATCTTCAGTAGTGTGTAATCTGCTGAGCGCTGTTGTAATATTTTTATGTCACATTGTCAGTTTCAGTCTATTATGTGATAGAGCAAAACTAAATAAGGAGTTCAGTTAGGTGAGCAAGTGCCTTCTCCATAGATTTTATCTGACTTTTTGAAAAGTGATTAAGACAACTTTCTTGAAACAACTTTCTGAAAACAGTTTAGGCTACACAAATCTCTTGAGTAGACAGAACTGTTTTGGCATTTCATATCAGTTGTCATGGACTCGTGGAGCAAGACTTAATCAAAAATTCATTTTGGTAAGCAAGTGACTTCTGCATTGAATTTATCTGGACTCTTTGAAAAGTGACCTTGCAGACAAATTTTTAAACAGTGCAAGCTACATTTATCTATGTGTTGGCAGTAGAACTGTTTTAGCCAGTTGCCATGGACTGATGGTGCAAGACTTTATCAGAAGTTCATTTTGGTGAGCAAACACTGACCAGGTGTCTTCAACAAACAAGGTGTAGCAGAAAGGTTAGTGCAATTGTTAAATATATATACTTTAAGTCTTTACTTCCTTTGTGTACAAATCCTTCGGCTGCAGAGGGCAGAATAGGATACATTTCTGAGGTTCTATCCTTCTCAAGACCTTATTCTGTACTTGATACTTGAATTATTGTACACTTTGTTGGTCTTGATGTCAAACAATGTGAAGAAACGAAAGAGAAAAAAAGTCACCTTTAGCCCATACTTTTTGCATTTATTTCTTAAAAACGCTTCAGCGTCAGGGGGCGGAGGAGCCCCCTGACCCCCGCCAGACACAGACAGACACTACAGACAGATAGACAGAAAGAGACAGCAGGACACAGACACAGACAGACAGCTTACAGCGGCCCCCAGACCCCTGCCAATTTCTCCTCTTTTTTTTACCTCCTCTGTTTTCATCCCTGGTATGTGTCTGTGTCCTGCTGTCTCTTTCTGTCTGTGTCTGTGTCCTGCTGTCTGTGTCTGTGTCCTGCTGTCTGTCTGTGTCTGTGTCCTGCTGTCTGTCTGTGTCTGTGTCCTGCTGTCTCTTTCTGTCTGTGTCTGTGTCTGTGTCCTGTTGTCTGTGTCTGTGTCCTGCTGTCTGTCTGTGTCTGTGTCTGTGTCCTGCTGTCTCTTTGTCTGTCTGTGTCTGTGTCCTGCTGTCTCTGTCTGTGTCTGTGTCCTGCTGTCTCTTTGTCTGTCTGTGTCTGTGTCCTGCTGTCTCTGTCTGTCTGTGTCCTGCTGTCTGTGTATGAGCAAACGCTGACCAGGTGTCTGTGTCTGTGTCCTGCTGTCTGTGTCTGTGTCTGTGTCCTGCTGTCTCTTTGTCTGTCTGTGTCTGTGTTCTGCTGTCTGTGTCTGTGTCCTGTCTGTTTCTGTGTCTGTGTCCTGCTGTCTGTGTCTGTGTCCTGCTGTCTGTGTATGAGCAAACACTGACCAGGTGTCTATGTCTGTGTCCTGCTGTCTCTTTGTCTGTCTGTGTCTGTGTCCTGCTGTCTCTGTCTGTCTGTGTCTGTGTCCTGCTGTCTCTGTCTGTCTGTGTCTGTGTCTGCTGTCTCTGTCTGTCTGTGTCCTGCTGTCTGTGTATGAGCAAACACTGACCAGGTGTCTGTGTCTGTGTCCTGCTGTCTGTGTCTGTGTCTGTGTCCTGCTGTCTGTGTCTGTCTGTGTCCTGCTGTCTGTGTCTGTGTCCTGCTGTCTGTGTCTGTGTCCTGCTGTCTGTCTGTCTGTCTGTGTCTGTGCCCTGCTGTCTGTGTCTGTGTCCTGCTGTCTGTCTGTCTGTCTGTCTGTGTCTGTGTCCTGCTGTCTGTATCTGTGTCCTGCTGTCTGTGTCTGTGTCCTGCTGTCTGTGTCTGTGTCTTTGTCCTGCTGTCTGTCTGTCTGTGTCTGTGTCCTGCTGTCTCTTTCTGTCTGTCTGTGTCCTGCTGTCTCTAGCTCTTTCTGTCTGTCTGTGTCCTGCTGTCTGTGTCTGTGTCCTGCTGTCTGTGTCTGTGTCCTGCTGTCTGTGTCTGTCTGTGTCCTGCTGTCTCTGTGTCTGTGTCATGTTGTCTGTGTCTGTGTCCTGCTGTCTGTGTCTGTGTCCTGCTGTCTCTTTCTGTCTGTGTCTGTGTCCTGCTGTCTGTGTCTGTCTGTGTCCTGCTGTCTCTGTGTCTGTGTCATGTTGTCTGTGTCTGTGTCCTGCTGTCTGTGTCTGTGTCCTGCTGTCTCTTTCTGTCTGTGTCTGTGTCCTGCTGTCTGTGTCTGTGTCCTGCTGTCTGTGTCCTGCTGTCTGTGTCTGTGTCTGTGTCCTGCTGTCTGTGTCTGTGTCCTGCTGTCTCTTTCTGTCTGTGTCCTGCTGTCTCTTTCTGTCTGTCTGTGTCCTGCTGTCTCAGTGTCTGTGTCTGTGTCCTGCTGTCTCTGTTTGTGTCCTGCTGTCTGTCTGTCTGTGTCTGTGTCCTGCTGTCTGTGTCTGTGTCTGTGTCCTGCTGTCTCTGTGTCTGTGTCCTGCTGTCTCTGTCTGTGTCCTGCTGTCTGTGTCTGTCTGTGTCTGTGTCCTGCTGTCTGTGTCTGTGTCCTGCTGTCTCTTTCTGTCTGTCTGTGTCTGTGTCCTGCTGTCTCTGTCTGTCTGTGTCCTGTTGTCTCTGTGTCTGTGTCCTGCTGTCTCTTTCTGTCTGTCTGTCTGTGTATGTGTCCTGCTGTCTCTTTCTGTCTGTCTGTCTGTGTCCTGCTGTCTCTTTCTGTCTGTCTGTGTCCTGCTGTCTCTTTCTGTCTGTCTGTCTGTGTCCTGCTGTCTCTTTCTGTGTCTGTGTCCTGCTGTCTGTGTCTGTGACCTGCTGTCTCTGTGTCTGTGTCCTGCTGTCTCTTTCTGTCTGTGTCTGTGTCCTGCTGTCTGTGACTGTCTGTGTCTGTGTCCTGCTGTCTCTGTCTGTCTGTGTCCTGCTGTGTCTGTGTCCTGCTGTCTCTTTCTGTCTGTCTGTGTCTGTGTCCTGCTGTCTTTCTGTCTGTCTGTGTCCTGCTGTCTCTTTCTGTCTGTCTGTCTGTGTGTGTGTCTGTGTGTGTCCTGCTGTCTGTGTCTGTGTCCTGCTGTCTCTGTCTGTCTGTGTCCTGCTGTCTGTGTCTGTCTATGTCTGTGTCCTGCTGTCTGTGTCTGTGTCCTGCTGTCTCTGTGTCTGTGTCCTGCTGTCTCTGTGTCTGTGTCCTGCTGTCTGTCTGTCTGTCTATGTCTGTGTCCTGCTGTCTGTGTCTGTGTCCTGCTGTCTCTGTCTGTGTCTGTGTCCTGCTGTCTGTGTCTGTCTGTGTCCTGCTGTCTGTGTCTGTGTCCTGCTGTCTGTGTCTGTGTCTGTGTCCTGCTGTCTGTCTGTCTGTCTCTGTCTATGTCTGTGACCTGCTGTCTCTGTCTGTGTCTGTCTCCTGCTGTGTCTTTCTGTCTGTCTGTCTGTCTCTGTATGTGTCTGTGTCCTGCTGTCTCTGTCTGTCTGTGTCCTGCTGTCTCTGTCTGTGTCTGTGTCCTGCTGTGTCTGTGTCTGTGTCCTGCTGTCTATGTCTGTGTCTGTGTCCTGCTGTGTCTTTCTGTATGTCTGTCTGTGTCTCTGTCTGTATGTGTCTGTGTCCTGCTGTGTCTTTCTGTCTGTCTGTGTCTGTGTCCTGCTGTCTGTGTCTGTGTCTGTGTCCTGCTGTCTATATCTGTGTCTGTGTCCTGCTGTCTCTGTCTGTCTATGTCTGTGTCCTGCTGTCTCTGTCTGTCTGTGTCTGTGTCCTGCTGTCTCTGTCTGTGTCTGCTGTCTCTGTCTGTCTGTGTCTGTGTCCTGCTGTGTCTTTCTGTCTGTCTGTGTCTCTGTCTGTCTGTCTGTGTCTGTGTCCTGCTGTCTCTGTCTGTGTCACAGTCTCTGTATGTGTCACAGTCTCTGAAGTGCCTATGTGTCACACTGTTTGTGTCACAGTGTCTGTATGTGTCACACTGAATGTGTCACAGTCTTTGTATGTCACAATCTGTATGTGTCACAATGTCGTTCTGTGTCACAGTCTTTGTATGTGTCACAGTCTCTTTCTGTCATACACTGTCTGTTTTCTGTCTGTGTCACAGTCTCTGTATGTGTCACAGTCTGTTTCTGTCATACACTGTCTGTTTTCTGTCTGTCTGTCTGTGTCACAGTCTTTGTATATGAGACAGTGACAAAAGGTCGTGCAAAAAACGGGACACAGGTCATACAAATTCAAAACTGGAATAAGACAAAAACAAACTTTATTCTTAAAAGTTCAGTCATTTGTTTGCATGAAAACAGACATAAAAAGATAACTTGAACAACACTTTATCTGGTGATTTGGAAAATGTCAGATCACCCAGAGGAAAGTCAGTTGTGATGCTGGACATGAAAAATGGCTAGAACTGAACAGTTACTGAAGAGTGAGGGTCATAAAACTGGAGCTTTCATGAAAGATGGATGATGTAACAAAGACAACAAAGAAACAAAGTGATTATTTTATTTTATAAATGAAGAATGAGGTACAATTTCATGTCCACCATCACGTCCGACACCACATCAAGTTTGTACTTACTGAGAAATCATGCAAATGTACATTATAGTTGATAAAGAGAATAAAACATATTAACCAGCCCATTTTAAACAAAAATAACTATATACAAGCAAACAGTTGATCTTTTTTATTTCATTCCCCCCCCCCCCCCCCCCCCCAAAAAAAAAGACCAAGTGTCAGTTGTGACAATTTTCAGTATGGACATGACAAAAACAATTAAATCAAGTTTTGTGCATCAGTTGACATAAATACAATAAAAACACAAATTAAAGTAGTTCTTCTGGCCAACAAAATGGTGTAACTATGCTTTTTTCTTCATCAAATATATGCAATTTTTTTAAAGTAATCTAAACAACTATGTAATTTTAACAGAGAATTTGGCACGGTAGCATTGATTCATTTGCACCTCCTCATTGGAGTAACGGGTAATATCTAAATTTTGTAAAAGCTACTTCAAGAACAGTCAAGAAAGTCTGGCACAATGTTTACTTACAGTGAGACTAACACACAAGTTGTGTCAAGATACTCTCGGATACAATCCCCATTTTTGAAAGCGAATCATGAAGTGACCACATGCGTCATGAGTGCGTATATAAATAGTGCTTATAAGCATTTATGACGTGCGTATTCAAGTATTGTGATTTTAGTTATTTTGCGTACGAATTACATATTCAATACTAGGTGCTTAGAATATTCTTAGAAAAAGGAAAAGGGTGTGACAACATGACAGCTATAGTGTCATAGTATAACTTATACTGAGGAAAACAGGATTAAGTGTCACAGGTAGAATCTCATGCAGTTCAATTTTTTCCATTTTATATAATGCAGTATATTTGTCTCCTCTGTGTGCTGTTGCTTGGATCTAGTTCCAGGGAAACTTTCCTTTTCACTGTTGAAAGAGGCGCACAAGATGTGTCGTCTCTTTGTGGCCAGAAGTAGTGGCCACTGTTGTGACAGGTTTCAGCCATGAAGTTAAGCCACACCATGTCAGTATGAGTGACAGCATCAACATATGTGCCCTCAATCTTGGCCACATATTCTTTCCCATGCCAGACAACAACATAGAATTCATCAACCTCTATGTCCTCCAGTCTGAGAGATTTAGAGGTGAAGTTGTCAAACAGCATACTGTCTTGTTTTGAAGCAGGGCATTTAGAGTCTGAGGCAGACTGATCCTCACTAACAGATACCTGTCTTCTTGGATCTGTCATGGGCAGCATTGGTACAAAGTGATTTGAGGTCCAATGACTGGGATGCATGTCATCTCTATTGCTTGTCCAGAGGATGTAGACAGGCATTCTAGATGTTGGGTGAACAGGATTGAGTGTTCTATTGTTCATGTGTTGAACAATTTCCCATCCCATCTTGGGATATATGGAGCAGACTGGATTTGACAGAACATTGGCACAATTATACGTACACACACATACTTCTGAGATGGCCCCTCAATTACGATGGGCAAAATTGGTATGCACAGCTAAAGAGTGAGTAATGATTTATCGTCTTCTGATTGCTACTGTTCCTTTCGTGAACAAAGAAAGTGTCGGTTGTGATTTCGGACATGTCTTTCGAGGGGTCAGTTGTGACGGCGGAATCTAAGGAAAACTGACTCAAGTAATGCGAAACAAAGTCTGTGTCAGTATCTAGGCAAAGTGCCTACGTGACGATCAGCTCGTTGCCATCAACAATGTTTCGCACATGTTTTTAAGCCAAATTACCCTTCGCCACAGTGTTAATTGAAAGTGTTTTTCATTATCTTTCAGTCAGATGTGACCCCAAGGGTCGGTTGTGATGACGTACAAAGTGATGGACATGATATAACACTTACCTATTGTTCTCCGGTCTCGCATCGTCTGCTCTTGGTTTCGTTTCTGAGAAAGAGCACGTGACCTGGCTGCGGGGTAGGCAATTTTAAATGGCGGATACACACGGTGCATTGTATTTTTATCGCGTGAAGGTCGGTTGTGACGATCGGACATTAATACAGTGCATGTTAGATTTGTTCTGCTTTTGAAAATATAGCTTTACCAAAGCTTAAAATCATATGTTCAGTGCATCGGTAACACACTGAGATTTGCAGAACTGAAAACGCTGGATCGTTTCTGGCAAAATAAAAAGCAGCAGTGAACAAGTTCCGCGGTGCATCTCCAGGACATGGTGAATCACATTCGACCATGTTCACTTTCGAATTCGATTCAAATCAAACCAAAAAGTGTGCGCATATGCTTTGGGGACGAAAATGTTCGCAAAGGTATAGTGTAATCATCTGATATGTTTCAGTTTTCATTTCGATCTTAAAGCAACTTTTCAATCCTGATGTGTGTGGCATGTCAGCAGATGTCCCATTTTGGAATGGCCGATTTCACCATTTTCTTTTAACAAAAATCGGTTTTGACTCACTCAGTTCAATGTAGCAACCTGATTTTGTTGCATTTATCTCTTTAGAATATCATATAATTAAAAAATGCAACCAGTCAAACAAAATCATGTTTCTAGATAGTTTATTTCTCAAATCAGACACAAAGGGGACATCATCAAGACCTTTTGTCACGCTCTCATATATCTCATGACAACACTGTTGTGTCATTGTCTCTACCGATTTGAAAATAGATAATGCTCAATCAGTCAGTCAGTCTATCACACACACAGACACAGACACAGACACACACACACACACACACACACACACACACACACACACACACACACACACACACAAACACACACACATGCACGCGCACAGGCACGCGCGAGCACACACACACACACACGCACACACACACACACACACACACACACACACACACACACACACACACACACACACACACTCACTCACTCACTCAGACAGGGAAACTGGCAGACAGACCGGCAGGTAGACAGAGAGAGAGATAGAGAGAGAGAGATACGCACACACACACACACACACACACACACACACACACACACACACACACACACACACACACACACACACACACACACACAACACAAACACACACACATGCACGCGCACAGGCACGCGCGAGCACACACACACACACACACACACACACACACACACACACACACACACACACACACACACACACACACACACACACTCACTCACTCACTCAGACAGGGAAACAGGCAGACAGACCGGCAGGTAGACACACACAGAGAGAGAGAGAGAGAGAGAGAGAGAGAGAGAGAGAGAGAGAGAGAGAGAGAGAGAGAGAGACACACGCACACACACACACACACACACACACACACACACACACACACACACACACACGCGCGCGCGCGCGCACACACACTCTTGAATTTGTATCTTTTTTCTGTATTCATGATCAAATGTATAATTATTTCTTCTTCTTTTTTTTCTGGTGGTAGTCAGATTTGTGTAATTTTAAACTATATTGCAGTATCCTATTTATCCAAGTTTATGTTATTTTAATATTATAAGCAGAATAAGAACGATAGGTATGTAACTGTAAGTTGGCATATACGCACTAATCTCTATCGTTTGGGGAAAAAGTTTAATTTTTTCATCTTATCGCTCACTCTCTCCCCCTTTCTCTCCCCCTCTCCCTCCTTCTTTCTGCCCCTCTCTGTGTGTCTGTTTCTGTCTCTCTCCGTCTCTGTTTCTGTCTGTCTGTCTGTCTGTCTGTCTCTCTCATTGTATGTCAGAAACGAACCGGTTTTCGTCTACGGCCTGTTTGTAAAAGTTAGTCCGGTGTCCAAGTTCTCATGTTAGTGATCAGTGACCAGCAATGGCCAACAGGTAGCCAGTAACACTCTTACAGAGAGAGAAAATACCAATACCTATGAGAAAGAGCTAGAGGGGGGTGGAGGAGAGGAAGGAGGGCTGGTAGAGAGAAAGGGAAAGCTAGAGGGGGGTGGAGGAGAGGAAGGAGGGCTGGTAGAGAGAGAGGGAGAGAGAGAGAGAGTGAGAGTGAGAGAGAGCCGCCTAGTTCTTAATTGCTCTTCGCAGAACAAGTCAAAATCGACAACAACAACATACGAAGAAAAACAAAACAAAACAGCACACATGTAGACCTGGGAGGTGGACTATTTCATGTCCAGCACACACATGGACCTGGGAGGTGGACTATTTCATGTCCAGCACACGTATAGACCTGGGTGGTGGACTATTTCATGTCCAGCACACGTATAGAACTGGGAGGTGGACGATTTCATGTCCAGCACACATATAGACCTGGGAGGTGGACTATTTCATGTACAGCACACGTGTAGACCTGGGAGGTGGACTATTTCATGTCCAGCACACATATAGACCTGGGAGGTGGACTATTTCATGTCCAGCACACATATAGACCTGGGAGGTGAACTATTTCATGTCCAGCACACGTATAGACCTGGGAGGTGGACTATTTCATGTACAGCACACATATAGAACTGAGAGGTGGACGATTTCATGTCCAGCACACATATAGACCTGGGAGGTGGACTATTTCATGTACAGCACACGTGTAGACCTGGGAGGTGGACTATTTCATGTCCAGCACACATATAGACCTGGTAGGTGGACTATTTCATGTCCAGCACACATATAGACCTGGGATGTGGACTATTTCATGTCCAGCACACGTATAGACCTGGGAGGTGGACTATTTCATGTACAGCACACATATAGACCTGGGAGGTGGACTATTTCATGTCCAGCACACATATAGACCTGGGAGTGGACTATTTCATGTCCAGCACACGTATAGACCTTGGAGGTGGACTATTTCATGTCCAGCACACGTATAGACCTGGGAGGTGGACTATTTCATGTACAGCACACATATAGACCTGGGAGGTGGACTATTTCATGTCCAGCACACATATAGACCTGGGAGGTGGACTATTTCATGTCCAGCACACGTATAGACCTGGGAGGTGGACTATTTCATGTCCAGCACACATATAGACCTGGGAGGTGGACTATTTCATGTCCAGCACACGTTAGACCTGGGTGGTGGACTATTTCATGTCCAGCACACGTATAGAACTGGGAGGTGGACGATTTCATGTCCAGCACACATATAGACCTGGGAGGTGGACTATTTCATGTACAGCACACGTGCAGACCTGGGAGGTGGACTATTTCATGTCCAGCACACATATAGACCTGGGAGGTGGACTATTTCATGTCCAGCACACATATAGACCTGGGAGGTGAACTATTTCATGTCCAGCACACGTATAGACCTGGGAGGTGGACTATTTCATGTACAGCACACATATAGAACTGAGAGGTGGACGATTTCATGTCCAGCACACATATAGACCTGGGAGGTGGACTATTTCATGTACAGCACACGTGTAGACCTGGGAGGTGGACTATTTCATGTCCAGCACACATATAGACCTGGTAGGTGGACTATTTCATGTCCAGCACACATATAGACCTGGGATGTGGACTATTTCATGTCCAGCACACGTATAGACCTGGGAGGTGGACTATTTCATGTACAGCACACATATAGACCTGGGAGGTGGACTATTTCATGTCCAGCACACATATAGACCTGGGAGGTGGACTATTTCATGTCCAGCACACGTATAGACCTTGGAGGTGGACTATTTCATGTACAGCACACATATAGACCTGGGAGGTGGACTATTTCATGTCCAGCACACATATAGACCTGGGATGTGGACTATTTCATGTACAGCACACAGACCTGGGAGATGGACTATTTCATGTACAACACACATATAGACCTGGGAGGTGGACTATTTCATGTCCAGCACACATAGACCTGGGAGGTGGACTATTTCATGTACAGCACACATAGACCTGGGAGGTGGACTATTTCATGTCCAGCACACGTATAGACTTGGGAGATGGACTATTTCATGTCCAGCACACGTATAGACCTGGGAGGTGGACTATTTCATGTCCAGCACACGTATAGACCTGGGAGGTGGACTATTTCATGTCCAGCACACATATAGACATGGGAGGTGGACTATTTCATGTCCAGCACACATATAGACCTGGGAGGTGAACTATTTCATGTCCATGTCTTTACCCAGTCAGGCGGGAGGTGCCCACCCAGGCAGGATTGAACTCTAGCTCTCCCAGTGGGAAGTGTGACGTTTATCCATTGGACTACCGGTACCGTGCCTGTCTGTATGTGTGTTTGTTGATGTCTGTGATGTTGCTCGGCTTGATGGTTCGGTGTTGGTAGTGGCCCGTGGTCAGTGCCAGTGATTGGGACTGGCCTGCACTGGTCTATTCCTGGCCTAGCGTGTGTGTATAAATAACGTGGTACTCAGACCTGTACCAAGGGCTGTGTAAAATACCTTACCCTGCCCATCACCTGCCTCTGTGCCCTCTTGTCCACACTTACACCGGTCATCTTCCTCACTTACTGCTACACGCGTTGGCACTGCTTTTTCTGTCTTCATCTGTTTCTCTCCCACCTTCCCTTATTCTTCCTGTCTATGTTCTGTCACTTCGTCTTTCTGTCTCTCTCTCTCTTCTCTCTCTCTCTCTCTCTCTCTCTCTCTCGCGCGCGCACACACACACACACACACACACACACACACACACACACACACACACACACACATACACACACACACACACACACACACACACACACACACACACACACACACACACACACACACACACACACACACACACACAGCCAAGTGAATGTGCAGCTTACTTTCTGCTACCCAGTGTTCTAACTGCTATTATTACTGGTACGTTTTTCAGTCGTTTTGATAAGGGGGAGGGGGAGGGGGGATTGTTTCCTGTCATCATTTTCCCGATTGTATTTGATATACTGATTATTTTTCTCGACTGTATTTTATTTATTGATGTATTTTTCCTGTTTTATTTATTGACGTATCTTTCGTGTTTCAGTTATTGAGGTATTTTCCCCATCTAATCTGAGCTTGTAACATGCTCCTTGACCATCATGCATGCTGCTTCCGTTCCAAAGACATTCACGTGTGTGTTGAAAGAGAAATGACCGTTACATGTCTAGATAGTAGTAGTAGTAAGTAGTAGCTGGAGTAGTAGTAGTAGTAATGATGATGATGATATAATAACGACGACGATGACAACGATGATAATGATGATGACGACGATGATAGAAGGGGAGAGTACATTAAAGACCTTTTTGACAGTGACAGAAAGGAGGAACATGGCGTGAGAAAGAACATCGAAGGATCGCCAATAATAAAGATGAAGTTAGGGCAGCATTGAAAAAGATGAAATCAGGAAAAGGCCCAGGACCAGACAGTATTACAGTAGAAATTGTTGAGGCTCTAGATGGATTTCAACCGATTTGATATTGAATAAATAACAGTCCTCCTAAATGAAATTTATGACTCCAGAAAAATCTTAAGGATATGTCAAAATCAATTTTCATTGGACTCCAAAGAAAGCAGGGACTATAGAATGCAAGCTATATCGCACAGTCAGCTTGATGAGCCATATGACAAAGATTCTGTTAAGAATAATCATGATGAGAACAAGAAACAGAATTAAAAGAGAAAAAGCAGAAGAACAATGTGGATTTGTTGAAGGGAAAGAAACTATTAATACTATGTACATCCTAAGAACTCTTATAGAAAGATAGTTGAGTTGAATAAGGATTTATATTTATGTTTTAATTATATCAGGGCTTTGATTGGGTGAGGCACAAAGAATTGATGAATTAATTGGAAAGGATCATTGTCGATGGAGAAGATCTGTGAAGAATGAGGAATATGTATTAGGAACGAACATCAGCAATGAGGGTAGAAAATGACTTAGTCTTTTCCCAGATTTTGTCAAGAACTACTGTCCAGTTGTGAGAGATGCCGTGTAACCACTACCACAATGCCTGACAGCTCTTCTGACTTGGCTCTCACTTCATAGCATGATGCCAGATGGAAAACGGTGTGGTGTCAAATGGATAAACAACTCGCTGAAAGACGTGACCCTCCGTATTCTAGGACATGGCACACAGCTGTTTGATGAACAGTAGTATACAGTTAACAACAGATAAACACAAGAGTGTACAACAGGTAAACACGAATGTACAACAGGTAAACAAGAGTGTACAACAGATAGACACAAGAGTGTACAACAGGTAAACACAAGAGTGTACAACAGGTAAACACAAGAGTGTACAACAGATAAACACAAGAGTTACAACAGGTAAACACAAGAGTGTCACAAGAGTGTACAACAGGTAAACACAAGAGTGTACAACAGGCAAACATAATCTTGTTCCGGCTTTGCTTGTTGACTGTCCACGCCTCACAACCGTATAATATTATGGGTTCAATGTAACATTCAAGAACTCTCTTCCTGACGTTGTTGGTAAGAATGCTTTTCATCTTCTTGAATGCTGTTTTGGCTTGGCCGATTCTGCTGGCTATTTCTGATGTGCGTCTGCCGTCTGGTGAGATGATCGTAACCAGATATTTATATTTATCAACCTGTCTCAAGGTTGTGTCGTTTGCTGTTATTTTGTATTAAGGGATTTTTTTTTATTTTTTTATACTGATTATCATGACTTCAGTCTTCCTGCTATTTAGCTCCAACCCTTTATTTTTGCTTTCTGTTTCTATCATATTCACAAGGTTTTATAGGTCACATTCATTTTATGCAAGAGTGTACAACAGGTAAACACAGAGTGTACAACAGGTAAACAGTGTACAACAGGTAAACACAAGAGTGTACAACAGGTAAACACTCGTGTACAACAGGTAAACACAAGAGTGTAAACAAACACGGTGTACAACAGTAAACAAGGAGTGTACAACAGGTAAACACAATGTACAAGTAACAAGAGTGACAACAGGTAACACAAGGGTTACAACAGGTAAACACAAGAGTGTACAACAGGTAAACACAAGAGTGACAACAGGTAAACACAAGGGTTACAACAGTAAACACAAGGGCATACAACAGGTAAACACAAGAGCGTACAACAGGTAAACACAAGAGTGTACAACAGGTAAACACAAGGGTGTACAACAGGTAAACACAAGAGTGTACAACAGGTAAACACACACACACACACACACACACACACACACACACACACACACACACACACACACACACCACACACACGCCTCACACACACACGCACTCTCTCTCTTTCTCCCTCTGTCTCTCTCTGTCTCCCCTTTAGCATACCCAGGTCTGTATGCTGATAAGGCATGGGATGTGTGAGATGTGTGGGGGTGTGACCGTTGGCTAAAGAGTTTTTGCTGGTTTTTTGTTTTTGCAGGTTATTTGTTCTTGGGTTTTTGTCGTTGCCAGTAAGTTTTTCTGGATGGCCCTGTTTGGCCCATACTGTGTAGGCATTACGTTGTTACAGTGTGAATACTGTGCTGGCAGTTAGGTGTAGGCATTACGTTGTTACAGTGTGAATACTGTGCTATCACTATCAGTTAGGTGTAGGCATTACGTTGCTTACAGTGTGAATACTGTGCTATCAGTTAGGTGTAGGCATTACGTTGCTACAGTGTGAATACTGTGCTGTCAGTTAGGTGTAGGCATTACGTTGCTACAGTGTGAATACTGTGCTATCAGTTAGGTGTAGGCATTACGTTGCTACAGTGTGAATACTGTGCTATCAGTTAGGTGTAAGCATTACGTTGTTACAGTGTGAATACTGTGCTATCAGTTAGGTGTAGGCATTACGTTGTTACAGTGTGAATACTGTGCTATCAGTTAGGTGTAGGCATTACGTTGTTACAGTGTGAATACTGTGCTATCAGTTTAGGCATACGTGCTACAGTTGAATAGTGATCGTTGTAGGCTTACTGTACAGTGTGAATACTGTGCTATCAGTTGGTGTAGGCATTACGTTGCTACAGTGTGAATACTGTGCTATCAGTTGTAGGCATTACTTGTTACAGTGTGAATACTGTGCTATCAGTTGTTAGGCATTACGTTGCTACAGTGTGAATACTGTGCTATCAGTTGTAGGCATTACGTTGTTACAGTGTGAATACTGTGCTATCAGTTAGGTGTAGGCATTACGTTGCTACAGTGTGAATACTGTGCTATCAGTTAGGTGTAGGCATTACGTTGCTACAGTGTGAATACTGTGCTATCAGTTAGGTGTAGGCATTACGTTGCTACAGTGTGAATACTGTGCTATCAGTTAGTGTGCGTCCTGTGCCTGGTCTTACTGTTCAAAGCCCCAGCCCATTGCACAGTATCTTACCAGCGCTATAACCGTTTCAAAACGTACACTTCTGGTTTGAAAAAAAAAAAAAAAAAAAAAGCTCTAAAGGAAAATTAAGTACATGTATCAACGCATGCGCGCACATAATCAAAGGATATATCCCTGGCTTTGACCCTTCCGTTCAGTTTATCACCAGACGATTTCAACAAAACAAACGTGAACACAAATATGAAGACAACAAATGACTAAAGGTTACATAAAAATGACTTTAATGACCTAAACTTGCTCCTGCACTGCACATTTCCTTACAGCCAAACATGCATTCAGTACATGTACCCAATTATCAATCCTAAGTGAAAGTATGTGAAGATTTATAGAACACATACAGCAAATGGACTAGCAAGGCAGAAAATGATAGGATGAGATGACAGAAAGCAAAGGAACAAAGGCGAAACAAAGATTGTGACAGAAAAAAGGAAATTTCTAGCACAGAATTTCAGAAGGTGTTGATACTGGTTGTACTGAAAGAGACCCTGGCAACCCCACGGGGGAAGTGTGTGCCGACTTTTTCCTGTTTCAATAAGCTACTGAACAGTGATATAGCTTTCAGGATCTTTAACGTGCATATTTGATATTCTTCGCATGTGTAGGCATGGAGGGGGTTTGGTCACTATAACTTACAGAGTCTTTAACGTGCGTATTTGATGTTCTGTGTGCGTGTAGGCATGAATAGGACACTAGCCTACAGAGCCTTTACCATGCGTATTTGATGTTCTGTGTGCGTGTAGGCATGAATAGAAACACTGTAGCCTACAGAGCCTTTAACATGCATATTTGATGTTCTGTGTGCATGTAGGCATGGATAGGACACTAGCCTACAGAGTCTTTAACATGCGTATTTGATGTTCTGTGTGCATGTAGGCATGAAGGACGTTCAGGCCATAGCAGTATTGACCATTTATCCACGAGGTAGAGTCGAACTCATCCTTTGTGATTTGAAATCTTTTTGCTGACCGCTTTGTTACCATGCCCGTGTGACTAATTGTAAGGGACAAGGCAGGTGGGTACAGTGGTTTAGGTTTTATTCAGGTGGGATTCATTCCACTTGTGCTCCATCCTTCATACTCCTGTACAGAATGCTACACGCTGGCAAGGCTTTGAAACGGGGGATGAGGTGTGTGGGGAGAGACAGGACCTGTGAAGCAGTGAGTGACACCAGCAGGTTGATTGGAACATTACTATGGGCACCAACAGACCAGTGTTTATGTTGCAGACTTGGATTGAACTCCAGACATCAAATCTTGAGCTTATGACTGTTACAAGAGCCAGCAATCCCACTGTAGTGGGACATAGATTACACTATGATTCTGGCCTGCAGACTACCACAAAGTCTGGCATGTGAGGCAGCAACAAAGGTTTTCCACTGTGTTCTGGGCCAGCTTCTGTAGAGTACCCCCAGGTGTGTTTTGGTGCTTTAAGGTCTTGTGTTGCTTGTCACCGGGTGTTATTGGTCTTCCTCTCTGTCTTCCTGGTTGCCTATGTCCAGTAGAATTGACTATATCCACATCCACATCCACATCCTACAGCGCATTCAAAACAATGCTGCACGCCTTGTGCTCAAAAAGAAAAAAGCTGACCACATTTCTCCTCTCCTGGCACAACTTCACTGGCTCCCTGTATCAAAGCGCATACAGTACAAACTAGACACCATGTGCTACAAAAGCCTCAATAACGCAGCCCCCGATTACCTGTCAAGCCTACTTGAGATCTATCTTCCCTCACGTATCCTCCGCTCTGCCTCCGATCCTCTGACTTTTCGCTTTCCACGCACTAAGCTCAATACCTATGGTCCACGTGCCTTCTCTGTTTCTGGTCCACTTTCCTGGAACAAACTTCCTCTCTCAGTCCGTCAGCAACCTACTTTTGTCTCCTTCAAGTCCGCTCTCAAAACTCACCTTTTCTCCTCTGCATGAAATCCTGACCTCACTCATCCCGCTCTGTAGCCTGTCTCCTCTCGGAGTGGAATCACATTGTAATATATATTTGTATATAATATTCATGACTCTACAGCGCAGCCTGGTTCCCCTGGCCCACTGCACTCGTCTTTTGACACCACACAGCCTGACACTCCACCCAACTCCAAGCTACTTGTATGTTCATTTAATGCTCAGGCTCTTGGAACCAAATCTCACAAACGCTCTGCTGTAAACACATTTATTTCTGTTCATGATGTTGATATTATGTTTATCACAGAGACCTGGTTACGATCATCTGGTCATGAAGTTCAACTGAAAGAACTGGCTCCCCCCAATTACACAGTACTGTCGTATGCCCGTGACTCTCTTGGTGTTCCTGGAAGGGGAGGGGGTATTGCAGTTGTCGTCAAGGACTCATTGATTAAGAATGCTAGATTTAATCAGTCTCCTCTGACTCATCCTACATTTGAAGCGGCCATTCTGTCTTTGACTGTAAACAAAACTAGTATTAATTTAGTGTGTGTGTATAGGCCACCTCCTAGTCAAAGAAACAAATTTACAAGTGTCATGTTCTTTGATCAGTTTCCGGACTTTTTAGAGTATTGTGATTCTTTGCATGGCAAAACACTCTTGATGGGTGATTTTAATGTGCATTTTGATGTGAAACATGAATTAGATACGAGAAGGTTGACGGATCTGTTGGAAATGTTTGGGTTCGGCCAGTCTGTGACTGGACCAACTCAGAAGAGAGGACACACTATTGATCTTGTTTTATACCGTTTGTCAGACAATCTTCTGTCTTCTACTGTTGTTAGCCATGAGCTGATGTCTGATCACAATGCAGTTTTGTTGACTTTGAATCTTCCTAAGCTTGTCTCGGACCCAGTGACTGTTGTGTTCCGCAGAATCAACAAGATTGATGCCCAGTCTTTCAAAGATGACCTAAAGCTGCAAATTCCTCTGATTTCTACCGTTTCTGACTACAACAGCGCACTCAGGTCTGTGCTTGACAACCACGCCCCTCTCTGCCAGCGTAAGGTTCGCCCCAGGAAATTTAACCCTTGGTTCAGTTCCATCTCTGAGCAATTTTGCAAACTGAAACGCGAACGTCGTCAGGCAGAGAGGTGCTGGCTGAAGACTAAATTGACAGTTCATAAAGAAATTTACGAAACTGCAAAACACAAGGTCATCGATCTTGTCGAGACTGCAAAGCGGGCATTTTATTCTGCAAAGATTATGGCGAGCAGATCGTGCAAAGAAATTTTTCAGACTTTCAATTTTCTGCTCGGGAAACAAGACGCCTCCCTATTACCCAGTGATTATTCCCCTGATACATTGCCCACTGTTTTTGCTGAGTACTTCTCTGAAAAGATTAGGAAAATTAGAACTGCTTTTGCCTCTTCTGATACCACTGTACTGGATGTGGATTGTTTTGTAGGAACTCCCCTCACGGCTTTACGCCCGTCTCAGAAGATTTTGTTTTGAGCGTCTTGAAAAGACTAAAGGTTGCCATAAATAGTGACTTTAATGACCTAATTGCCCCACCACATTTCTTACGCCAAAACATGATTGTCTCCCATACAATCCAAGTAAATATTGAAGATTTTTAGCCATCCTGGATAGCAGGCTAGAATGATTGAATGACAGCAGCAATAGAACAAAGCGAAAAAGCATTTGACAGAAAAGAAGAGAATTTCTAGCACAGTAATTCAAATTTAACTTTTACTGAAAGTACTTTTGGCAACCACGGTGATGCTGTGTCCACTTTTTGTCTTCTAAGCAACTAACAGTGTAACGCTTTTCAGGATCTTACGGCATAGATACTTCGCTGTGTAGCCCATAGGGGGTTTGGTCGCTATACTTCGAGTTTTAACGTCTATTTTGTTCTGGTCTTGTACATGAAAGACACAACACTTTCTGTTTGTTTTGTTCGTGTGGCAGAATAACCTTACCTACAGCCTTTACATCCGATTGAGTCCACGTAAATTACCACTCCCAGATCTTAAACGATTTTTTGGCATTAGCTGTTGACACAGCCTACAGGTTTTACATGCGTATTTGGGGTTCTGGAACAGTATGACGGAGTTCAGGTCATAATTTTACCATTTATCCTCGATGGTGTGTCGCAACTCGTCCCTTGGTGAATTCTTTGTGGCTTTGTTACCATCCCCGTGTTGACTAATTGAAGGGCAAGGAGTTGTACCAGTGTTTAGGACACTGATTCATTCCACTTGTGCTCCACCCTTTGCATACTTGTACAGAACCTACAGCGCAACTTGAACGCACGGATGAGTGTGTAAGACAGGACCTGTGAAGCATGTATACACAGCAGTTAATGACATTAAGGACTGAAAGCCCGTGTTTTAGGGTTTGCGGACTTATAACCTCCAGACATCAAATCTTCAGCTTATGCTGTTACAGACACATCCTCTGTAGTGGACATAGGTATTACACTTGATTCTCCTGCCATGAAAATACCCAAAAAGTCTGCAGCATTGTGAAGGAAAAGATGGTTATTCAAACTTTTCTCCAGTTGTAGAGTCCACCAGGTGTTTCTGTAACTCTCTGTATTGCTGTCAGACATGTATTTCTTCCTCTTTTCCTTCTGGGCTGTCCAGTAAACTGTATCCACATCCTCATCCAGAAAGGATTCAAAACATGCTGCACGCTATCTTGGCTCACAGAAAAAGCTGACCACTTTTCTCTCTACAACTGCACTGGTCCTGTATCAAAAGAGCATACAGTACAAACTGCACCATGTGCTCAATAGCTACTCAATAACCAGCCCGATATATCTGTATGCTACTTGTATACTTCTCCCTCACGGTATCCTCCGCTCTTGCCTCTGATTCATGACTTTCGGCATTCACGCTATAAGCTCAATACTATGGTTCCACGTGCTTTCGTTTCGGTCCATTCTTGGAAAAATCCTCTTCTCCTCAGCAACTACGCAACCCTCCCCTGCCCTGTTCTTCTCGGAGGGAAACATGGAAAATAAATTTGTATGCTATGCTCTATAATTTTCCATGCTTCTTTCTGGCTTGTTATTGCTTTTGATTTTTCTCATTATAGCCTGGGTGTGTGGGTGTGTAGTGGAAGGTGTGTGTGTATGTTTTATGGAGTCTGTGTGTAGGGGTTTAATGTGCGAGTGGATCTGGTTTTTGTTTTAGCGTTATGAATTTGATTTTAATCAAGATGTTTGCATATTATGATTATTGTAATTATTATTTATTTGATATGATACTTTTGTTTCTTCAGTCACGCTCTCTAAAACTCACCTTTTCCCCATGCGCCTGACTCCATGGCTCTGTAGCTGCTCCTTCAGGGAATCACTTGGGTAATATTATTTGTTTTATAATATAATATGCTCTCTATAATTTTCCATTGCTTTTATTCTTTTTCCCCATTTATAGCCATGTGTGAGGTGTGTGTTGCGTGTGTGTGCGCGCGTGCGTGTGTGTATGTTCAGCGCTTAGATTTGATTTCTATCAAGATTTTGTGCTATATAAATATTGTAATTATTTATTATTATTATTATTATAAGCTGGATATCTTCTGCTACAAATCTATTCGTCAATCTGCTCTTTCCTACTTTTGTGACAACATCAGTTTCTATATGCCAACCCGAACCTTGCTCAGCTTCAGTTCTCTGTCCCTTGGGGTTCCTAGATGTAAACTATCAGTTTGTTGGCCAGCGTTCTATCGCTGGTTCAGTACCATCTGCCTGGAATAAACTTCCACTCTCCCTTCGCTTAACATCTACCTTTTCTGATTTAAAAGGCAACTTAAAAACCCACCTCTTTTCCTAAAAATATGAATTCAACAGCTCCATCTTTCTGTCAGTTTGTGTGTTGTGTGTGTGTGTGTGTGTGTGTGTGTGTGTGTGTGTGTGTGTGTGTGTGTGTGTGTGTGTGTGTGTGTGTGTGTGTTTTGTTGTACGCAGTCTCTGTTGATCGCATACATATTTAATTAATTAATTAATTACAATATTTATATAGCTCAAAATCTTGATAAAATCAAATCTAAGCGCTGAAACAGACACACACACGCACGCACAACACGCACACACGCACAGCACGCACACACACGCACGCACGCACATACATATACACATCACGCGCGCGCGCATACACACACATATGTCTGGTGCTTGAGTGCGCTTTGATTTGAATTACCAAGATTTATTAGTATTAGTGTTCCTCTCCTACGTCTCCATGCCGTTGTCAGTGAGGGGCAGCCTGCATGATGTATCTGCTCTGGTCGGATGATGTGCCCAGTCCATCTGTGTGGCGTTTTTGTGATGGTGGCGCCATGACTGTCTTGAGTGCTTTGGGTAAGTAGTTGCTAATTGGAGATAGTGTTGAACCAGAAGATGTGTATAATTCTTCATACGCTCCTTGTGTGGAAGGTTGAGGTTGATAGCTTACTAAGGTCTCTGTCTGTCATCTTCGTGCAGCCTGAGCCTTAAAGGTAGGGTGGAAAGCACTTGGCGCTGGTACAGTGTTATCATGGTGCTCTTCTCAGGGCACCTCCACGTGTTGTTATTAAGCATTTTGAAGGTGTTTCTGGTTTATTAATCAAAGAATATAACTCTTGAGAGTCACGTAGGAATTATCTCCCATGTTGTAGAACTTATCAAACTTAACACAGTTTGCGCTACACATTCAGCTAGCATAGAAGCAGATACAAAGCACAAAAACCGTAAGCTCAGAACACAGTGTTGTAGGAAGGTCTAGTCTAGGATGGGACAGGTGAAGTAGTTATGTAGTAGGAAGGTGTAGTCTAGGACAGGGACAGGTGAAGTAGTTATGTAGTAGGAAGATGTAGTCTAGGGTGGGGACAGGTGAAGTAGTTATGTAGTAGGAAAGTCTAGTCTAGGATGGGACAGGTGAAGTAGTTATGTAGTAGGAAGGTGTAGTCTAGGATGGGACAGGTGAAGTAGTTATGTAGTAGGAAGGTCTAGTCTAGGACAGGGACAGGTGAAGTAGTTATGTAGTAGGAAGGTGTAGTCTAGGGTGGGGACAGGTGAAGTAGTTATGTAGTAGGAAGGTCTAGTCTAGGATGGGACAGGTGAAGTAGTTATGTAGTAGGAAGGTGTAGTCTAGGGTGGGGACAGATGAAGTAGTTATGTAGTAGGAAGGTGTAGTCTAGGGTGGGGACAGGTGAAGTAGTTATGTAGTAGGAAGGTATAGTCTAGGGTGGGGACAGGTGAAGTAGTTATGTAGTAGGAAGGTCTAGTCTAGGATGGGGACAGGTAAAGTAGTGTAGTAGGAAGGTGTAGTCTAAGATGGGACAGGTGAAGTAGTTATGTAGTAGGAAGGTGTAGTCTAGGGTGGGGACAGGTGAAGTAGTTATGTAGTAGGAAGGTGTAGTCTAGGACAGGGACAGGTGAAGTAGTTATGTAGTAGGAAGGTCTAGTCTAGGATGGGACAGGTGAAGTAGTTATGTAGTAGGAAGGTCTAGTCTAAGATGGGACAGGTGAAGTAGTTATGTAGTAGGAAGGTCTAGTCTAAGATGGGACAGGTGAAGTAGTTATGTAGTAGGAAGGTCTAGTCTAAGATGGGACAGGTGAAGTAATTATGTAGTAGGAAGGTCTAGTCTAAGATGGGACAGGTGAAGTAATTATGTAGTAGGAAGGTCTAGTCTAAGATGGGACAGGTGAAGTAGTGTAGTAGGAAGGTGTAGTCTAGGGTGGGGACAGATGAAGTAGTTATGTAGTAGGAAGGTCTAGTCTAGGATGGGACAGGTGAAGTAGTGTAGTAGGAAGGTGTGGTCTAGGATAGGACAGGTGAAGTAGTGTAGTAGGAAGGTCTAGTCTAGGATGGGGACAGGTGAAGTAGTTATGTAGTAGGAAGGTGTAGTCTAGGATGGGACAGGTGAAGTAGTGTAGTAGGAAGTTGTAGTCTAGGACAGGGACAGGTGAAGTAGTTATGTAGTAGGAAGGTCTAGTCTAGGATGGGGACAGGTGAAGTAGTTATGTAGTAGGAAGGTGTAGTCTAGGATGGGACAGGTGAAGTAGTTATGTAGTAGGAAGGTCTAGTCTAGGACAGGGACAGGTGAAGTAGTGTAGTAGGAAGGTCTAGTCTAGGACAGGGACGGGTGAAGTAGTGTAGTAGGAAGGTGTAGTCTAGGGTGGGGACAGGTGAAGTAGTGTAGTAGGAAGGTGTAGTCTAGGACAGGGACAGGTGAAGTAGTGTAGTAGGAAGGTCTAGTCTAGGATGGGACAGGTGAAGTAGTGTAGTAGGAAGGTGTAGTCTAGGATGGGACATGTGAAGTAGTTATGTAGTAGGAAGGTCTAGTCTAGGACAGGGACAGGTGAAGTAGTGTAGTAGGAAGGTGTAGTCTAGGGTGGAGACAGGTGAAGTAAATATGTAGTAGGAAGGTGTAGTCTAGGGTGGGGACAGATGAAGTAGTTATGTAGTAGGAAGGTTTAGTCTAGGGTGGGGACAGATGAAGTAGTTATGTAGTAGGAAGGTGTAGTCTAGGGTGGGGACAGATGAAGTAGTTATGTAGTAGGAAGGTGTAGTCTAGGGTGGGGACAGATGAAGTAGTTATGTAGTAGGAAGGTGTAGTCTAGGGTGGGGACAGATGAAGTAGTTATGTAGTAGGAAGGTGTAGTCTAGGGTGGGGACAGATGAAGTAGTTATGTAGTAGGAAGGTGTAGTCTAGGGTGGGGACAGATGAAGTAGTTATGTAGTAGGAAGGTGTAGTCTAGGGTGGGGACAGGTGAAGTAGTTATGTAGTAGGAAGGTGTAGTCTAGGGTGGGGACAGATGAAGTAGTTATGTAGTAGGAAGGTGTAGTCTAGGACTGGGACAGGTAAAGTTATGTAGTAGGAAGGTGTAGTCTAGGGTGGGGACAGGTGAAGTAGTTATGTAGTAGGAAGGTGTAGTCTAGGGTGGGGACAGGTGAAGTAGTTATGTAGTAGGAAGGTGTAGTCTAGGACTGGGACAGGTGAAGTTATGTAGTAGGAAGGTGTAGTCTAGGGTGGGGACAGGTGAAGTAGTTATGTAGTAGGAAGGTGTAGTCTAGGGTGGGGACAGGTGAAATAGTTATGTAGTAGGAAGGTGTAGTCTAGGGTGGGGACAGGTGAAGTAGTTATGTAGTAGGAAGGTGTAGTCTAGGAAGTGTTTTTACAGGTAGGTGTGTAGGAGTGTAAACTGCACATCTTCCTCACTAGTTGCCCTCTTAACCACGTAGTTCTTCACAGTGCACAACGGTGGGCCGGGCACATTTTCGCTGGAGGCTTTACTTAAACTTTTAGTGCTTCGCAGTGCGCGCACGCGTGTGTGTATGTATGTATGTATGTTGTATGTATGTAATGTATGTATGTATGTATGTATGTATGTATGTATGTATGTATGTATGTATGTAGTATGTGTGTGTGTGTGGTGTGTGTGTTAGACGTTCAAAATGGCAACTCGGGTCAAGGGTCACACGCCCAGCAAGTTGAGTGTACTCCAGTTGAGCATTCTTTGTGTTCGTGTTCGTTCTTTGATTTAACGTCTTTTCACTATGAGTGATATTAGACGGAAATTTTATGTGTGTGTGTGTGTGTGTGTGTGTGTGTGTGTGTGTGTGTGTGTGTGTGTGTGTGTGTGTGTGTGTGTGTGTGTGTGTGCACGCACATTGTTCTATACCTGTAAAATGCAACATGCTTTTTTGACGTGGGCTATCTGCGCTATGTAAACTTGTGAAATTATAAGAAAAGTTATCTTACATGTAGTCCGTGGAGAAGAGAGAGAGAGAGAGAGAGGAGAGAGAGAGAGAGAGAGAGAGAGAGAGAGAGAGAGAGAGAGGGGGTGGTTAATTTTCCCATTAAACTGTCATGAACTGTTAGGCATGGAGGTAAACAAGTAATGTAAATCACAAATGGACACATGCTGTCATTATAGTATCAAATTGTAGATTGGTTCGTTGAGACAAACTGGTGAAATTAGGGGAAAACCTGATTAAATACGCGCACGTTAATGAATAATTAATAATGACTGCTTGTACAACACCTCGTCTCGCAACAACCGTTAGTGCTTCATAACAGCACGAGAGACAGTTAGTCAGTGGAAACGAGTGCATCATGAATGGAAATGAGGTCATTATGAATGAATAGCCAACAGCACTGAGTGGGAATGAGTTGGTAGTGAATGAAGAGTTGGTTACACAATGGTCTTCAGGAGTGTCATTGCGGGAAGAGAAGATTGCATAATGTGCTTGACTGTTCAGCCATGAAGACGGTCCACACAGTACTGACATAGTCTGTAATGAAGGCTGTTGATTAATGAATGGAGATCACTTACGTGGTCTCATGTACTGACTATTGTTTTGGTGCTTGGTCTGCTACTATACATGTAGTAATAGTGGCTGCTTTGGACGCTGGTGTCAGTGCCCAGAATACTGTAACACCGTTACAGTAACATCTGATGATGACGTGGTGCAGACGTTGTAGTGGAAAGTAGCCAGTGACAGTGGAGGCAGATGGATTGTTTTGTTGGTTGCATTGTAAAGTTCTTTTTTTTCTGGCTGCGTGCACACACGTTCTTTTTGCCCACACTGGGCAATCGATATTTTGCTGTTCAGTCCACTTTCTCAGTCTTATGTGGGCGTGCATGCTGGGTGTTTTCATGTTTCCATAAGCCAACTACTGCCATGACTTACAGGATCTCTGACGTGACGTGCATATTTTCTAACCCGCATGCGTATACAAAGAGAGATTAGACTTTGGCAGGTCTGCATAGTAGGGAATCAGACAGATCTTCACACTTTACCTACCAGATGGAGGTGCCTTGACTGTTCCATTGGAAATCCTATTCCATACTCAAAAGCCATTTCTTTGAACCCCTGTTAGTCTGTTCCTGTTTGTTCTGAACCAGTTTTTGTACGTTATCCCAGGTGTTTCAGGATCACCGGTTCTCTCTCCAGTGTTCGTCCACATGTGGTCTTCGGTCTTCATCTCTTGCGTAGTCTTTCAGAGGTCCTGCAAAGGACATTCCTGGTGATGTTATCCTGCTGTTTTCTGATGACGTGTCCAGTCCATGCCCATCGTCTTTAAATGATGATGGCATCCATACTGTCGTGACTGATCGGTCAAGTGCCGTTGGTCCGAGTTAAGTGTCGTTGTTCTGAGTCAAGTGTCGTTGGTCTGAGTCAAGTGTCGTTGGTCCGAGATGGTTATTGGGTCAGATTTGCATGATTCTTGGAGAAGACTTGTATGTAAGATTGACACTTGTTAAAGTGGCTGTCAGCCATTTGACGTGTGTGTAAGATTGACAGCTTGTTAAGTGGCTGTCTGCCATTTGACGTGTGTGTAAGATTGACAGCTTGTTAAAGTGGCTGTCTGCCATTTGACGTGTGTGTAAGATTGACAGCTTGTTAAAGTGGCTGTCTGCCATTTGACGTTTGTTAAGATTGACAGCTTGTTAAAGTGGCTGTCTGCCATTTGACGTTTGTGTAAGATTGACAGCTTGTTAAAGTGGCTGTCTGCCATTTGACGTTTGTGTAAGATTGACAGCTTGTTAAAGTGGCTGTCTGCCATTTGACGTTTGTGTAAGATTGACAGCTTGTTAAAGTGGCTGTCTGCCATTTGACGTTTGTGTAAGATTGACAGCTTGTTAAAGTGGCTGTCTGCCATTTGACGTTTGTGTAAGATTGACAGCTTGTTAAAGTGGCTGTCTGCCATTTGACGTTTGTGTAAGATTGACAGCTTGTTAAAGTGGCTGTCTGCCATTTGACGTTTGTGTAAGATTGACAGCTTGTTAAAGTGGCTGTCTGCCATTGACGTTTGTGTAAGATTGACAGCTTGTTAAAGTGGCTGTCAGCCATTTGACGTTTGTGTAAGATTGACAGCTTGTTAAGTGGCTGTCTGCCATTTGACGTTTGTGTAAGATTGACAGCTGTTAAAGTGGCTGTCTGCCATTTTGTTTTTCTCCAGAGACCTGAGCCATCAAATTGGGTGGAAAGGGTACGTATTGTCTTTCTCCAGCCATGTCAGCCATGAAGTAGATACTTACTTCGTCTTTCTCCAGCCATGTCAGCCATGAAGTTGTGTGGAAAGGACACAACTCTCGTACAATGTCAGTTGAGAGCAGGAAAGGAAACCTCGTCAAAAATTATCAATAGTGCGTCAGTGACTACTCCTGGTCAAAGGCCAGTTGAAGTGAAAGCAACCAATCAGGTTTCTGTCAGAGATATTTATAATATTGATCAGTCGTTCTTGTTTAGTGCTATTCTTCAAACTCATTTGGACTCCCTGCACAGCACAAACACTCAGACTGTAATACATAATTGTATATGCATAAGCGTTAGGATACATCGTTCATGCTCACTCACGTCGGAATACACACTGATGAAAAGAGGTAAATGAATACATACCAACTATGTCCGACATACATACACACACAATGATACATCGATAATCATAAACACACACGCACATGCTAATGACACATAACGCCACAGGATCGTAATTAGAAGTGGAAGTACATACATGTATTGGTGGATAAGCGACCATGACGTCAAAACTTGAAGATGTGGGGGAACAGGTAAGCGTACGAAAGGGTGGGCAGACTCCTCAGATCAGCCATCAGATGGCAAGATTAAACAGAGACTAGTGAGGTGTGATTATATATCATATCTGTGGTGGATCTCACCCTTTTCTCCAGCCTAGATTTGGCTATACAATATGATTGACACAAAAATCCAGACATCAGATTTTCTCACAAAGATCCAACCGTTTTGACATCGTTGACACAAATACCAATGTTGACAAGCACGGCAGTTAGTAGAATACCGCCCTTTTTGCAAGACCTTGTTAACACATATGGGGTTTTGCGCTGGCTCAAGGAGTTTGGTAACAAGTGGCAAATTGGAATCAACGCACTTAGAAGTGTCAGAGTGGGGGAGGCAGGCAGTGAATGGTGGATGGCTTCAGACACGGAGGTTAGCAGAGAAATAAGCCAGGCTTTCAACACATAGGATCGTCGTGTGAACAAACGTTGTAAAGACTGAATCTTTGAGTAAAAGTTCAAATGACTGGACCTTTGTGTCTAAAAAGTTCAAATGACTGGATCTTTGAGTAAACAGTTCAAATGACTGGACCTTTGTGTCTAAAATGTTCAAATGACTGGACCTTTGTGTCTAAAAGTACAAAAGACTGGACCTTTGTGTTTAAACAGTTCAGATGACTGGACCTTTAAGTCTAACATAAGTTCAGATGACTGGATCTTTGAGTAAAAAAGTTCAAATGACTGTCCTTTGTGACTAAAAACTTCAAATGGTTGTACCTTTGTGTCTAAAAAGTTATAAAAAAATGGACCTTTGTGTCTTAAAAGTTGAGATGGCTGGACCTTTGTGTCTAAAATGTTCAGATGGCTGGACCTTTGTGTCTAAAATGTTCAAATGACTGGATCTTTGTGTCTAAAATGTTCAGATGACCGGATCTTTATTAGTAAAAAGTTCAGTTACTGGATCTTGTGTGAAAGTTCAAAGGACCAGATCTTTGGGTGCAAGTTCAAATGACCAGATCTTTGTGTGAAACTTCAGATGACCAGATATTTGTGTGAAAGTTGAAATGACCAGACATTTGTGTGAAAGTTGAAATGACCAGAATATTTGTGTGAAAATTCAGATGACCAAATTTTTTTGGTGGAAGTTCAGATGACCGGATATTTGTGTGCAAGTTCAAATGACCAGATCTTTGTGTGTAAATTGTTCAGTTGACTGATCTTTGTGTGCAAAAAGTTCAGATGACGGGATCTTTGTGTGCCAACAGTTAAGATGACTGGATCTATGTATAAAAGTTCGGTTTACTGGATTGTGTGTATAGAATGTTCAAATGACTGTATCTTTGTGTGTAAAAAGTTCTGGTGGCTGGATCTTTATGTATAAAATGTTCAAATTCTGAATTTATATTAAAACGTTCAAATGACTGATCTTTGTGTACAAAATATTCAGTTGACTGCTCTGTGTGTAAAATGTCCAATTGACTGGATCTGTATATAAAAAGTTCAGATGACTGGATCTGTGTGTGTATGAAATGTTTAGATGACTGATCTTTGTGTATAAAATGTTCAAATGACTGATCTTTGTGTATAAAATGTTCAAATGACTGATCTTTGTGTATAAAATGTTTAGATGACTGATCTTTGTGCATAAAATGTTCAAATGACTGATCTTTGTGTATAAAATGTTCAAATGACTGATCTTTGTGTATAAAATGTTTAGATGACTGATCTTTGTGTATAAAATGTTTAGATGACTGATCTTTGTGTATAAAATGTTTAGATGACTGATCTTTGTGTATAAAATGTTCAAATGACTGGATCTGTGTATGTATGAAATGTTTAGACGACTGATCTTTGTGTATAAAATGTTCAAATGACTTATCTTTGTGTATAAAATGTTTAGATGACTGATCTTTGTGTATAAAATGTTTAGATGACTGATCTTTGTGTATAAAATGTTTAGATGACCGATCTTTGTGTATAAAATGTTTAGCTGATCTTTGTGTATAAAATGTTTAGATGACTGATCTTTGTGTATAAAATGTTTAGATGACTGATCTTTGTGTATAAAATGTTCAAATGACTGGATGTGTGTATGTATGAAATGTTTAGATGACTGATCTTTGTGTATAAAATGTTCAAATGACTTATCTTTGTGTATAAAATGTTTAGATGACTGATCTTTGTGTATAAAATGTTTAGATGACTGATCTTTGTGTATAAAATGTTTAGATGACCGATCTTTGTGTATAAAATGTTTAGCTGATCTTTGTGTATAAAATGTTTAGAGGACTGATATTTGTGTATAAAATGTTTAGATGACTGATCTTTGTGTATAAAATGTTCAAATGACTGATCTTTGTGTATAAAATGTTCAAATGACTTATCTTTGTGCATAAAATGTTCAAATGACTGATCTTTGTGTATAAAATGTTCACATGGCTGATCTTTCTCTATAAAATGTTCAGATGACTGATCCGTGTGTATAAATGTTTAGATGACTGATCTTTGTGTATAAAATGTTCACACGACTAATCTTTATGTATAAAATGTTCAAATGACTGATCTTTGTGTATAAAATGTTCAAATGACTTATCTTTGTGCATAAAATGTTCAAATGACTGATCTTTGTGTATAAAATGTTCACATGGCTGATCTTTGTGTATAAAATGTTTAGATGACTGATCCGTGTGTATAAAATGTTTAGATGACTGATCTTTGTGTATAAAATGTTTAGATGACTGATCTTTGTGTATAAAATGTTCACATGACTGATCTTTGTGTATAAAATGTTCAGATGACTGATCGTGTATAAATTGTTCAGATGACTGATCTTCGTGTATAAAATTTTCAGATGACTGGATCTTTGTACAAAGTTCAGGTGACTACATCTTTATGTGGAAAATGTTTAAATTTCCTTTGAGGGAATCTGTGTAAAAGGAGCAAACGACTGGGTGTTGGGCGGAACTGGAGCAGCTGGGCAAATGTTGGACGGAGACTGGGACAGCACTAGGTGGAGATACAATTGTGTGGTGTGTGTGTGTGTTGTGGTGTGTGTGTGTGTGTGTGTGTGTGTGTGTGTGTGTTGTGTGTGTGTGTGTGTGTGTGTGTGTGTGTGTGTGTTGAGGTGATGGGTGGTTGGTGGTTGTTGTGTGTGTGTTCTGCCTGTCAGTAAAATGAGGAGTGGATGGGGTTGGGGGTTCTTTGATAGATTGGAGTGGATCTCCTTCACCTCCTCTGGCAATAAACAAGCTGCATTTCAGGCCCTTCTGTACCCCTTACTTTCACGGTGGCCTTACAGCATCTTCATCTCTGCCCCTCTCTCTCCTCGTCCTCTCTCTCCATCCCCTCTCCTCTCTCTCTTTCTCCCCCCCCTCCTCTTATTTGTCGAGTGGATTTTAACATCGGCAGAGGTATTGTGTCATTGTTTTACTGTATGGAAGTATAGGTCAGCCAACTGGTTTCTCTATCTGTCTGTCTGTCTGTCTGTCTTCGTCTGTCTGTCTATCATCTATGTCTGTCTGTCTCGGTCTGTCTATCTCCGACTGTCTGTCTGTCTATCATCTATGTCTGTCTGTCTCTGTCTGTCTGTCTCTCTCCCCCTCCCGTCCTCCCTTCTTCCCCTGCCAGAGTATAGAAAGAGGTTCCACTCTTGAATGCTTAACTGTCTGCTTGTCTGTCTGTGTGTGTGTCTGCCGGTTTTGTGTGACCTGGCAGACTGTGTGTCTGTGTGTCTGCCGGTCTGTGTCTGTGTCTGTGTCTGTGTCTGTATGTTTGTCTGTGTGTCTGTCTGTCTGTGTGTGTGTCTGTCTGTCTGTCTGTGTGTGTGTGTGTCTGTCTGTGTGTGTGTCTGTCTGTCTGTCTGTTGTGTGTGTGTGTCTGTCTGTGTGTGTGTCTGCCGGTTTTGTGTGACCTGGCCGACTTACGGTCATCGTCGGCTGTATGGCGTGTTTCATCTTACACACCCTTCTATCTCCCCCACCATACTCTCTCTCTCCACACACACACACACACACACACACACACACACACACACACACACACACACACACACACACACACACACACCACACACACACACACACACTCACACACAACAGACAGACAGACACACACACACACACACACACACACAGACACTCACTCACACACACACACACAGCACTCACACACACACACATACGCACACATCGCACACATACGCACACACCACACACACACCACACACACACACCACACAAAACAGCACCACGCACACATACACACGCACGCACGCACACATACCACGCACGCACGCACACATACACACGCACGCAGCACACACACACACACGCACGTGCGCACATGCATACAAACGCATAGAGAGATAGACAATACACACACTCATGCTTCATAAGAAATGATACAATGATAAATCATTCATTAAAATTGTAGCTGTTCTTTTGACAAACACGAAGAATTAATAATAAACAAGGAGCAAATGATTAGCCGTGTAAAAACAATTCCCCTTTTGCAATGAAGTGAAGGCAGTGGGTCCCAGTGGGACAGTGACCACATCGTTAGCAGTTGTGGTCAGCACAGTCCTCTGTCACCTACATGTGTACACCACGTTGTTAGCAGTTGTGGTCAACACAGTCCTCTGTCACCTACATGTGTACACCACGTTGTTAGCAGTTGTGGTCAACACAGTCCTCTGTCACCTACATGTGTACACCACGTTGTTAGCAGTTGTGGTCAGCACAGTCCTCTGTCACCTACATGTGTACACCACGTTGTTAGCAGTTGTGGTCAGCACAGTCCTCTGTCACCTACATGTGTACACCACGTTGTTAGCAGTTGTGGTCAGCACAGTCCTCTGTCACCTACATGTGTACACCACGTTGTTAGCAGTTGTGGTCATTAAACACACAGTCCATCGTCACGACCACCAACAAAAAAACAAAAACAAAAACCCAACAAAACAAACAAACAAACAAACAAAAATACATCGACTTTAATATCAGGAAGTCTTTGTGATTGTGATTTCTTGGTGAAAAGACGTGATTGTTGTCTTGTCAGATCATCAGACGTGTTTGTTGTCTTGTCAGATCATCAGACGTGTTTGTTGTCTTGTCAGATCATCAGACGTGATTGTTGTCTTGTCAGATCATCAGATGTGTTTGTTGTCTTGTCAGATCATCAGACGTGATTGTTGTCTTGTCATATCATCAGACGTGATTGTCTTGTCAGATCATCAGACGTGATTGTTGTCTTGTCAGATCATCAGACGTGATTGTTGTCTTGTCATATCATCAGACGTGATTGTTGTCTTGTCAGATCATCAGACGTGATTGTTGTCTTGTCAGATCATCAGACGTGTTTTGTCTTGTCAGATCATCAGACGTGATTGTTGTCTTGTCAGATCATCAGACGTGATTGTTGTCTTGTCATATCATCAGACGTGATTGTTGTCTTGTCAGATCATCAGACGTGATTGTCTTGTCAGATCATCAGACGTGTTTGTTGTCTTGTCAGATCATCAGACGTGATTGTTGTCTTGTCAGATCATCAGACGTGATTGTTGTCTTGTCAGATCATCAGACGTGATTGTTGTCTTGTCAGATCATCAGACGTGATTGTTGTCTTGTCAGATCATCAGACGTGTTTGTTGTCTTGTCAGATCATCAGACGTGATTGTTGTCTTGTCAGATCATCAGACGTGATTGTTGTCTTGTCAGATCATCAGACGTGATTGTTGTCTTGTCAGATCATCAGACGTGATTGTTGTCTTGTCAGATCATCAGACGTGATTGTTGTCTTGTCAGATCATCAGACGTGATTGTTGTCTTGTCAGATCATCAGACGTGATTGTTGTCTTGTCAGATCATCAGACGTGTTTGTTGTCTTGTCAGATCATCAGACGTGATTGTTGTCTTGTCAGATCATCAGACGTGATTGTTGTCTTGTCAGATCATCAGATGTGATTGTTGTCTTGTCAGATCATCAGATGTGATTGTTGTCTTGTCAGATCATCAGAGTGATTGTTGTCTTGTCAGATCATCAGACGTGATTGTTGTCTTGTCAGATCATCAGACGTGATTGTTGTCTTGTCAGATCATCAGACGTGTTTGTTGTCTTGTCAGATCATCAGATGTGTTTGTTGTCTTGTCAGATCATCAGACGTGATTGTTGTCTGACATTGGCTGTGTTGTGTTGTGGATTCTTGTCATGATTAGAGTGTGTTGTTTGTAGATCATCAGGCTGTGTTGTGTTTGTGATATAGAGCTGTGTTGTGTGTGGATTAGTGCTGTGTTGTGTTGTGGATTAGGCTGTGTTTGTGTTTGTGGATTAGGGCTGTGTTGTGTTGTGGATTAGGGCTGTGTTGTGTTGTGGATTAGGGCTGTTTTTGGATTAGGGCTGTGTTGTGTTGTGGATTAGGGCTGTGTTGTGTTGTGGACTAGGGCTGTGTTGTGTTGTGGATTAGGGCTGTTGTGGATTAGGGCTGTGTTGTGTTGTGGATTAGGGCTGTGTTGTGTTGTGGATTAGGGCTGTTTGTTGGATTAGGGCTGTTGTGGTTGGTGGTTGTTGTGGATTAGGGCTGTTGTGTTGTGGATTAGGGCTATTGTGGATTAGGGGTTGTGTTGTGGATTAGGGCTGTGTATTGTGTTGTTGGATTAGGGCTGTGTTGTGGATTAGGGCTGTTGTGGATTAGGGCTGTTGTTGGTTTGTGGATTAGGGCTGTGTTGTGTTGTGGATTAGGGCTGTGTTGTGTTGTGGATTCTGGCTGTGTTGTGTTGTGGACTAGGGCTGTGTTGTGTTGTGGATTAGGGCTGTGTTGTGTTGTGGACTAGGGCTGTGTTGTGTTTTGTGGACTAGGGCTGTGTTGTGTTGTGGACTAGGGCTGTGTTGTGTTGTAGACTAGGGCTGTGTTGTTGATGAGGGCCGTGTTGTGGATTAGGGCTGTTGTGGATTAGGCTGTTGTGGATTAGGGCTGTGTTGTGGATTAAACTACTGCTTGTGAATAATTATTACATCTTGATTGGAAAATTGTTTATGGCATCTAAAGAGGAAACAGCAGATGAATGGCATCTGTCCTGTCACAAACACAACAGTACTGTGTACAGATGATATGTAAACATGTAATTACTCTTTGTCAATGACAGTTAAACACCAATGTAACACATCAGTCCCAATTTCTGATTCAGCTAAAAACCTTGGTGTCTGCCTTGACTCTACCCTCTCCATGAACAACTTTGTTTCTCAAACTGCCAGATCTTGCTACTATCACCTCCATCGTATAAGCCTGATCAGGAAGTATCTCTCTGTGGAAACAACTGCAAAACTCGTTCTCTCCTTCATAATGTCTCGCATTGACTATTGCAATTCACTCCTGTCTGGTCTTCCTGCCTCCACCATTCACATCCTACAGCGCATTCAAAACAATGCTGCACGCCTTGTACTCAAAAAGAAAAAAGCTGACCACATATCTCCTCTCCTGGCACAACTTCACTGGCTCCCTGTATCAAAGCGCATACAGTACAAACTAGACACCATGTGCTACAAAAGCCTCAATAACGCAGCCCCCGATTACCTGTCAATTCTACTTGAGATCTATGTTCCCTCACGTACCTCCACTCTGCCTCCGATCCTCTGACTTTTCGCTTTCCACGCACTAAGCTCAATACCTATGGTCCACGAGGCTTCTCTGTTTCTGGTCCACTTTCCTGGAACAAACTTCCTGTCTCTGTCCGTCAGCAACCTACTTTTGTCTCCTTCAAGTCCGCTCTCAAACTCACCTTTTCTCCTCTGCATAAAATCCTGACCTTTTCTCCTCTGCATAAAATCCTGACCTCACTCATCCCCCCTCTGTAGCCTGTCTCCACTCGGAGGGGAATCACATTGTAAATATACATTTGTATATAATATGCTCTATAATTTTCCATTGCTTTTATTCTTTTTCCCCATTTATAGCCATGTGTGAGTGTGTGTGCGTGTGTGTGCGCGCGTGCGTAAGTGTATGTTCAGCGCTTAGATTTGATTTTTATCGAGATTTTGCGCTATATAAATATTGTAATTATTATTATTATTATTACCCACTACTGTGTTTTGATTGTTTGTTTGTTTGTTAATGGTATCTAAACATTAAAGATACTGCCTGTTAATGGCATTTAGAAACAAAAGTACCGTTAAATATTTGTCTGTTCAGAGACAGGAAATATTTAAGCTGCGACCCACTGATATTTCTTGATACTAGATGAAGCAAAACAATTGTTTATTGATCTTCTGAACAGAGATATCTTCGATTCAGGAAAAGCTCAGGAACTCCTATTCCACGCGCAGGAGTCTTCACAGGGCTGTTTTTGGATCAGTATCAGTGTTTGTCTCTTTGATGATGGCTCTGGTTTATCCTTTGTGAATGGATTTTCATCACTTTCTTGAGTTGTTGCCGTTGTAAGATGATGATGGGACTGGTGTGATGATGACCCACACGTCATTACTGCGTTTACACGCATCCCTTTACAAGGTGCATTGACATTTCACGAAGTAAATTCGAATTTAAACCAGACCCCCCCCCCCCCTCTCTCTCTCTCCCCCTCCCCCTCTCCCTCATATATCATACGTCATTATTGATTGTTGCTGTTATTGTCAGGAATTGACATGTATTAGGTTTACGTGTACCTGCTTTTTTCTCATGCTTTTGTGAACAGTCGTGTTTTATTACAATTCATTTTATAACTTCTTTCTCATTGTATCTGTTATTGTTCATTACTTTAATGTGCTTACATTAGACATGTAGAGTAACAGAGACTAGCCGTAAGTCGGGTCCAGCGGGACCTAGTATTACTATCCTTGAGCGGTAAAGTGTTTTAAATCTCTCTTTCTCCTGCCCCACTCTTTCTCCGTGTTGTGTGTGTGTGTGTGTGTGTGTGTGTGTGTGTGTGTGTGTGTGTGTGTGTGTGTGTGTGTGTGTGTGTGTGTGTGTGTGTGTGTCTGGGATTTGTCATATCATTGAGCGCGCTGTGCTGCAAGTACACTCCTTGAACAATTTTTATCAGTCTTACCCCCTCCCCCTCCCTCAGGGCCAGTTCCCACCGTGGAGAGACTTAGAGTGATGGCTGGGATCGTTGGCAGTTTTGACAGGCCTGACATGTTTCTGTCGCTGACGTGAAGATTTTTCTTTCTTTTTTTTTCAGCCAGGAGGGACTGCGGCACTGGAGGGAACCACACCTGCTATGGATCGTTGAGGTGTGTTGACGTCCCCACCACCACCCTCCACCCCTAGTCCCAAACCATCTGTCACCACCACGTGTGCACATACCCCGGGTGGTGCTGTGTGACCACCCAGTCTCACTCCTTTTCCCGCTGTCTTCCCGAACCTACCCAGGGACCTGCACGACCAGGTCACAGCCAAGATATGTCGCTGTCTGACTCCATCCAAATGAGACGTTGGACTGGACTGGATTGAGGGTGATCGTCGTCTACATTTGGCTTGTGTGTGTGTGGACATCGGGAGAAGCTTTGGACGACTGGGAGTTACGGTCTTTCCTAGGACGTCTGAGATCTGCGACCTTCCTAAGGACAATTGGGACCTGCGTTCTTCCTTGGGATATTTGGGATCTATAGTCTTCAGTCCAAGTATTGTGTGTGCCTGATGTCTGCAAGTGTTCAGAGAACCTGAAGATATGATGGCCTCGTGGTTAAGTGTTCAGCTGTGGTGGTCTTTGATGCCAAGTCATCGAACCCTGTTCTCCTACCACTGCCATCGTCAGGATTAGTGATATTTGGTCTTTTTTCAAGTTCTTCATCTTTGTCATTGTCATTGTTTCTGCCTGCGTCAATACTGTGAATTGTCTTGTCACTGTTGAATATCTTCATCTTCTTATTGTGGTGGTTATTATCGTTGTTGTCCTTACAGTCGTCGTTGCCGTCGTTGGTCTTATCAGGACTGGTGTTGTGGAGTGGAGTGTTGTGTGGGGGGCTGGAAGAGTGAGTGAGAGTGAGGTGGCAGAGCTGCGTACATTGATTGCCACAACTGGTACCGCTGCTGAGAGCAAGGTACGTTTCCTGTCTTTTCATTGATTGCGTGCGTGCGTGCGTGCGTGCATGTGTGTGTGTGTGTGTGTATGTGTGTGTGTGCGTATGTATGATGTGTGTGTGTGTGTGTGTGTGTGTGTGTGTGTGTGTGTGTGTGTGTGTGTGTGTGTGTCATTTTCTATGTTCTTTTTTCTGTGTTACGTCAATCCACGTTTTAGCATTGCACCATTTTGGACAGAAATATATGAGTGCATTTGATCCTCCCTTCTCTCTCTCTCTCTCTGTCTCTGTTTCTCTCTCTGTCTCTCTCTCTCTATCTCTATCTCTCTTTCTCTGTCTGTCTGTCTCTGTTTCTCTGTCTCTCTCTCTCTATCTCTATCTCTTTCTCTGTCTGTCTGTCTCTGTTTCTCTGTTTCTCTATCTCTTTCTCTGTCTGTCTGTCTCTCTTTTCTCATCCACTGTTTCTGTCTGTCTCATTGTCTCGTTTTCTTTCTTTCTCTCACGCTGATTTTGTCTTTCATTTTCTGCCTTGCCTTTTGTTCACATGTAGGCCTATTATCTCACTCACCCTGTCTCTGATTCTCTTTTCTCGTGTGTGTGTACACACACACACACACACACACACACACACACACACACACACACACACACACACACACACACACACACACACACACACACACACACACATGTATATATATATTATCTGTATACCCTAAAAGGAAAGAAAGAAGAGAAGGAGAACCATTGTGAATCGTTTTTCTCAAAGGGGAAAGACAAGGGGAGAAAGTTCAGATCGAATTGTCAACACAGAGCTTGACAGCAACAAACAGTCACACACCCCTGACTGCCAGCACAAATGGGCACACCATGCAGGTGGGCCTGAGACAGTTGAGGAGGGGGGGGGGGGTGTGGCGTCAGGAAAGAGCGTGCACAAAGAGAGAGAGAGAGAGAGAGAGAGAGAGAAGGGTTGGGTTTGGGGGTAAAAGGAAAGGACAGAGAGAGAGAGAGAGCAAAGGAGGAGGCTGGTGACAGCTTATTGACCAGCGTTGACAGAGGTTGGACCCTGATGGGGGTCCTGTAAGGATTTCTTTTAGCAAAATGTGTGATGTTATTTCGGTAGGCTTGACACAGTCCCCTTGCCACCGTAAAATATGAGTCACTGTCATTTCCTGTCTGTCACTGCCACTTGCGGGCTAGGACCACTTAGGGATGAGGGAAAGATGTTGGAGGTGGAAATTCTCAACACAAACGTCGACAATGACATTGTAGAATTTGTATAGCAAAATGGCACTGTATGAGGTGGTACCTAATAGATCAACAGTAACATTGTAGTTGTATGACCTTGTAACCAGATCCAGTGGCCTTGCTAAATAGATCCTCCGAGGAACTGTTAAGCCTTAAGGGAAGGCGATGAAGAAAAATCGGATCGACAACAATGTGGAATGGACAGAGAAACTATTTGCAGGGACCTAAGCTTTGGCACACAACTAACAGAGCTGGAGGAATCTGGTGAACAGTTTCTTGTTAGTGTGGCCCCCAATGATTCTTCATGTAGTTACACAAGAAGGAGAAGAAGATAAGACATAGTATGATAATGTGCCATGTATTGTATTATAGACTATAAGACATAGTATGATAATGTGCCATGTATTGTATTATAGACTATAAGACATAGTATGATAATGTGCCATGTATTACAGACTATAAACATAGTATGATAATGTGCCAGTATTGTATTACAGACATAAGACATAGTATGATAATGTGCCATGTATTGTATTATAGACTATAAGACATAGTATGATAATGTGCCATGTATTGTATAAACTATAAGACTAGTATGATAAGTCATGTATTTATTATAGACTATAAGACATAGTATGATAATGTGCCATGTATTGTATTATAGACTATAAGACATAGTATGATAATGTGCCATGTATGTATTATAGACTATAAGACATAGTATGATAATGTCCATGTATTGTATTATAGACTATAAGACATAGTATGATAATGTGCCATGTATTTTATTATAGACTATAAGACATAGTTGATAATGTGTCATATGTATTATAGACATATAAGACATAGTATGATAATGTGCCATGTATTACAGACTATAAGACACAGTATGATAATGTGCCATGTATATAGACTAAGACATATATGATAATGTGCCAGTATTACAGACTATAAGACATAGTATGATAATGTGCCATGTATTGTATTACGACTATAAGACATCGTATGATAATGTGTCATGTATTACAGACTATAAGACATAGTATGATAATGTGCCATGTATTGTTTTACACTATTACAGACTATAGACATAGTATGATAATGTGCCATGTATTGTATACCGACTATAAGACAATATAAATGTGCCATGTATTAAGACTAAAGACAAGTAGATAATGTCCATGTATTAAGACTATAAGACATATATGATATGTGCCATGTATTATAGACTATAAGACATAGTATGATAATGTGCCATGTATTAACGTAATACATGGCACATAGACTATAAGACATAGTATGATAATGTGCCATGTATTGTATTACAGACTATAAGACATAGTATGATAATGTGCTATGTATTATATTATAGACTATAAAACATAGTATGATAATGTGCCATGTATTACAGACTATAAGACATAGTATGATAATGTGCATGTATTATAGACTATAAGACATAGTATTAATGTGCCATGTATTGTATTACAGACTATAAGACATAGTATGATAATGTGCCATGTATTATAGACTATAAGACATAGTATGATAATGTGCCATGTATTGTATTACAGACTATAAGACATAGTATGATAATGTGCCATGTATTTATAGACTAGGGCTTTGAAATCAGGCAACAGAATTAAAACCGTAAGTCCCTGTTAGAAAAAATGTCATTACATCAGACTTGCAAAGGAAACTTCTGGAAGATGAGGAATAAATGGTTATTTTCAAAGACAACCTTTATGGAATAATAATAAAGTTCAATATAAGAGAGAAGCACTTTAAAACGGGGGGCAAAATGCAGGATTTGCAAAAGTCAACATTACAATTATTGATCGAAATGATGACAGACTGATAAGTATTCTGCATTTGGGAACCAGACTCCATAGTGCAGTAGTTAGTGCAACAGACTAAGAAAGGACGGCCGAGTGTTCACAGTCCATCAGTCTTGTCATAATCATTATAGGATTGTTGGCCCTAATCCACTCCTACCTAAGTTGAATGTGCTCTGTGTTTGGTAGAGTGACAGGGACCGGGACCACATGGTCCAGTCTGACTGACTTCATGGATGCGTCCTTTTGGATGTTGCTTACATTTCCTGCCGGACACCATAAGTGTCTGTATCTCTCAGACCTGATCGAGGCCAGAATACAGCCATGTCAAGTAATCTTATTCTAGAATGGAATTTAGAATAAAATTCCATAATAATAATTATAATAATGATATTTATAAGGAGCCAAATCTTGAAAAGCAAATCAACTCAAAGTGTATACTGTGATCATTCACTGAAGAAGTCACTGACAAGGTAAAAGTGAAGGCACAAAGCACATGTGGGACATGCAGTGATGCATATCGGGAGGCAGAGGACAGGAGGGGAATGGGACAAAAAAGAGAGCATGTAGAGGGGAAAATCACTGCTGGACTAAAAGGTAGGCCTATGTCTTCAAGTTAAACTTGAAGGAGGCAGAGTATGTGACTGTTGAAGAAACAGGGGCAGTTCATTCCAGTTCTATGGATCAGACACAGAAAAAGAACCGCAGCCTACTGCGGAATGTGTGTATTGAGGAATTTGTAAACGGGAAGCATTGGAAGCAGAGTGGAGAGGTCAGGCAAGGGTGTACATTTGGAGATGGTCATATTTATTTAATGAATAGGTGCAATACCATTGATACACGTTGCATAGTGAATTGATTTTGAATGAAATTCTTTGACAAACAGGCAACCAGTGGAGAAAGTACTGCAAGAGACTGATAGGGTCACACCTCTTTTGATGAAGGGCAACAGAATTTTGAATACGCTGGAGGTATGTAGAGAAGAAGCAGGCAAATCAGATAGCAGACGGTTGCAGTAATCAGTGTGTTGTAGCAGAGAGTTGCAATAATCAGTATGGGACAAGATAAGAGAAGTTGTTGTAGCAGAGAGTTGCAATAATCAGTATGGGACAAGATAAGAGAAGTTGTTGTAGCAGAGAGTGCAATAATCAGTATGGGACAAGATAAGAGAAGTTGTAGCAGAGAGTGCAATAATCAGTATGGGACAAGATAAGAGAAGTTGTTGTAGCAGAGAGTGCAATAATCAGTATGGGACAAGATAAGAGAAGTTGTAGCAGAGAGTGCAATAATCAGTATGGGACAAGATAAGAGAAGTTGTTTTAGCAGAGAGTGCAATAATCAGTATGGGACAAGATAAGAGAAGTTGTTGTAGCAGAGAGTGCAATAATCAGTATGGGACAAGATAAGAGAAGTTCTGGCAGAGAGTGCAATAATCAGTATGGGACAAGATAAGAGAAGTTGTTGTAGCAGAGAGTGCAATAATCAGTATGGGACAAGATAAGAGAAGTTGTAGCAGAGAGTGCAATAATCAGTATGGGACAAGATAAGAGAAGTTGTTTTAGCAGAGAGTGCAATAATCAGTATGGGACAAGATAAGAGAAGTTGTTGTAGCAGAGAGTGCAATAATCAGTATGGGACAAGATAAGAGAAGTTGTTGTGGCAGAGAGTGCAATAATCAGTATGGGACAAGATAAGAGAAGTTGTTGTAGCAGAGAGTGCAATAATCAGTATGGGACAAGATAAGAGAAGTTGTTGTCATAGCAACGTGAAACAAATTGTTCCGGCTTCTGTGGCCATTAAAACGTTGTACAACATGGGACAGAAGGAAAAAAGCAGAGGTGAGGACAAATGAAACTGCCCAAGTACATAATACTTCAAACACACACACACACACACACACACACACACACACACAACACACACACACACACACACACACACACACACACACACACACACACACACACACACACACACACACACACACACACAACATGCACAAAACCTGCTTGATATGGGAAATGAAGTGGAAAAGAAAATGAAGTACACTGTTGGTGTATTTGCACACATAAGGATATATATGCCTCAGAGACTAAACTATCTATCCAGTTTATCACCAAGGGGACATGAATACAAATGTATAAGTTATAACACAACTAAATACACAAAGCTGACCATTCCATCAGTTTATCACCAAGGGGACATGAATACAAATGTATAAATTATAACAACTAAATACACAAAGCTGACCATTCCATCAATTTATCACCAAGGGGACATGAATACAAATGTATAAGTTATAACAACTAAATACACAAAGCTGACCATTCCATCAGTTTATCACCAAGGGGACATGAATACAAATGTATAAGTTATATAACAACTAAATACACAAAGCTGACCATTCCATCAATTTATCTCCAAGGGGACATGAATACAAATGTATAAGTTATAACATAACTAAATACACAAAGCTGACCATTCCATCAATTTATCTCCAAGGGGACGTGAATACAAATGTATAAGTTATAACACAACTAAATACACAAAGCTGACCATTCCATCAATTTATCACCAAGGGGACGTGAATACAAATGTATAAGTTATAACAGAACTAAATACACAAAGCTGACCATTCCACCAGTTTATCACCAAGGGGACGTGAATACAAATGTATAAGTTATAACAGAACTAAATACACAAAGCTGACCATTCCATCAACTTATCACCAAGGGGACATGAATACAAATGTATAAGTTATAACAGAACTAAATACACAAAGCTGACCATTCCATCAATTTATCACCAAGGGGACATGAATACAAATGTATAAGTTATAACACAACTAAATACACAAAGCTGACCATTCCATCAATTTATCACCAAGGGGACATGAATACAAATGTATAAGTTATAACAACTAAATACACAAAGCTGACCATTCCATCAATTTATCACCAAGGGGACATGAATACAAATGTATAAGTTATAACAACTAAATACACAAAGCTGACCATTCCATCAGTTTATCACCAAGGGGACATGAATACAAATGTATAAGTTATAACAACTAAATACACAAAGCTGACCATTCCATCAGTTTATCACCAAGGGGACATGAATACAAATGTATAAGTTATAACAACTAAATACACAAAGCTGACCATTCCATCAGTTTATCACCAAGGGGACATGAATACAAATGTATAAGTTATAACACAACTAAATACACAAAGCTGACCATTCCATCAATTTATCACCAAGGGGACATGAATACAAATGTATAAGTTATAACAGAACTAAATACACAAAGCTGACCATTCCATCAATTTATCACCAAGGGGACGTGAATACAAATGTATAAGTTATAACACAACTAAATACACAAAGCTGACCATTCCATCAATTTATCACCAAGGGGACATGAATACAAATGTATAAGTTATAACACAACTAAATACACAAAGCTGACCATTCCATCAGTTTATCACCAAGGGGACATGAATACAAATGTATAAGTTATAACACAACTAAATACACAAAGCTGACCATTCCATCAGTTTATCACCAAGGGGACATGAATACAAATGTATAAGTTATAACAACTAAATACACAAAGCTGACCATTCCATCAATTTATCACCAAGGGGACATGAATACAAATGTATAAGTTATAAACAAACTAAATACACAAAGCTGACCATTCCATCAATTTATCACCAAGGGGACGTGAATACAAATGTATAAGTTATAACACAACTAAATACACAAAGCTGACCATTCCATCAATTTATCACCAAGGGGACGTGAATACAAATGTATAAGTTATAACACAACTAAATACACAAAGCTGACCATTCCACCAGTTTATCACAAGGGGACGTGAATACAAATGTATAAGTTATAACACAACTAAATACACAAAGCTGACCATTCCATCAGTTTATCACCAAGGGGACATGATACAAATGTATAAGTTATAACAACTAAATACACAAAGCTGACCATTCCATCAATTTATCACCAAGGGGACATGAATACAAATGTATAAGTTATAACAGAACTAAATACACAAAGCTGACCATTCCATCAATTTATCACCAAGGGGACATGAATACAAATGTATAAGTTATAACAACTAAATACACAAAGCTGACCATTCCATAACACTAAATACACAAAGCTGACCATTCCATCAGTTTATCACCAAGGGGTACATGAATACAAATGTAATAAGTTATAACAACTAAATACACAAAGCTGACCATTCCATAACAAACTAAATACACAAAGCTGACCATTCCATCAGTTTATCACCAAGGGGACGTGAATACAAATGTATAAGTTATAACACAACTAAATACACAAAGCTGACCATTCCATCAATTTATCACCAAGGGGACATGAATACAAATGTATAAGTTATAACACAACTAAATACACAAAGCTGACCATTCCATCAATTTATCACCAAGGGGACATGAATACAAATGTATAAGTTATAACACAACTAAATACACAAAGCTGACCATTCCATCAATTTATCACCAAGGGGACATGAATACAAATGTATAAGTTATAACAACTAAATAACACAAAGCTGACCATTCCATCAATTTATCACCAAGGGGACATGAATACAAATGTATAAGTTATAACAGAACTAAATACACAAAGCTGACCATTCCATCAATTTATCACCAAGGGGACATGAATACAAATGTATAAGTTATAACAACTAAATACACAAAGCTGACCATTCCATCAATTTATCACCAAGGAGTTAAAAAAACAGACATGAGTACAAATGTATTTTATAAACTTAACTAAGTACACAAAAACATATAACAACTGGCCTGAATTTCCAGAAGTTAAGAATACTATGAATACTGAAAGAGATCCCAGTAGTCCAGCAGGGGAATTTATGTACTAATAATAGTAATATTGATGTGTTGTATGTTTTCAGCATAGTTGCATATGTAGTGTTACCATAGAACATGCATACCTGCATACAACTGAGGTCCATAAACAAAAGACAATCTATATGAAGTGGCAAGACTTGTTGAACCTGGTGCATGGTGAACTGATTCAGACTAAACTGAAGAAAGCTATCAAGCAGAGACACAGCTTAAAGTACAAGTTTGTAGTACATTGGGCCATCGTTAAATTTAGGAGGTGTAGTGTACAAACTGAGATTTTTTGGGAGCAGATTCTAGCTACACTATAGCAGCAGGTGTTCAGTAAGAGGAAGTTCTTGAAGGAGCATGAGCATTACTCTGGGCACTTTTCATATGATATATAGATAGGAAGTTGTTGAAGGAGCATAGCATTACTCTGGGCGCTCTTCATATGAATCCATGTCAGGTGTGTCACAAACCTTTACACAGCTTATTTCCCTACAACCAGCACAAATAGATAAGTGCAGTGACGGGTCTCATCATTGTGCAGCAGGAAGAAATAAGTCCTGCAAGGAGTAGACACCATAACAAAGCCAAGTGTCTGGAATAGTAACGTTCTGCAATACAGTTATGTTGTTAACTTTGCCTGCATTGTGGTTAGCTCGATTTTTCTTCTTCATTTGAAACTGGAGAGAGAGAAAAAAACTATACCCATCACAAGGATGATCTTTCTGTTTCCATGTGTGTGTGTGTGTGTGTGTGTGTGTGTGTGTGTGTGTGTGTGTGTGTGTGTGTGTGTGTGTGTGTGTGTGTGTGTGTGTGTTTGTTTGTGTTTGTGTGTGCGAGCATGTGCATATGTGTAAGCATGTGTAAAATCTCCAGACATGTTCTAAAACATGTTCTGAGTATGAAGCTCTGGTCTTGACCTGGAACATTTCATGATTATTCTGGTCTGCCAGATTTGGTTGCTAAAAATGATGGCCTTCCATTGTTACTTAAAACTTAAGTGTAAGACTGAGGTATTGAGTACATTGAAAAAAATGATGGCAACTTTTCTTCATGTGAATCCTTGATCCTTGATGTTTGTCACCATAGGGAAATGAAATGTGTGACCAGTTGGTCAGAAAGGCTGTGCAGTTGTGGATGATCTGTAATTTGTGAGCTGTCTACCTGTTATTTGTTGCGTTTTGAAAGCGGAAGAGATTGACAGGACTTGGTCACTGGCATCTTCCTATTTGAATTGTTAGGATCCTGAGAAGGCAATGGGCTCATTTGACAAGTATGTGAGATGGTTTCACAGAAATAAGATAATACATATTGTTTCACAGCAATAAGACAATACACTTTGTTTCACAGTAATAGGATAATACACATTGTTTCACAGTAAGATAATACACATTGTTTCACAGTCATAAGATAATACTGTTTCTAATAAGATAATATTTTGTTTCACAGTAATAAGGTAATACACATTGTTTTACTGTAATAAGATAATACACATTGTTTCACAGTTATAAGATAATACTACTGCTTCACAGTAATAAGATAATACATATTGTTTCATACTAATGATACATATTGTTTCATAGTAATAATACACATTGTTTCACAGTAATAAGATAGTACTTGTTCAACAAACAAACCTAGTTAAGCAATTGATCAAAACATGAACACCCCAAGAATACACACATTGGGTCATTCTTCTGTTTTCCTGTTTTTTAACATGTGAAGACAGGTGATTGAGAATACTTGGGGTCATGTCTGTTTATTTATGTATTTATTTGTTTTTTGCGTTCTTTTGCAGTTTTTTAAAGTCTGGTTGGTTTCTCTGTCTCTGCCTCAGTGTCTGTAGCAATGCCGTGCGAACCGAAACGCGACGTCAAATTTGTGGTACCAAAAACTGGGCAAAAACGGGGGCCGGCCGCAAAACTGGGGGGTCTTCAGTTCAATCAAGTATTACTGCCTCTTTAAGCGGTGTTTCATCCTTATTTTTTTTCTTATATGAATCAGAAATGAATAAAGATTTGAATGATTGCCATTTTATGTACTTACAGCGAAAATGGAATTAGTTATTTGATGAGAAAGTCGAAAATCCGCGTTTCGGGCGTAATCGCGGATATGGTATGCGTTTAGAATCGAAGTTTGTTTGGTGTGCTTCACTATTTCGGTCGGTACGGCTATATTTGTGAACCAATCACATTGTAATTTTGCAGCCAATGAGAATCAATGTAACAAAATGATATATCCCGACGAGAGCTATGTGTGCCAGTTTCGAACCGAGATCGACGCTTCCAAAGTTTTGCTTTTTTTCATCGGAAAAGTTTGCAGGCAAGTCGCCATTTTTGGAACTTCTCGTCGGCGGGATTCGATTTTGCATACTTTTTTCTATATGCAGGTGTAATATGAAATCAATTTGAAGTAAAATACGGCCGTACGGCAACTTTTTACATGAGGATCTGTTCCAGATCAGTAGCAAAACAACGTCGGAATGTGCCGACGCCATAGGCCTACTACCGGCGCAACAGAACGCTGTACAAGTTTCAGCTCGGCAAGTTTTACGTTGTCGGACAAAGACTAGATCTAGCAATCAACAGATCAAGTTCTGTTTTATCTGTGACACTGTATTTTTGAAGAAAAGGACAACTGCGTTTGAACTCGATTCGGAGTTGTTAGCCGAAGCTAGATTCGTCAACCATTTCCTCCCCGAGATCATGCTATTTGTATGTCGCAGTGTAGATCTGCTCACCCCACGACGGGCGAGCTTACTACTAAAAATACTATGTGCTCGACGTGCTTCGCCGGGCCGTGGAAAATGGGTTTGCCCAAACAGAGGGGTGCGCATACCCGCCTCCTCAACTCTCTCTCTCTCTCTCTCTCAAATAAATGAATGAATGAATAAGTCTAAATATTTTTTTTTTCAAATCAACAAACAATTCTGTGCAAGTTATTGTACTTTCCTTGACATGAATCTCTCTCTCTCTCTCTCTCTCTCTCTCTCTCTCTCTCTCTCAGAGAACAAGAAATGAATAAATAAGTAAATAGGCCACAATACATTCATATCCAAGTTGTTAACAGGCATGATCCTCTCTCTCTTTCTCTGTCTCTCTCCATCTCTCTCTCTCTCTCTGACAACACACTCTCTCTCTCTCTGACAACACGCACACACACTAACACACACAGAGATTTAGAATGTCACAAAACAAAATCTTCTGTTCATTGTTATAATATTCTTCATTTAGGTTTTGAAACTGAATAGAAGGCTATGAGTTGTATTATTTGTAAAGTAGGCCATCCATTAGCTTATGTAGTTGTTTCAATTTGTAGTCAATATCTGAAAAGGATAGGCCCATTGTCATTAATTTGTTTTAAAGGGAAGATTGCATCTTATTTAATAGTAGCCTGTTGTTATTGATTTGTATTAAAGGGCAAGAGTACACTGGAAATACTTAGCAGGATTGCTCTGCTTTGGTGGATTTTTATAGTAATATGCTAAAAATCAAAGTCGCGAGTTTGGGCTTAATGTTAAAGTAATGTTATTGTGAAGACTATGCATTATGGTTTCCTTTCCTTTCCAATCTCTCAATGAATAGTATATATTATGCAGAAATTCATATATTTCTCTATTGTAGGAGTTAAGTGACCTGTTCCTGAATGGTGAGTGGTCCCATATCCTTCCTGAAGTTTTCTTTGGGCGCTGGCTGTGCTAAGTGTTCGGGGACTTGACTCATCCACAGACAGTTTAGTCTATTTTTTAAAGACTGATGTATAAAATAAAAATCAAATGTAACGTACATAAATCTTGTCTGTTATGTTTTTCTCTGTGTGTGTATATATGTTTATGTGTGTGTGCATGTGTATGTGTGTGTGTTTAGTTTTTAGTAGAATTTTGATCGGATGATATTTTTGGACAGACTGCAGCATAAAAGCATGCAGTAATTTTTAATATTTGAATTATTTAAGTGATTCCAGAAGTCATTGATTCTCAGATGTCCTTTTATATGTACAGAAACTGATGAAATATTAAAAGTTATTCATAAGACTACTGAAGTAGCGAGTCGTGACTTTTTTGGTTTAATTTGCAGTAATAAGACACTTGAACGATGAGCAAAATGATTTTATATCTATCTCTTGAAATGATTGTTTTGTTTCTAGCTTCATTTTTGTCTGTTATTAATACAATATGGGCAATTATTAATGAAACACTGATAAAACATCCAAAATATCACATGTTTCCTGTAATAAGACAAAAATGGCTCGTCACAGAGTTCCAATAATGGTTTTATTCAATTCGGCACGCCAAAATACATCAACGACCAAAATTTCATGACTTTTGATCCGGTCTGTCTCTCACAATTACAAAATAAATGTCATTTCCAGCAAAATCAGCATACCATGCCATTTGATGAGATTGTTCTGTGACACTTGTCCTTCTTTGTCCCACTAAAACGTGGTACCAAAATTTAAGAAATTTTTGACGCTTCAAATTGGAATATCTCATGAACTATTAGTCCGATTTGAAAAATTTAAACTGCTTTTTACTCAGAATAACAATATCTTCAAAACCATATAAATTTTTAAACTCAAAACCCAATTTCAATTTTTCGTGCGGCATTGCTAGTGTCTGTCTGTATGTCTATCTGTCTCCGTCTGTCTGTCTGTCTGTCTGTCTCTGTCTCTCCTCCTGTTCTCCCGACCCCCTTCTTTTTCAACTTGAGAACTTGCTTAGAACTGTCAGACATTTCTCCGTTTTTTTGTTTTGTTTAAAATAGCACGAGGATCCTGAATGCTTTGGGTTCCTTCTGTCTTTCAGGTGCGCAGTGGTTTTTGTTTGTTTGATTTGAATCCATTTTGAAACGTGAAAAAACAGAGACTGCATTGTGTCATTCTTGTACTGTAGTACATGTACCCTCTTTTTAAAACGTGAGAATTGAAGTCATCTCAAAATAAGTGTACTCTGTCTGTGCAGGCAAATTGATGTCTTACACAGTCAACCTTTTTTAAGACATGAAGGTTATGGGAATGCTTTAGGTCACTTATATTCTCCTTTCAAGCTGAAAGAACGGACGAAATAGGAGTTGACCCAGTGTCATCATCTACTGCTACACATTTCTTCCTGTCTGTTTCCAACAACAACTGACAGTTTTTGGGTGAATTTTAGAATTTCATTCTGTTCATCACAGATGTTTTCACAAAGGACTGAGCCTTTGGTTTTATGAATAACTGTACTGTCACAGATTCTCACTGTTATAGCATTTCTGTCCAACTAGTCTTTTGAAAATGTGACAATCTTACCAGTACATTGGGTTATCATTTCTATGTTACATAGCCTTTTGCCAATGGCATCTCCTTAGATAATGTGTGCGGATGTGTCAGTTGATATGTGTACTTAATTAACTTTTCCTTTTTTCCCTGTTGAAGTATTGTGTATGTTTTGAAATAATTATAGCCCTGATATGGCTCTACGCAGTTGGCTGGGCTTTCAAATAACACAGTCTCTCTCTTTTTTTGTTTTGTTTTGTTGTTTCATTTAAAATTTTTTTTTTTATGAAAACCAGAAGAATAGTTTGGTCAGTCCTGCCTCACGTTTTGTTAACGAAATATAAAAACTCTGAAAATACAATTAAGCGACTTTTAGCTTTACTTCTCCTTTCTTCCCTCTTTTTGGAGTATGAAGATGCTGAGAATATTTTCAGTTTTTTGAATTGTGAAGATACTAAGGATACTTTGGGTCATTTCTACCTTGTTCATATCTTCTTTTTGAAATGTGAGACAAATTAGACTCAATTGGTTTGTTCCTACCTTATCTGTTCCATCTTTTTAAAACATAAACAACTTGAGATGTGTCAGAATACATTGGTTTGTTCCTACCTTACCTGTTACATCTTTTTGAAACATAAAGATCTTGAGATGTGTCAGAATACTTTGGATCTTACCCATTTAGAAACATCAGGAGACTTTGTGTTTGAAGTTCATGATGTTTTTGTATACGTATCAAAATTGTACTTTTTGACTGCTTACCTGTTATTAGAAAACAGCAAACAAAACTGATACTGATATAAGCTACGCACAAAAAGTTAAGGATCACTATGAGAAAACAGGTGCGTAATAAACTCATTTCGCTACTGTTATTTATTTCTCAGTCCAGCCAAATTGTTATGAATTCTTGTTCAGCTGTAAGTGGGCGATGTTGTGTTAGTGCGAAAATTGCACGGGATTCTCTACTACTGAGCTTGGCCGCAAACGGAAAAGCAGAAACTTGTGAAAAAGGACCTTGTTTTGGACCGTTCTGCCTGAACACATTGCACAAGCCAGATGGAAAAACCATTATGCACGTGCAAGCACTGCTGTTTATGTGTGAGATGCTGTCTCTTGCTTGGCTTTATAAGAAGACATTCCACCAGTAGTAGGCCTGATCTGACAATGCCTCCACGACGAAAATTGAGCGAGTTTGAGAGGGGACGAGCTGTTGCATGGTTCCAAGATGGTGTTCCCAAGCGAGAAGTGGCCAGGTGACTTCAGGTGTCCATCTCGGTCATTGTCAGACTGATTCAACGCTTCACAGCCACTGGGAGGGTCCATGAAAGACGCAGATCTGGTCGACCGAAGAAGACAAACCCACGTGAAGATCGTCTCATTGAACGACAAGCCCTGCAGACAAGAACAGCCTCTTCCAGCATCATTCGAAGGCAGCTGAGGGTGGCTACTAACATCAACATCAGCCAGCAGACCATACGAACCGCCTTCATGGGTTTAACCTCCGTTCTCGTCGCCCAGCTGTACGGCCACGCTTAACTCCAGCCTATAGGGCAGCACGCCGCGCCTTCTGCAGACGTCACGTGAGGTGGACACGTCAGCAATGGTCCCAGGTCCTGTTCAGTGATGAATCACGCTTCACCATGAACCACAACGACGGCCGACTGAGGGTCTGGAGGTGCCCAGGGCAACGCTTTATTGACACCACTGTCCAAGAAAAGGTGGCCTTTGGTGGAGGTTCTGTAATGGTCTGGGGGGCCTTCAGCCTTCACCACAGAACACCCTTGTATCATGTACAGGGTAACCTGACTGGCCTCCGATACCGGGATGAGATCCTTCGACCGCTGGCTGTGCCTACACTGCAGCAGATGGGACCGACGGCTGTCTACCAGGATGACAACGCTCGCCCCCACAGGGCAAGGGTGGTCAACGACTTCCTGCAGCAGTCTGGAGTCAACAGAATGGAGTGGCCAGCATGCAGTCCCGATCTCAACCCGATTGAGAACCTCTGGGATGAGCTGGATCGCAAAGTGAGGAGCAACCACCCCCTCCCAGGGATGCCCAACACCTCTACCAGATGCTGCAGGCTGAGTGGCAGGCGCTTCCACAGAGGATCTTCACCAACCTGGTCAACTCGATGAGGACTCGCTGCGTCGGGTGCCAGAACAGCCATGGCGGTTACACGCATTACTGAACTTTTGGGAGCATCAGAATGCCCTGTCTTGTGATTTCAATGACTTTGGGAAATCAAATTTCGATACGTACCCACTTTGATCAAATGTACACACCAAACGATTGCTCGAAATTGAAGGCAATTGTGTATCGTTATCACTAAAGCATGGAATTAAATGTTTGCCAAACTTCAACGCATTGGCTTTCTTATTTTGAAAGTTATGAATTTTTGTGCAAGTGATCCTTAACTTTTTGTGCATAGTGTATAAGAAAACAAGGACTGATAAGAAAACAAACAACCAAACCTTTTCACCAGTTCAGTGATACTTTGCCGAAAGCAGTCAGTTTCGTTATGTGTTTAATTCAGAAGAATATTTCAAAATTTTGAGTCAGTTGAATGTTAGGATGCTGTTGGATGTGTGTGTGTGTGTGTGCGTGATTCTTTTGTTTGTTTTCCAGCATTGAAATAGTCCTTTTGAAATATATTTATATAAATGAATGAATGAAAGAATGAATTAAACACTGTTTTTTTGTTTCTTTTTCTTATTAGCAATTTGGCCCTTGATTCCAGCAAACCTGTTTGAGCTGAAGTGAACTGATTTCATGCATTGTGAATTAAGAGATCTGATTGCCCTGAACTGACACTAAGTCGTTTACTTGTTTGTTTATTAGTATTACTATTAGTCTGTCTATTTAGTTATTGTCCCAATGTAGCTTTGATGGTCAGCTAGGCTACAAACAGTCTATTTAGTTATTGTCCCAATGTAGCTTTGATGGTCAGCTAGGCTACAAACAGTCTATTTAGTTATTGTCCCAATGTAGCTTTGATGGTCAGCTAGGCTTCAAACTGTATTTAGTTATTGTCCCAATGTAGCTTTGATGGTCAGCTAGGCTACAAACAGTCTATTTAGTTATTGTCCCAATGTAGCTTTGAAGGCCAGCTAGGCTACAAACAGTCTATTTAGTTATTGTCCCAATGTAGCTTTGAAGGCCAGCTAGGCTACAAACAGTCTAGTTATTGTCCCAATGTAGCTTTGATGGTCAGCTAGGCTACAGTCTATTTAGTTATTGTCCCAATGTAGCTTTGAAGGCCAGCTAGGCTACAAACAAGTCTATTTAGTTATTGTCCCAATGTAGCTTTGAAGGCCAGCTAGGCTACAAACAGTCTAGTTATTGTCCCAATGTACTTTGAGGCAGCTAGGCTACAAAGTCTGTATATAGAAGCCCTAGGCTCAACAGTCTATTATGTCCCAATGTAGCTTTGAAGGCCAGCTAGGCTACATCTATTTAGTTATTGTCCCAATGTAGCTTTGAAGGCCAGCTAGGCTACAAACAAGTCTATTTAGTTATTGTCCCAATGTAGCTTTGAAGGCCAGCTAGGCTACAAACAGTCTATTTAGTTATTGTCCCAATGTAGCTTTGATGGTCCAGCTAGGCTACAAACAGTCTATTTAGTTATTGTCCCAATGTAGCTTTGAAGGCCAGCTAGGCTACAAACAGTCTAGTTATTGTCCCAATGTAGCTTTGAAGGCCAGCTAGGCTACAGTCTATTAGTTATTGTCCCAATGTAGCTTTGAGGTCAGCTAGGCTACAAACAGTCTAGTTATTGTCCCAATGTAGCTTTGAAGGCCAGCTAGGCAACAGTCTATTTAGTTATTGTCCCAATGTAGCTTTGAAGGCAGCTAGGCTACAAACAGTCTATTAGTATTGTCCCAATGTAGCTTGAAGTCAGCTAGGCTAGTCTATTTAGTTATTGTCCCAATGTAGCTTTGAAGGCCAGCTAGGCTACAAACAGTCTATTTAGTTATTGTCCCAATGTAGCTTGGATAGTCAGCTAGGCTACAAACTGTCTATTTAGTTATTGTCCCAATGTAGCTTTGAAGGCCAGCTAGGCTACAAACAGTCTATTTAGTTATTGTCCCAATGTAGCTTTGATGGTCAGCTAGGCTACAGTCTAGTTATTGCCCCAATGTAGCTTGGATGGTCAGGTAGGCTACAGTCTATTTAGTTATTGTCCCAATGTAGCTTTGAAGGCCAGCTAGGCTACAAACAGTCTATTTAGTTATTGCCCCAATGTAGCTTTGATGGTCAGCTAGGCTACAAACAGTCTGTTTAGTTATTGCCCCAATGTAGCTTTGATGGTCAGCTAGGCTACAAACATTGAGACATTTGTGATGACGATGATATGGGGGTGGAGGATAGGGCAGGGTGTTTAGGGGGATAGGGTAGGGTGGGTAGGGGGGGTAGTTTGGGTAGGGAAGGGTAGGTTGGTAGGGTGGGTAAGGGATAGGGTAGGGTGGGTAGGGGGATAGGGTGGGTAGGTAGGGGGATAGGGTAGGGTGGGTAGGGGGATAGGGTAGGGTGGGTAGGGGGATAGGGTGGGTAGGTAGGGGGTAGGGTAGGGTGAGTAAGGGGATAGGGTAGGGTGGGTAGGGGGATAGGGTAGGGTGGTAGGGGGATAGGGTAGGGTGGTAGGGGGATAGGGTAGGGTGGGTAAGGGATAGGGTAGGGTGGGTAGGGGGATAGCGTAGGGTGGTAGGGGATAGGGTAGGGTGAGTAAGGGGATAGGGTAGGGTGGGTAGGGGGTAGGTAGGGTGAGTAGAGGGATAGGGTAGGGTGGGTAGGGGGATAGGGTAGGGTGGTAGGGGGATAGGATAGTGTGGGTAGGGGGATAGGGTAGGGTGGTAGGGTGGATAGGGGGATAGGGTAGGGTGGGTAGGGGGATAGGGTAGGATGGTAGGGGATAGGGTAGGGTGGGTAGGGGGATAGGGTAGGGTGGGTAGGGGGGATAGGGTAGGATGGGTAGGGGGATAGGGTAGGGTGGGTAGGGAGATAGGGTAGGGTGGGTAGGGGGATAGCATAGGGTGGGTAGGGGGATAGGGTAGGGTGAGTAAGGGGATAGGGTAGGTAGGGTAGGGTGAGTAGGGGATAGGGTAGGGTGGGTAGGGGGATAGGGTAGGGTAGGAGGGTAGGGTGGGTAGGGGGTAGCGTAGGGTGGGTAGGGTGGGTAGGGGGATAGGGTAGGTTAGGTAGATAAAATGGAATTGGATCCTTGTTTCAATTCTGTGTTCAGGTCATCCCGACAGTCAGGATATGGAAGGTATGTTAGAGAAGCGGGAGGGGGGTCGGGACATTCAGGAAGGGTATGAAAGGTACGTTGGCCCTCATGGTTGCTAAGTAGGGTTAGGGGCTTGTTGAGTGGACTGGTTTCCAGCGGGCAGACTGGCGAGTTGTGTCGGCCCCCCTTCCTGGGTCTGCAATACAATGACTGTCAGTGTGACTAATTCCAGAGACATGAATGGAAAGAACGGCACTTGCTCTCTTGCAAGTGGTCTCTGAGTCTTCTCCATCTTCATTTGTACGTCAAGGAATCCACGATTGACATAAAACGTGACGGAAATGGTACTGTACTTGTGTATCAGCAGGTCAGATACCTTGCTGAAGCAGTCAGTTGACTTGTGTATCAGCAGGTCAGGTACCTTGTGGAAGCAATCAGTTGATTTGAGTATCAGCAGGTCAGGTACCGTGCTGAAGCAGTCAGTTGACTTGTGTATCAGCAGGTCAGGTACCGTGTGGAAGCAGTCAGTTGATTTGTGTATCAGCAGGTCACAGGTCAGGTACCATGTGGAAGCAATCAGTTGACTCGTGTATCAGCAGGTCAGGTACCGTGTGGAAGCAGTCAGTTGATTTGTGTATCAGCAGGTCACAGGTCAGGTACCATGTGGAAGCAATCAGTTGACTCGTGTATCAGCAGGTCAGGTACCGTGTGGAAGCAGTCAGTTGATTTGTGTATCAGCAGGTCAGGTACCATGTGGAAGCAATCAGTTGACTTGTGTATCAGCAGGTCAGGTACCGTGCGGAAGCAGTCAGTTGACTTGTGTATCAGCAGGTCAGGTACCGTGCGGAAGCAGTCAGTTGACTTGTGTATCAGCAGGTGAGGTACCGTGCGGAAGCAATCAGTTGACTTGTGTATCAGCAGGTCAGGTACCGTGCTGAAGCAATCAGTTGATTTGTGTATCAGCAGGTCAGGTACCGTGCTGAAGCAATCAGTTGACTTGTGTATCAGCAGGTCAGGTACCGTGCGGAAGCAGTCAGTTGATGGTGCTGTGATTGCTTCTTCTTTTACATGGTACCAGTCTATTACTTTTATGAAGAATGGATTTTTGTATTGTTCAATGCGACTGTTGGGGTTTTTAACTGCTCTGGTGCTGTTCACTGACTATGGTAGTGAATGTTTTCTTCATACCATTGGCCAATCTTTGGTTTTATTGTCCTTTTGTTCCTGTCCCCTGGTGTAAAGAAAGTGTGAACAGGAATAACTTGCACCAGTCTCTCAGCCATTTGTCCATATAAAGCAGACGCAGGTGGAGCCTTGCATCTAGTAATGTAGACAGTTGGAGGTCCTGGAGCATGTTGGTTGTGTAGCTGCAATCTTAGCAGCTGTCGCCAGCTATGAATCAGACCACCATATTTTGAACTGTTTCAAGGTGATCAGTGTCATATTTATGGTTGGGATACAGTATTGTGGCTCCGTATTCAAAAACTGATCTAACAAGTGCTGAATACGCAGCTCTTTGGGATCCGTGTCTCTACTGTATTTATTTAAGCGGCCCTCAGCTCGACACACACGCAGTGCTGCAGAGGACGTGGGCTGGGACAAACCGCCGATTTTTTTGGTACCTGTGAGACTGACCGTTTGTGAAGTTGTGATCGCTGATAAAATTGTGCTGTGCCAGTCTCTGCATGTTTGTCTCTGGAGAATCCAATCAAGAGCTGGTGGAGCGGAGAATGTCGTCTGTGATGATTGGATCAGACGTGTGGAAATCAGAAATAGGAGCCAGTGAGACCGTTAACTGAATGGGGCTTTGATCCCCTTCCCACCAAGCGGACAGAGGTTGACGACGATGATGATGATACCAGACGGAAAAGGGGGAGGGGTGTGTGCATTGAGATAGAGCGGAAGGGAGAGAAAGACAGCTAGGCAAAGATTGTCCAGTTAGGAATCTCCCTGACACTGATTGTCCAGTTAGGAATCTCCCTGACACTGATTGTCCTGTTAGGAATCTCCCTGACACTGATTGACACTGATTGTCCAGTTAGGAATCTCCCTGAGACTGATTGTCCTGTTAGGAATCTCCCTGACACTGTTTGTCCTGTTAGGAATCTCCTGACACTGTCCTGTTAGGAATCTCCCTGACACTGTCCTGTTAGGAATCTCCCTGACACTGATTGTCCTGTTAGGAATCTCCCTGACACTGTCCTGTTAGGAATCTCCCTGACACTGATTGTCCTGTTAGGAATCTCCCTGACACTGATTGACACTGATTGTCCAGTTAGGAATCTCCCTGACACTGATTGTCCTGTTCGGAATCTCCCTGACACTGTCCTGTTAGGAATCTCCCTGACACTGATTGTCCAATTAGGAATCTCCCCGACACTGATTGACACTGATTGACACTGATTGTCCAGTTAGGAATCTCCCTGACACTGATTGTCCAGTTAGGAATCTCCCTGACACTGATTGACACTGATTGTCCAGTTAGGAATCTCCCTGACACTGATTGTCCAGTTAGGAATCTCCCTGACACTGATTGTCCAGTTAGGAATCTCCTGACACTGATTGTCCGTTAGGAATCTCTCTGACACTGATTGTCCAATTAGGAATCTCCTGACACTGTTGTCCTGTAGGAATCTCCCTGACACTGATTGTTCAGTTAGGAATCTCCTGACACTGATTGTCCAGTTAGGAATCTCCCTGACACTGATTGTCCAGTTAGGAATCTCCCTGACACTGATTGTCCTGTTAGGAATCTCCCTGACACTGATTGTCCAGTTAGAAATCTTGCCTGACAGTTAGGAATTTGACACTGATTGTCCAGTTAGGAATCTCCCTGACACTGTTTGTCCAGTTAGGAATCTCCCTGACACTGATTGTCCAGTTAGGAATCTCCCTGACACTGATTGTCCTGTTAGGAATCTCCCTGACACTGATTGTCCTGTTAGGAATCTCCCTGACACTGTTTGTCCTGTTAGGAATCTCCCTGACACTGATTGTCAGTTAGGAATCTCCCTGACACTGTCTGTTAGGAATCTCCCTGACACTGATTGTCCAGTTAGGAATCTCCTCCTGACACTGATTGTCCTAGTTAGGAATCTCCCTGACACTGATTGTCCAGTTAGGAATCTCCCTGACACTGATTGTCCAGTTAGGAATCTCCCTGACACTGATTGTCCTGTTAGGAATCTCCCTGACACTGATTGTCCAGTTAGGAATCTCCCTGACACTGATTGTCCAGTTAGGAATCTCCCTGAACTGATTGACACGATTGTCCAGTTAGGAATCTCCCTGACACTGATTGTCCAGTTAGGAATCTCCCTGACACTGATTGTCCAGTTAGGAATCTCCCTGACACTGATTGTCTCAGTTAGGAATCTCCCTGACACTGATTGTCCATGTTAGGAATCTCCCTGACACTGATTGTCCAGTTAGGAATCTCTCTGACACTGATTGTCCGTTAGGAATCTCCCTGACACTGTCCATGTTAGGAATCTCCCTGACACTGATTGTCCAGTTAGGAATCTCCCTGACACTGATTGTCCAGTTAGGAATCTCCCTGACACTGATTGTCCTGTTAGGAATCTCCCTGACACTGATTGTCAGTTAGGAATCTCCCTGACACTGATTGTCCAGTTAGGAATGTCCCTGACACTGATTGACACGATTGTCCAGTTAGAATCTCCCTGACACTGATTGTCCAGTTAGGAATCTCCCTGACACTGATTGTCCAGTTAGGAATCTCCCTGACACTGATTGTCCTTAGGAATCTCCCTGACACTGTTTGTCCTGTTAGGAATCTCCCTGACACTGATTGTTCAGTTAGGAATCTCCCCTGACACTGATTGTCCTGTTAGGAATCTCCCTGACACATGTCCTGTTAGGAATCTCCCTGACACTGATTGTCCAGTTAGGAATCTCCCTGACACTGATTGTCCATTAGGAATCTCCCTGACACTGTTTGATCCTGATTCCAGTAGAATCTCCCTGACACTGATTGTCAGTTAGGAATCTCCCTGACACTGATTGTCCTGTTAGGAATCTCCCTGACACTGATTGTCAGTTAGGAATCTCCCTGACACTGTTTGTCCAGTTAGGAATCTCCCTGACACTGATTGTCCAGTTAGGAATCTCCCTGACACTGATTGTCCAGTTAGGAATCTCCCTGACACTGATTGACACTGATTGTCCAGTTAGGAATCTCCCTGACACTGATTGTCCAGTTAGGAATCTCCCTGACACTGATTGTCCAGTTAGGAATCTCCCTGACACTGATTGTCCAGTTAGGAATCTCCCTGACACTGATTGTCCAGTTAGGAATCTCCCTGACACTGATTGTCCAGTTAGGAATCTCCCTGACACTGATTGTCCAGTTAGGAATCTCCCTGACACTGATTGTCCAGTTAGGAATCTCCCTGACACTGATTGTCCTGTTAGGAATCTCCTGACATTGATTGTCCTGTTAGGAATCTCCATGACACTATTTGTCCAGACATGATTGTCCAGTCAGAAATGTCCATGGCATTGACCACTTGACTGATAGTGATGAATTGATGATTACCTGTACTTGTCAATAACCACTCCCCAGACTTTAATTAAAACAACAATAGTGATGAATCATAGTAATAATGTTAATGATAGCAGTTATACTAATATTTCATGATGATGATGACGATGATAATGATTATGATGATAATGATCATAAGTCATAAAATAATGATCACAGTAGTGATGCTGATTTTTTCATGATGATGATGACGATATAATGATGATAATGATCGTAGCTCATAAAATTATGATAGCAACAATAGTGATACCAATATTTCGTGGTGATGATGATGTTGATGTTGATGATGATCACAACTCATATAATAATGGTAGCAACAGTAGTGATACTAATACTTCGTGATGATGATAATGATGATAATGATCATAAGTCATAAAATGATGATGACAGTAGTGATACTAATACTTCGTGATGATGATAACGATGATGATAATGATCATAACTCATAAAATGATGATGACAGTAGTGATAACTAATATTTCGTGATGATGATAATGATGATGATAATGATCATAACTCATAAAATGATGATGACAGTAGTGATACTAATACTTCGTGATGATGATAATGATGATGATAATGATCATAACTCATAAAATGATGATGACAGTAGTGATAACTAATATTTCGTGATAATGACGATGGTAATGATTATGATGATAATGATAAGTCATATATGCCGCCGCCCCCCCCCCCCCCCCCCCCCGAGTGAACCCAGAGCAGTTCACAACAAAATCACCTTTGTATGATGACCGAAAAAGACAGCGCATATGGAATCATGACAAGTTACCCAGTAACCATTTCACTTTCTTGGCCCGTCTACCCACCACCTCCCGCTCCCACCCGGCAACTGAGGGAACAGACAGGTTCAGTTCTGTGTGTTGTTCGTGTTGCTTGTGGCCCAGCCGACCACTGAGCTGGTACATTGACTGAGAGATTCAAAGGGTTACAAATAGTCTGACTTACAGATGACGATTAGCTGCAGTTATAGAGCCCATCCACCATAGAGAAACCTTTACTACACACAACCTTACCAAGACTTACAGATGACCATTAGCTGTGCACAGTTATAGAGCCCATCCACCATAGAGAAACCTTTACTACACAAAACCTTACCAAGACTTACAGATGACCATTAGCTGTGCACAGTTATAGAGCCCATCCACCATAGAGAAACCTTTACTACAAAAACCTTACTAAGACTTACAGATGACCATTAGCTGCAATTAGCAAGCTGTCCGCTATAGACAAAAAAACAAAAAAAACAAAAACAAAAAACAAACAAAAACAAAAACAAACAAACAAAACCCCCTGTGCTATGACCTGTTACCATGATGAAGGAGTTAGCATAAGGGACTGATGATAGGAAGATAGTGTAGAGTTGAATGCCATCAGTTCTGTCAGAATCATTTGTAGGAAGATAGTGTAGAGTTGAATGCCATCAGTTCTGTCAGAATCATTTGTAGGAAGATAGTGTAGAGTTGAATGCCATCAGTTCTGTTAGAATCATTTGTAGGAAGATAGTGTGGAGTTGAATGCCATCAGTTCTGTCAGAATCATTTGTAGGAAGATAGTGTGGAGTTGAATGCCATCAGTTCTGTCAGAATCATTTGTAGGAAGATAGTGTGGAGTTGAATGCCGTCAGTTCTGTCAGAATCATTTGTAGGAAGATAGTGTAGAGTTGAATGCCATCAGTTCTTCAGAATCATTTGTAGGAAGATAGTGTAGAGTTGAATGCCATCAGTTCTGTCAGAATCATTTGTAGGAAGATAGTGTAGGAGTTGAATGCCATCAGTTCTGTGTCATGAGAATGATTGATGTCAGTGAGATATTGTGGATAGGTAAGTTGAATGCCATCAGTTCTGTCAGAATCATTTGTAGGAAGATAGTGTATAGTGTTGAATGCCATCAGTTCTGTCAGAATCATTTTGTAGTGTAGAGATAGTGTGGAGTTGAATGCCATCAGTTCTGTCAGAATCATTTGTAGGAAGATAGTGTGGAGTTGAATGCCATCAGTTCTGTCAGAATCATTTGTAGGAAGATAGTGTAGAGTTGAATGCCATCAGTTCTGTCAGAATCATTTGTAGAAGATAGTGTAGAGTTGATGCATGTCTCTCAGAATATTTTGGATTTTTTACAGCTTCAAGATTCGCAGAAATTGATGTCATTCACTTCAAGGATGAATCTGAGGGTGTTGCGATCATTTTGTATCCAGCACAACAGGTGTTTGCATCTCTCTGGCCTGGTTGATGTCAGGGGTTATAATGAAAGTCTCACTGAGCTTTAAGACGTCGATTAAACACAATTAGTAGGACTTTTACAACAGAATGAAAATCTCTTTAAGAGTTTAAGACAACCGTGAAACACAGTTCGTAGGCCCCATCCACCTTGCAAAATCCCGCAAAGATTTTAAACTTGAAGACAACAGTTTAGTGAAGGCGGTAGAACCCATCCACTGGGAGGCAAAGTGAAGGCAAGGTTCCAGTCTGGGTCTTCCCTCTTAGATGAACCATGGGGAATTTTCCCATCTCCTAAGTCAGCATATGTGAAGACCTATTAAGAATCTTACCCACCACCACCACCACCACCACCACCACCACCACCACCACCCCTCCACCACCACTTAATTTTAGTTATATGGACGCAGAACATAAAAATTCAGATACATATGTTAAAGATCCTGTCATCCTTATGTTCGGACACACACACACACACACACACACCACACACACACACACACACACACACACACACACACACACACACACACACACCAAAGACAGAGTATGTAGACTGGCAGCAACCTAACGATACACCCACCACAGATGGAATAAGCATATTGTGTAACACATTACCACTGCACAGTGTGGGCTAAACAATTGCCATACACGCGTCTGAGAAAGTATTGTTCCGAACGAAGGGTAATCATAAAAAACAAACCAAAAAACCCTCGTGTAAAATATCAGCAAATGGCATAACATTGACGTGTAAAATATCAGCAAATGGCATAACATTGACGTGTAAAATATCAACAAATGGCATAACATTGACGTGTAAAATATCAACAAATGGCATAACATTGACATGTAAAATAACAGCAATGCTAACTGACTGTAAAATAACACAAATGGCATAACATTGAATGTAAAATAACAGCAAATGGCATAACATTGACGTGTAAAATAACAGCAATGGCATAACATTGACGTGTAAAACAACGGCAAATGCATAACATGCCATGTAAAATATCAGCAAATGGCATAACATTGACGTGTAAAATAACAGCAAATGGCATAACATTGACATGTAAAATAACAGCAAATGGCATAAATTGATGTGTAAAATAAAGCAAATGGCATAACATTGACATGTAAAATAACAGCAAATGGCATAACATTGACGTGTAAAATAACAGCAAATGGCATAACATTGACATGTAAAATAACGGCAAATGGCATAACATTGACATGTAAAATAACAGCAAATGGCATAACATTGACATGTAAAATAACAGCAAATGGCATAACATTGACATGTAAAATAACGGCAAATGGCAGCACTAATAGGATGACAGAAAGATAACACAGAAACAGCATAAGTAGGATGACAGAAAGACAAACACAGAAGACATACACTAATTAGGATGACGAAAACAAACAGAAGACAGCCTATAGATGACAGAAAGACAAACAAGTAACCTAAGTAGATGAAGAAAAAAACACGAAGAAGGACACTAAATTGATGACAGAATACAAAACGAGACAGACACAAGGATGCGAAAGACAACACAAGTCAGACATAGTAGATAAGAAGACAAACAGAGTCAGACACTAATTGATGACAGAAAGACAAACACAGAAGTAGCATAAATAGGTGACAGAAAGACAAACACAGAAGACAGAACTAAGTAGATGACAGAAACCAAACACAGAAGTCGACATAAGTAAGAGACATAGAGACAAACACAGAAGACAGACACTAAGTAGGATGACAGAAAGACAAACACAGAAGACAGACACTAAGTAGGATGACAGAAAGACAAACACAGAAGTCAGACACTAAGTAGGATGACAGAAAGACAAACACAGAAGTCAACACTAAATAGATGACAGAAATACAAACACAGAAGACATACACTAAATAGGATGACAGAGAAGACAAACACAGAAGACGGACACTAAATAGGATGACAGAAAGACAAACAGAAGACAGACACTAATAGGATGACAGAAAGACAAACACAGAAGACAGACACTAAATAGGATGACAGAAAGACAAACACAGAAGCAGACACTAAATAGGATGACAGAAAGACAAACACAGAAGACATACACTAAGTAGGATGACAGAAAGACAAACACAGAAGTCAAACACTAAATAGAATGACAGAAAGACAAACACAGAAGACGTACACTAAGTAGATGACAAAAGACAAACACAGAAGTCAACACTAAATAGAATGACAGAAAGACAAACACAGAAGACATACACTAAGTAGGATGACAGAAAGACAAACACAGAAGTCAACACTAAATAGAATGACAGAAAGACAAACACAGAAGACAGACACTAAGTAGGATGACAGAAAGACAAACACAGAAGTCAAACACTAAATAGGATGACAGAAAGACAAACACAGAAGTCAGACACTAAGTAGGATGACAGAAGACAAACAGAAGTCAGACACTAAGTAGGATGACAGAAAGAAAACACAGAAGTCAAACACTAAATAGGATGACAGAAAGACAAACACAGAAGTCAGACACTAAGTAGGATGACAGAAAGACAACACAGAGACAGACATAATAGGATGACAGAGAGACAAACACAGAAGACATACACTAAGTAGGATGACAGAAAGACAAACACAGAAGCAAACACTAATAGGATGACAGAAAGACAAACACAGAAGTCAGACACTAATAGGATGACAGAAAGACAAACACAGAAGTCAAACACTAAGTGGGATGACAGTGAGACAAACACAGAAGTCAAACACTAAGTAGGATGACAGAAAGACAAACACAGAAGTCAGACACTAAGTAGGATGACAGAAAGACAAACACAGAAGACAGACACTAAGTAGGATGACAGAAAGACAAACACAGAAGTCAGACACTAAATAGGATGACAGAAAGACAAGCACAGAAGTCAGACACTAAGTGGGATGACAGAGAGACAAACACAGAAGTCAGACACTAAATAGGATGACAGAAAGACAAACACAGAAGACAGACACTAAATAGAATGACAGAAAGACAAACACAGAAGTCAGACACTAAGTAGGATGACAGAAAGACAAACACAGAAGACAGACACTAAGTAGGATGACAGAAAGACAAACACAGAAGTCAGACACTAAATAGGATGACAGAAAGACAAACACAGAAGACAGACACTAAGTAGGATGACAGAAAGACAAACACAGAAGTCAAACACTAAATAGGATGACAGAAAGACAAACACAGAAGTCAGACACTAAGTAGGATGTCAGAAATACAAACACAGAAGACAGACACTAAATAGGATGACAGAAATACAAACACAGAAGACAGACACTAAATAGGATGACAGAAAGACACACAGAGAAGACATACACTAAGTAGGATGACAGAAAGACAAACACAGAAGTCAAACACTAAATAGGATGACAGAAATACAAACACAGAAGACATACACTAAGTAGGATGACAGAAATACACACAGAGAAGACATACACTAAGTAGGATGACAGAAAGACACACAGAGAAGACAGACACTAAATAGGATGACAGAGAGACAAACACAGAAGACATACACTAAGTAGGATGACAGAAAGACACACAGAGAAGACAGACACTAAATAGGATGACAGAGAGACAAACACAGAAGACATACACTAAGTAGGATGACAGAAAGACACACAGAGAAGACATACACTAAGTAGGATGACAGAAAGACACACAGAGAAGACACACTAAATAGGATGACAGAAATACAAACACAGAAGACAGACACTAAATAGGATGACAGAAAGACACACAGAGAAGACATACACTAAATAGGATGACAGAAAGACACACAGAGAAGACAGACACTAAATAGGATGACAGAGAGACAAACACAGAAGACATACACTAAGTAGGATGACAGAAAGACACACAGAGAAGACAGACACTAAATAGGATGACAGAGAGACAAACACAGAAGACATACACTAAGTAGGATGACAGAGAGACAAACACAGAAGACAGACACTAAATAGGATGACAGAAAGACAAACACAGAAGACATACACTAAATAGGATGACAGAAATACAAACACAGAAGTCAAACACTAAATAGGATGACAGAAAGACACACAGAGAAGACATACACTAAATAGGATGACAGAAATACAAACACAGAAGACATACACTAAATAGGATGACAGAGAGACAAACACAGAAGACAGACACTAAATAGAATGACAGAAAGACAAACACAGAAGACATACACTAAATAGGATGACAGAAATACAAACACAGAAGACATACACTAAATAGGATGACAGAAAGACACACAGAGAAGACATACACTAAGTAGGATGACAGAGAGACAAACACAGAAGACATACACTAAATAGGATGACAGAAAGACAAACACAGAAGACATACACTAAGTAGGATGACAGAAATACACACAGAGAAGACAGACACTAAATAGGATGACAGAAAGACACACAGAGAAGACATACACTAAGTAGGATGACAGAAATACACACAGAGAAGACATACACTAAATAGTATGACAGAAATACAAACACAGAAGATATACACTAAATAGGATGACAGAAAGACACACAGAGAAGACATACACTAAGTAGGATGACAGAAAGACAAACACAGAAGACATACACTAAGTAGGATGACAGAAAGACAAACACAGAAGACATACACTAAGTAGGATGACAGAAAGACAAACACAGAAGTCAGACACTAAGTAGGATGACAGAAATACAAACACAGAAGTCAAACACTAAATAGAATGACAGAAATACAAACACAGAAGACAGACACTAAATAGTATGACAGAAAGACACACAGAGAAGACATACACTAAGTAGGAGGACAGAAATACACACAGAGAAGACAGACACTAAATAGGATGACAGAAATACACACAGAGAAGACATACACTAAATAGGATGACAGAAATACAAACACAGAAGACATACACTAAATAGGATGACAGAAATACAAACACAGAAGACATACACTAAATAGGATGACAGAAATACAAACACAGAAGTCATACACTAAATAGGATGACAGAAATACAAACACAGAAGACATACACTAAATAGGATGACAGAAAGACACACAGAGAAGACATACACTAAATAGGATGACAGAAAGACACACAGAGAAGACATACACTAAATAGGATGACAGAGAGACAAACACAGAAGACATACACTAAATAGGATGACAGAAATACAAACACAGAAGACATACACTAAATAGGATGACAGAAATACAAACACAGAAGACATACACTAAATAGGATGACAGAAATACAAACACAGAAGACATACACTAAATAGGATGACAGAAATACAAACACAGAAGACAGACACTAAATAGGATGACAGAAAGACACACAGAGAAGACATACACTAAATAGGATGACAGAGAGACAAACACAGAAGCCATACACTAAATAGGATGACAGAAAGACACACAGAGAAGACATACACTAAATAGGATGACAGAAAGACACACAGAGAAGACATACACTAAATAGGATGACAGAAAGACACACAGAGAAGACATACACTAAATAGGATGACAGAAAGACACACAGAGAAGACATACACTAAATAGGATGACAGAAAGACAAACACAGAAGACATACACTAAATAGGATGACAGAAATACAAACACAGAAGACATACACTAAATAGGATGACAGAGAGACAAACACAGAAGACATACACTAAGTAGGATGACAGAAAGACACACAGAGAAGACATACACTAAATAGGATGACAGAGAGACAAACACAGAAGACATACACTAAATAGGATGACAGAAAGACAAACACAGAAGACATACACTAAATAGGATGACAGAGAGACAAACACAGAAGCCATACACTAAATAGGATGATACAAAGATACACACAGAAGCCATGCACTACGCAGTATTTGAAAGCCTTGACAGTGTGTAGGGTTTATGATGTAATTACTGATTTGTAGCTGGGTGGAAAGTCAATTAAAATCTCCAGGTACCGGTACCGTAGTATGGACTCTCCTGTACAGCTGGCATAGTCTTCTCGTGTAGATAACATGAACGCTAAAAAGACAAAAGTGGAAACTCAGGTGATGTGCATCAACAGCAGAATGCAGGCTGGTGAAACATCTTTAAATTTTGTATTCAGTTTGATATTACCGTGGTACCTTTAGCGTCTGTCTCAACCGTTGCCAGTGAGTAAACTGCTGACATCTTCTTTTTACGTTGAGAACATATTCACACATTATAAAAATGATTGGCAGCATTGGAACAGATAGAAACCAGAAACAGGGGAAATAGAGTGAGAACGCGTATTTCAATCAACAAAACATGACAGGGGCAAAGTTAGGCCGCCTGCTCTTTGTCAAGCGTACGCAAAAGATAACAAAAAAACAACAACAAATTCTCGAGATGTAGGACAAGAACAACAAGAACAGAAAAACTGACTTCTCGATGTTTCCTTGAGCTGGGATTGTGTGTCCGACATGAAATCATTAGATAATGATGATGATGATGGTGGTGCAAACCTCGAAGTTTTTGCCAAGTGTCACTTTTTGTTCGGATGTTAGTATGTTTGGTGGTGTGGCCTGAAGATTAGTCTGCCCCCCCCCCCCCCCACTTTCTATCTCTGTCTGACTGTCCATGTTAGATTGCCTAGTGCTATTAAATTTAGCCAACAGAGGAAAAAATATATTGGGCCTCAAAAGTCCGTGATATATTAAATACGTACGGTTTTTCATACGTCTGGGAAAATCAGGGTGTGGGTTGTATATAGTCTTTTATAAAGAAAAAGCTTTCAAACAAAGATTAGTTGATTGTAGATGGCAAATCTGGGGTTATCATATCAGTACTAGTGATGTTTTTGCACAATATAGAAAATTTAAACAATCACATGAGGTAGAAGCATACTTGTTGTTGGACTTTAACAGATCTGTTATATATGTGTTCGCAAGATTTCCGTTTGGTTGTCTGACTTCTCAGTGCATAGAGTAAGATATAAAAGACGTGATAAAGAGGCAACGAAATGCCCATTATGTAAAAGTGAAAATGAAAACCACTTTATGCTGTATTGTCCAGCCTTTGAGGATCTTAGACACCTATACCTGCTAATTCAGCTAGAGTACTACTATAAACCGAATGATTTCAGGTTAATAATACCCAGGCTTCAAAACATGAGCGTACAGGTACAAGGTTGGCAACATACGCGTACGTCTATAAAGCTTTTAAGAGAAGAGAGTTTGCCTTATCATAAAGTTAAATTCTTGTGATGTATGTCTTTTAAACCTATTTATGTGTTCGTATTGTATTATGGAAGTTTGACTGTGGGTCCTATATTGTAATTACTTCAAAATATTTGAAGTATGCATTATCCAAGAACGACTATGTATTATATTCTGTGTTTGTATAATGTTTATAATGTGTTCACACCCATTCAAATGGGGCTTTGCGCCTTACGGAATACATTTCTGATTCTGATTGTGAATCTGATTCTGATTGTGACTGTCCATGTTATTTTCATGATATTACACAGAAAACCCTTAGGTAGGACCTCAAGACCTTGCCAGGGCATAGGGCTTACGTACAGGGTCATGGCTTATGCCTTAAGCAGTTTGGATCTCCTCCATCACATGGCATCAGTTGCATTGTTCCATATGGAATTTGTTCCGAGCGCGGAGGCCGTCTTTGAGAAATTGAAACTCTGTGATTGTTTGCTTTCCTTAGGTATTGTGTCAGATATTGTTGTTTGACTGATGTATTTCTCTTACTGCTGGATTTCCTTGGGTATTCTATCAAAAGAGAGATTTGTATGGAGGGCCATGAGTGCCAACGCCATGTGGAAGGGCACACGATGATGATGATTGTATCAAATATTGTTGTTTGATTGATGCATTTCTTGTGGAGTGTTTTTAGTACTTGGCAGATAGGTTGAGTTCCTAGCAGCGGCAAATTTGAAAAATGCCGTGTACGTGTAGCTATAACTTCTACCGATGGAAAATGGTGTCAGTGTCATTCTCTCTCTCTCTCTCTCTCTCTCTCTCCTCTCTCTCTCTCTCTCTCTCTCCTCTCTCTCCTCTCTCTCTTCTCTCTCCCTCTCTCTCTCCCTCTCTCCCCCACCCTGTGTGTTTCTTTGTCCATCTGTCTGCTGTTTGTATCCTTCCTCTCTTTCTCAGTCGCTCAATAATACATACAGACATACGCACGCACATGCACATATACACGCATACAAACACGCCCATAGACTCCCACTCCTAGGGTCACGCGCGTAGCATACACACGCACACCCACGCAATCACGTACGCACGCATACACATGCATGCTCGCGTGTTCGCTCACACACACACACGCATACGCACGCACCGCACACACACACCACACCACACACACACACACACACACACACACACACACACACACACACACACACACACACACACACACACACACACACACACACACACACACACACACACACACACATTCGCTATCTGTACACGACATTGTCCGAGAGTCTGTATACATGTATGATGCCGCAGTCCTCAAGCAAAATACGAGAAAGAGCTGTGGGGGGTGGAGGAGAGACGGAGAGAGAGAGAGAGAAGAGCGGATGGAGAATAGATGAGGCGGTGGGTTGTGGGAAGAAGTGAGGAGAAAAGAATATGGGTCACACAGAACGAGAATCCTGCAATCTTAGTACAACTATTGATGTCTAGCGTCCGGTTGCCCTGGCAACCAGCAGTGCTGTGACGTAGCCAGTGACAGCAAGCCACAGAGCTGCAGCACTGAGTGGGGAATTTTGGGGGATGGGGGTGGAGTGTGTGTCGAAAACCGTTGGTGGGGGTGGTGATGGCAATGGGCTGATAGAGCTGTTTGTGTCCTCTCTCTGTGTCTGTCTGTCTCTCTTTTGTCTCTCTGTCTCTGTCCTTCTTTCTCTGTCCCCCCCCCCCTCTCTCTCTGTGCATACAAACATTGTTCTTGTACGCAACATATTTCTTTCTCTCTCTTTTTTGCTTTTTTGTTGTTTTGTGGTTATTTTTGTAAAATAAAGCATTAAAATGTCGATAAATAGCAGTATCATGAGATTAATTATTAATTAATGTATGAATGCAACATAACGTCTGTTAAAAATGGATCGTACTATGGTGTTGTGTTAGTATTGTGTAACTCCCCTTAATCAGGGCCTGTGATGATTAAACTAGCAGAAGTTTGAACTCTCTCTGTCTTTGTCTCTGTCTGTTCTTCTCTTTCTTACACACACACACACCCCACACACACACACACACACGCACGCACGCACGCACGCACGCACCCCACACACACACACACACACACACACACACACACACACACACACACACACACACACACACTGGCATTACACTCTTCAGTTTCGAATTTTATATTTAGTAGTCTTTGAAAACTAGGCTCATTCGAAACACATTTGTCAATTTTACATTTATAGATAAGTGATTTTGCAAGCATTATAATCAGATCGAATATTCTGTCTGTTTTTACAGTTTAATGAACACCGAACGGTACAAGGTTTTGTGTGGTTTCGATGTAAAAAGTATTTTCGCATTTTTCATTGATTTAATGTTCTGTTAAGTTCCAAAAGTTATGAACGTGGTAGTAATTCCACAGAAAGTGTTCAGTAGAGTGTCTGGTATTATTACACCATGTACAGTGTGTCGTAGGTGCTGTACCTGTTGCATTTAAAATTATATTGGTTTCAGTAATCCAGTGAACTTTACTCAGTTGGAACCATTGTACTGTGACATATAATTCATGGATTTTTAGAAATGCCTTTTCCCATGAGATAGTAACGTTTAATTTCTGACCACCTTAGGCAACTTTTAATTTTACTATCATCAACTGTCAGTTTTTCGTAGTAGAGTTTGCCCCCATTTGTACGCTCATTATTACTCTTACTGCACTGTGTACATTCAAAATATTATGTGTTGTTGTTCCATTGAATTGATTGTTCTTAAATATTGTTTGATTGAAGATGTCCATCCATTGTAAATGACAAATGAATACGGCAGTCAGTCATACTTTCAAATTATTTATAGGTAAAAAGGTCCACCTTTATTGGCAGTCAGTCAGTCATACTTTCAAATTATTTATAGGTAAAAAGGTCCACCTTTATTGGCAGTCAGTCAGTCATACTTTCAAATTATTTATAGGTAAAAAGGTCCACCTTTATTGGCAGTCAGTCATACTTTCAAATTATTTATAGGTAAAAAGGTCCACCTTTATTGGCAGTCAGTCAGTCATACTTTCAAATTATTTATAGGTATAAAGGTCCACCTTTATTGGCAGTCAGTCATACTTTCAAATTATTTATAGGTAAAAAGGTCCACCATTATTTTTTCGTTGTAGAAACAGATTCAGCAAGCAATTCACTTCAGTTCCGAGTCTTATATGATCACAAAATGTCGTACAGGCCAAATGTATGGCCCCGAGTCTTATATGATCACAAAATGTCGTACAGGCCAGAAATGTATGGGCCCAGAGTCTTATATGATCACAGAATGTCGTACAGGCCAGAAATGTATGGGCCCAGAGTCTTATATGATCACAGAATGTCGTACAGGCCAGAAATGTATGGGCCCAGAGTCTTATATGATCACAAAATGTCGTACAGGCCAGAAATGTATGGGCCCAGAGTCTTATATGATCACAGAATGTCGTACAGGCCAGAAATGTATGGGCCCAGAGTCTTATATGATCACAAAATGTCGTATAGGCCAGAAATGTATGGGCCCAAAACAGATCGTTCTTAATGAAGTATGAAACAAACACTGGTCCATTGTGTTCAGTGTTTTTAATAAGAAATGGATACATTTCTGTTACAACACTACCATTTATGGTTTGAAGTTTTAAATATTTCTATCCAGGTAAGTTAGAGAACATGTATATATATATATGCTCGTGAATCAGGTAAACTGAAAACTAAATACACAGCTTGGAGGTGGATATGTCAACAATATCCACAAATGTATAAGTTTAGATTGCACGAGAGGCTATAGGACTGCGACTTTACCAATTTGGGTGATTTTATTTGTGACCAGATTTTAAATAACATTTTCATTTCTGACAAGTTCTCGTTATAATTGATGGTTTCGTAATTTGTAGGTCTTGAGTGAACTAAATGCCAAGTCTTCTACACTTATGAGGATTCCATATCATTTTTGGGTGAGGACAGTATATCTTTTATTATTTTCTCTCATACTCGAGCCAGGCTACTCGCATTTTCTCACTGTTCATGAATAAGCCTGAAACTGTGCTGTATTCATCAAGTATATGGACAGATCTTTCAAAAGAAGTTTTATCTCCTATATTTCTTAATTGGGTATCATCAGCAAACCGGGAATTTTTGTGTTCTACACGATGACCTGTGATTCCTTTCACAGAGTCATCCCCCTTATCATTATGGTTAGAATCTCTGCGCAAAGAATGAAAAGGTTGGGTAAGATTGGATTTCCTGGCCTGCATCCCCTTTGTACACTAAACCATTGTGTTGTCTGTTTATAATGATAATTGATTTTATGTTTTTATAGGTTTTGATCCAAAGACAAACGCTAGCTCAAAACTCATACGCTCTCAAAACTTTGAGTATAAACCCCCTGTCCAGCGAGTCAAAAGCTTTTTCGAAATCAGTACAGAGTAGCAAACCTGGTCTGCTATTTAAATGATTTATCAAGTCGTCTGTTAATCTTATATTGTCTCCTGTATATCTATTTACCATAAGAACTGTCTGATCTTCATTCACAAGTATTGGTAAAACCTTTTTTTTCATCATGTTTGAAATACTTGCTGAGCCTGTATTATACACACACACAACAACTGGAGATCCCAAGGTGCTAGACGTTCCTCCACCAACCAACAACGACAGCTACCCCCATCGTGCGAGATGAAGTTGAAGCTGCAATAAAATCATTGAAGAAAGGCAAGTCGGCAGGAGTGGACAACATTCCCTCAGAACTGGTCCAGGCAGGAGGAGAGGCCATGATAGATATGTTACTCATCATCTGCAATAAGATCTGGCGGACAGGCGAGTGGCCAACACCTTGGACCCAGTCCCTGATCATCACTCTCCCGAAGAAAGGTAACCTACAACTATGCCAAAACTACCGTACCATCAGCCTGATCAGCCATCCAAGTAAGGTCATGCTAAAAATCCTCGTCCATCCTCTAAATCTCTCACGTGCTGGCTCCAAGTGCCACACCCCGGGACCTCGCCTCAGCAGGCGTGCCAAACCACGTGAGGGGGTGATGTTAACACTGCATCACTGGGCGAATAACCTCCACGATGCAGGTTACCGGCCAAGGCGGACGAAGTTCCTCAGGGAACTCAACGGCTATGTGTTCAAGACCAAGGCGAACCACCTAGATGGAGGACGTCGGCTGTGGTCTGGCATGGAGAGGGAGGGGCTCCGCCATGCGACATTGCCCAAGACACACTAAATGAAGATTACAACCGCAACTCAATCCATACCGGCCCGGTCGTTGCCCAGAACAAGGACCGCGCCTTCCGTCGCTGGCCATCAGGGCGGAGGTGAAAAGTATGTGACTGGTGGACCAAAATCCCTACGTACAAGAAACAATATTACTATCGGCACCTGGAATGTGAGATCGCTGAGAGCAGCAGGAAAAGTTGCAGAACTAACACATGAAATGAAGAGATACCGATGGAACGTCCTTGGGCTCTGTGAGGTACGATGGAAAAACCTCAGAGAAACGTCTACCCCAGAAGGCCACAAACTCTATTTCAGTGGCAGTGAAGACAAACATGAGCATGGAGTTGGATTCCGCATTCACAAAGACACTGTGAATGCCATCATGGGATGCCGACGAGTCTCTAGCAGACTCATTACCATTCGCCTGAAGGCTTCACCTTTTAGCATCACCATCATCCAAGCTTATGCCCCAACAACTGACTATGATGACGAGGCTGTCGAAGACTTCTATGATCAACTGCAGGAAATCGTAGATCAGACGCCAATGAAAGACAGAACATTAAGGAGAGAAAAAGGACGCCATTTTTTATGTACTCTTTTCAACTTTGTCACCTTTGGGGATGCAAGTGATCAATCCTTTCTGTGTTGTAGAAAGTTACTCCATCTTTTGTATGCCTCATTTAATGATCCCACAACAAATGGTCTCACTTGTTTCCAGAAAAAAAAAAGTGCTAAATCCGTCTGTACCAGGACTTGCTATTTTTCATGTTTTCCATTGCTACGCTTGCTTCTTGTGTAGTTATTTCACCAACCAATAATTGTTTTTTTGCTTTTGTTTGTTTTTTGTTTTTTTTTAATTTTCATTTGATAATTTGGGTGTTATTCTGAAAAGTTTTTTTTATTTCACAGTCTTCAGTCTGTCTTTTCTTATATGTATTTTTATGAAATGAAATATGTCTTGCTGGTTTTCCAACGTAATATCCTCAATGGTTGTTAATTTTGTCATTTGTTTACTGTCATAATTCCTTATTTCAAGGTGACGCTAACATTTAGAATTTTTGCCGTCTGCAATCCATCTTGCCTTTGATCTTAATAATACGCCCCCCCCCCCCCCCCCCCCCCCCCCCCATTGTTTTGTCTCGAGGTGTCTGAAATTCGTTGATCTTTTTTGTTGAAGTTCCCTTATTTCACTTTGTTTTATTTTCAGCCTATTCAAGAGCTTCACTGTCTTCTATAAGTCTGTTCTCCTTCTGTTTCGTTTTCTTATCTTTCATTGTGGCTTATGCTATGGTTTTTGACTGTATTTTTATTAACAGAAAGTCTAGAGAGTTTATCAGGAGTTTTGAGTTCAGTGTCAAACTTTGCAATGTCATCCAAAACTGATTTATCTTTAGATCAGCCACATACTCTTCCGTCACATTACACATTTCTTTCTTTTACAGACTTCGTCCTTTAAAAGAGGTGAACTGAATTTCCAGAAATTTTCTGTCTTTTCGGATTTGTCGAATAGTAAGTGAAGTGTTACCATAGGTCTGGACGATAACTTGAATGATATCGGTGTTTTCAAAATACAAGTACGGACAATCCAACATTAGAAAATAACCGAGTCGGCTTTGTTTTAGTGGTGTGGGCTTTGTTTTAGTGGTGTGGTTTTAATGGTATGGGCTTTGTTTTAGTGGTGTGGGCTTTGTTTTAGTGGTGTGGGCTTTGTTTTAGTGGTGTGGGCTTTGTTTTAGTGGTGTCGGCTTTCTCCAAGTATACTGTCTACATTCAAGATTGTTCTGTCTCCAGACACCTGTCAGATCAAGTGTACTGTGTACATTCAGGATTGTTGTGTCTCCAGATACCTGTCAAATCAAGTATACTGTGTACATTCAGGATTGTTCTGTCTCCAGACACCTGTCAAATCAAGTATACTGTGTACATTCAGGATCGTTCTGTCTCCAGATACCTGTCAAATCAAGTATACTGTCTACATTCAGGATTGTTGTGTCTCCAGACACCTGTCAGATCAAGTATACTGTCTACATTCAGGATCGTTCTGTCTCCAGATACCTGTCAAATCAGGTATACTGTCTACATTCAAGATTGTTGTGTCTCCAGATACCTGTCAGATCAAGTATACTGTGTACATTCAGGATTGTTGTGTCTCCAGACACCTGTCAAATCAAGTATACTGTGTACATTCAGGATCGTTCTGTCTCCAGATACCTGTCAGATCAAGTATACTGTGTACATTCAGGATCGTTCTGTCTCCAGATACCTGTCAGATCAAGTATACTGTCTACATTCAGGATCGGTCTGTCTCCAGATACCTGTCAAATCAAGTATACTGTCTACATTCAGGATTGTTGTGTCTCCAGATACCTGTCAGATCAAGTATACTGTCTACATTCAGGATTGTTGTGTCTCCAGATACCTGTCAAATCAAGTATACTGTCTACATTCAAGATTGTTGTGTCTCCAGATACCTGTCAGATCAAGTATACTGTCTACATTCAGGATTGTTGTGTCTCCAGACACCTGTCAAATCAAGTATACTGTCTACATTCAAGATTGTTGTGTCTCCAGATACCTGTCAAATCAAGTATACTGTCTACATTCAAGATTGTTGTGTCTCCAGATACCTGTCAAATCAAGTATACTGTCTACATTCAAGATTGTTGTGTCTCCAGATACCTGTCAAATCAAGTATACTGTCTACATTCAGGATTGTTGTGTCTCCAGACACCTGTCAGATCAAGTATACTGTCTACATTCAGGATTGTTGTGTCTCCAGACACCTGTCAGATCAAGTATACTGTCTACATTCAGGATTGTTGTGTCTCCAGACACCTGTCAGATCAAGTATACTGTCTACATTCAGGATCGTTGTGTCTCCAGACACCTGTCAAATCAAGTATACTGTCTACATTCAGGATCGTTGTGTCTCCAGACACCTGTCAGATCAAGTATACTGTCTACATTCAGAATTGTTGTGTCTCCAGACACCTGTCAAATCAAGTATACTGTGTACATTCAGGATCGTTCTGTCTCCAGATACCTGTCAGATCAAATGTACTGTCTACATTCAGGATTGTTGTGTCTCCAGATACCTGTCAGATCAAATGTACTGTCTACATTCAGGATTGTTGTGTCTCCAGATACCTGTCAGATCAAATGTACTGTCTACATTCAGGATTGTTGTGTCTCCAGATACCTGTCAGATCAAATGTACTGTCTACATTCAGGATTGTTGTGTCTCCAGACACCTGTCAGATCAAGTATACTGTGTACATTCAGGATTGTTGTGTCTCCAGATACCTGTCAGATCAAATGTACTGTCTACATTCAGGATTGTTGTGTCTCCAGATACCTGTCAGATCAAGTATACTGTCTACATTCAAGATTGTTCTGTCTCCAGACACCTGTCAGATCAAGTATACTGTCTACATTCAGGATTGTTGTGTCTCCAGACACCTGTCAAATCAAGTATACTGTCTACATTCAGGATTGTTGTGTCTCCAGACACCTGTCAGATCAAATGTACTATCTACATTCAGGATTGTTGTGTCTCCAGATACCTGTCAAATCAAGTATACTGTCTACATTCAGGATTGTTGTGTCTCCAGACACCTGTCAGATCAAGTATACTGTCTACATTCAAGATTGTTGTGTCTCCAGATACCTGTCAAATCAAGTATACTGTGTACATTCAGGATCGTTCTGTCTCCAGACACCTGTCAGATCAAATGTACTGTCTACATTCAGGATTGTTGTGTCTCCAGATACCTGTCAGATCAAATGTACTGTCTACATTCAGGATCGTTGTGTCTCCAGATACCTGTCAAATCAAGTATACTGTCCACATTCAAGATTGTTGTGTCTCCAGATACCTGTCAAATCAAGTATACTGTCTACATTCAAGATTGTTGTGTCTCCAGATACCTGTCAGATCAAGTATACTGTCTACATTCAAGATTGTTGTGTCTCCAGATACCTGTCAGATCAAGTATACTGTCTGCATTCAGGATTGTTGTGTCTCCAGATACCTGTCAAATCAAGTATACTGTCTACATTCAGGATTGTTGTGTCTCCAGATACCTGTCAAATCAAGTTCTCTCGTCGTCTTTTGCAGTGTTTCTCTGGCCTGAGCTTGGTAATGTGCACATAGTTATAACAGTCCGTGTTTGGCTCCATAGAAATGTTCCAGTCACTTACACTAGTTACAGCAATGGGTTTGTTTTATAACTGGGGATTGTTCCTTTATATGTGTAGTAAAACCTTGGATCATCTTTGTTAGGACCATGAACGTTTACTAAAAGTAAGTTCTTTTCCATTTAGGAGAATGATACAATAATACGGTTGCCATTTTGGTCTCGTTTAACGTTTATTTGTTGTTTTAACTTTACAAAGTTGTTCGAAAATAAGACATCAACTTCTTTACAATAAGACCGGTCACAAACTGTGCCCTGTTTTGTTTTGCAGTCTGAACGATTTGAAGACCATTCGTTGTTTACCAGCACATAAGTCAGTTTGGCTTTAGTATCGCTCATTCGGGGATATCCATGTGAACCTTTGTCCTGGATTGTGTTCATACCAAGTATTCAAGATTTTGAACTGGTTGGCCGGGCAGAATGTTACAAGTTGCTCTCCACTTGTTCTTTGGAGATACCTCCTCCTACTTTAGTGTTGAAATCCCCCATAATTATGCATACATTTCTGGATTTCACAGAATCATTGACAGATTGAAGTCAGTTGTAGAAATCGTCAGTGACTTCCTCTGGATGCTGTGATGTTGGTGCATACACTTGAACACTAGTTGTCTTTACAGGCTTTGTGTCTAACTGCACAACCAAGATTCTGTCCGATCATTATCATGTGCCTTGCGGCATGACGTTGGCGATCATGGTCCTCCATACGAATCTATCTTTTGTCGCTGCAAATACATTTCCCACCCTCTTTGTCTTCGTCCACTCTGCACATCCATCTAATATTTTCTCCCTGGGTTTACATGGTGCTCTTTTTCCCTGCAGCTTTCCTGTTGTGGTAGGTGCTCTGATTTCTCTGTCCGATACAGCATTGTAACTTTGTCAGCTTTTGCTCGTGCTTTTGTCCAGGATGATTGCTACGTCGTTTTTTTCCCCCCTCTTTCGTGGCTGCTGAATATTATAATGTGATCGTCGTATGTGAAGTGAACATTGTTTCTCCATCTGGTTTGACACAAGCCTATGATGCTGGTCTTCTGGTTTGACACAAGCCTATGATGCTGGTCTTCTGGTTTGACACAAGCCTATGATGCTGGTCTTCTGGTCATCACATTCAGTGAAAAGGACGTGAAGTTTCCCAGTTTTGTTCATTGTTCGGACATTCCATGTCCTGATATTTACTGTTCGTCTCTTCTGTTTTCTTTTGCTATCAATAGTATCATTCTGTCTGTCTCTTTGACTAGACTTTGAGGAGCCCTCAACAGTGCAGTTGGCCGAAAATGTGCGACTGTCTTGTTTTGTGAATTAGATACGTGTTGTCATTTTAACGTGTTGTCATTTTAACGTGTTATCATTTTAACGTGTTGTGATTTTAACATGTTATTATTTTAACGTGTTGTGATTTTAACTAGTTATCATTTTAACGTGTGATTTTAACTAGTTATCATTTTAACGTGTTGTGATTTTAACGTGTTATCATTTTAACGTGTGATTTTAACGTGTTATTTTAACGTGTTATCATTTTAACGTGTTATCATCTTAACGTGTTGTGATTTTAACGTGTTATCATTTTAACGTGTTATCATTTTAACGTGTTATCATCTTAACGTGTTGTGATTTTAACGTGTTATCATTTTAACGTATCATTTTAACGTGTTGTGATTTTAACGTGTTATCATTTTAACGTGTTGTCAGTTTATTTTTCTGTGTGTCAGGTTTTAGCTTTGTCCAATCAGCAGTTTCCTTTGTCACTGATGTCAACAGTTTCCTTTGTCGCTGATGTCAACAGTTTCCTTTGTCACTGATGTCAACAGTTTCCTTTGTCACTGATGTTTCCTTTGTCACTGATGTCAACAGTTTCCTTTGTCACTGATGTTTCCTTTGTCACTGATGTCAACAGTTTCCTTTGTCACTGATGTTTCCTTTGTCACTGATGTCAACAGTTTCCTTTGTCACTGATGTTTCCTTTGTCACTGATGTCAACAGTTTCCTTTGTCACTGATGTTTCCTTTGTCACTGATGTCAACAGTTTCCTTTGTCACGATTTTGATGTTCAACAGTTTCCTTTGTCACTGATGTCAACAGTTTCCTTTGTCACTGATGTACAGTTTTTTGTCCTGATGTCAACAGTTTTTGTCACTGATGTCAACAGTTTCCTTTGTCACTGATGTCAACAGTTTGTTTTGTCGCTGATGTCAACAGTTGTTTTGTCACTGATGTCAACAGTTTCCTTTGTCGCTGATGTCAAAGTTTCTTTGTCACTGATGTCAACAGTTTCCTTTGTCACTGATGTCAACAGTTTCCTTTGTCACTGATGTCAACAGTTTCCTTTGTCACTGATGTCAACAGTTTCCTTTGTCGCTGATGTCAACAGTTTCCTTTGTCGCTGATGTCAACAGTTTCTTTGTCGCTGATGTCAACAGTTTCCTTTGTCGCTGATGTCAACAGTTTCCTTTGTCGCTGATGTCAACAGTTTCTTTGTCGCTGATGTCAACAGTTTCCTTTGTCGCTGATGTCACAGTTTCCTTTGTCACTGATGTCAACAGTTTTTTGTCGCTGATGTCAACAGTTTTTTGTCGCTGAGTGTCAACAGTTTGTTTTTGTCGTGATGTCAACAGTTTCTTGTCATGATGTCGTTCTTTGTCACTGGATGTCAACAGTTTGTTGTGTCACTGGTGTCAACAGTTTGTTTGTCACTGTGTCAACAGTTTGTTTTGTCACGTTGATGTCAACAGTTTGTTTTGTCACTGGTGTCAACAGTTTGTTGTGTCATGTGTCAACAGTTTGTGTCATGATGTCAACAGTTTGTTTTGTCACTGATGTCAACAGTTTGTTTTGTCACTGTGTCAACAGTTTGTTTTGTCACTGGTGTCAACAGTTTGTTGTTTCACTGGATGTCAACAGTTTGTTTTGTCACTGGTGTCAACAGTTTGTTTTTCGCTGATGTCAACAGTTGTTGTTTCTGTGTCACAGTTGTTTGTCATGTGTCAACAGTTTGTTTTTCGTGTGTCAACGTTGTGTGTCACTGGTGTCAACAGTTTGTTTTCATGTGTCAACATTGTTGTTCTGGTGTCAACAGTTTGTTTTTCGCTGATGTCAACAGTTTGTTGTGTTCACTGGTGTCAACAGTTTGTTGTTTCACTGGTGTCAACAGTTTGTTGTGTCACTGGTGTCAACAGTTTGTTTTTCGCTGATGTCAACAGTTTGTTGTGTCACTGGTGTCAACAGTTTGTTTTGTCACTGGTGTCAACAGTTTGTTTGTCACTGATGTCAACAGTTTGTTTTGTCACTGGTGTCAACAGTTTGTTTTGTCACTGGTGTCAACAGTTTGTTTGTCACTGATGTCAACAGTTTGTTGTGTCACTGATGTCAACAGTTTGTTGTGTCACTGATGTCAACAGTTTGTTTTGTCACTGATGTCAACAGTTTGTTTTGTCTGTTTTGTCATTGATGCAGTGATGGGGGTTGTAGTCCATAACGTTCTAGCACTGATGCTGGTGGTGGAGGGGGGGGGGGTCTTTTAGTATAAATAGTATCCCCACCTTTTGGAAATTCTGTGCTAGAAATTTCCTCTTTTCTGTCACTTCCTTTGTTTCTGCTTTGCTTTTTGTCAACTCTTCCTTTATTTTCTGCCTTGCTGATCGATTGACATGTATGTGTTCCCTTACATAATTTATATCAAATTGTGAATTGGGTACATGTATGTGTTCCATGCACTGTTTGTTGGAAGTACGTGCGCAGAAGCAGTTTTAGGTCATGAAGGCCACTGTTTCATGTTTTAGTGGTTTTAGTTATGTCTGATACATTTTTCAGTATGTTTTAAGAAATCCCTGGTGATAAAAGTTTTAAAACTTTTTTTTATCACTTCTTTTTATTGTAAACAAATGTCAATAATCAGTATAGTAACAGAAAATTATATCTCTTGAAATACATAGGGAAAAGTATTGTTGATATTTGAACAACAAATGACGCACAGGACTTATATAACAATATTTCAAACACTGAAGGTTTCACTTTCAGTACGTACATCAAAATTGAAGTATATGGCATGAAAATAAATGTTGTCTGTAGCGAAAACATAAGCATGTCGTTGTTCCATTCAGCATTAAAGATGGACAAAATGAAAGTTTGTTTTGGTGATAATTGGTTGGAATGGTCAGCGCCAAGAACGTATCCTTAGATTGTACTTAATTTACATTTCCAGGTTCTTTTCCAGGATCAAGAAAGTGTTGTGAGAGTTTGAGATGGTTTTGGCCCTGATATGGCTCTGCATAGTCAGCTGGCATTTAAACATGAATCACAGTAATACCACCCCACCCCAGCAAGGGGTTGCTTGCATGTCCGTGTGTGTGTGTGTGTGTGTGTGTGTGTGTGTGTGTGTGTGTGTGTGTGTGTGTGTGTGTGTGTGTGTGTGTGTGTGTGTGTAAGATCACTGGTGAAGTCCATGGCTTTTTTTGAATACTTGATAGTTGATATTAGTACATATCTGCAGTGTCTTGACTTTTTGAACTGCTGTTGCAGTGATGGGACTACTACAGTAAGGGGTCAGCCAGCAGGGATGGAGATAGTGCAGTGTCCATGTATGTGAGGACGGAGGTGGACCTGCTCATTACAGGACCCCCCCGCTGTGGTTGTGGAGTGTAGGGGGACAGTGTGTTGACAGCAACATCCAGTACACAGCCACACCACTGGCACCACCAGCACCATGGCGCGACAGTGGCAGAAACTGAGTCCTGCCGAGTTCCACCAGATGCAGGAGTACATTTCATGTGAGTCATCTATACTGTTATAGTATTATATATAAAGCATTGTAAAAACTCGTTGTGTGGTAAACATAATCATATTAATTTAGTTGAGAACTCAAGCTGTTAGGTGAACTGATCATTTTTCACTGTGTTGTTGCACACTGTGCATCTTTTTAAGCAGTGATGCATGCTGGGTGTTTTCATGTTTCCACGTGACACAGGCAGGACTGTGTCAGGGCTGACAGGATGTGTAGCGTGTTTATGACACAGGACTGTGTCAGGGCTGACAGGATGTGTAGCGTGTTTATGACACAGGACTGTGTCAGGGCTGACAGGATGTGTAGTGTGTTTATGACACAGGACTGTGTCAGGGCTGACAGGATGTGTAGCGTGTTTATGACACAGGACTGTGTCAGGGCTGACAGGATGTGTAGCGTGTTTATGACACAGGACTGTGTCAGGGCTGACAGGATGTGTAGTGTGTTTATGACACAGGACTGTGTCAGGGCTGACAGGATGTGTAGCGTGTTTATGACACAGGACTGTGTCAGGGCTGACAGGATGTGTAGCGTGTTTATTGGATAGTCAGCCTGCATGTACATGTACACTCAGAGAGCACTCAGGCACTGACAGGTCTGCACAAATGCTGACCTGGGCCATAGGAAAATTCACCGTGCCTTGCCCCCTGGTGGAGGTAGCCTGGAAGGACGGATCACGGGACCTTCTGATTAGAAGTCTGGTGTTTACCCCTGGACTACCGTGCCCTTCTGGAAGAACTTGAAGCCACAGCAGCATTTGCTCAAGAATGTCCTTTCCACATTTGAGCCTTGAAGAACAAATACGTAAGATGTGTGTGGCTTAGTGCATTACATACGTCAGCCGTCACGCTAGTCTGCTTTGCATTTTTCACAGCACTAGAACATTATTAAAGTTAACATGTAACAAACGATAATACAGAGATATGAAAATAAGCATATGGAATCAGTAGTCTCAAAGAACAACGGAGAGCTAAATATTCTGTCTTTTCTGGATGTGCATAGTAGATGTTTTCATGTTTGCACAAGCTACCAGACATTAACATAATTTACAGGATCTTTAATATGCATACTGACACTAACATAATTCACAGGATCTTTAATATGTATACTGACACTAACATAATTTACAGGATCTTTAAGATGCATATTGACACTAACATAATTTACAGGATCTTTAATATGCATATTGACACTAACATAATTTACAGGATCTTTAATATGCATACTGACACTAACATAATTTACAGGATCTTTAATATGCATATTGACACTAACATAATTTACATGATCTTTAATATGCATACTGACACTAACATAATTTACATGATCTTTAATATGCATATTGACACTAACATGATTTACAGGATCTTTAATATGCATATTGACACTAACATGATTTACAGGATCTTTAATATGCATATTGACACTAACATGATTTACAGGATCTTTAATATGCATACTGACACTAACATGATTTACAGGATCTTTAATATGCACATTGACACTAACATGATTTACAGGATCTTTAATATGCATATTGACACTAACATGATTTACAGGATCTTTAATATGCATATTGACACTAACATGATTTACAGGATCTTTAATATGCATATTGACACTAACATGATTTACAGGATCTTTAATATGCATATTGACACTAACATGATTTACAGGATCTTTAATATGCATACTGAAACTAACATGATTTACAGGATCTTTAAGATGCATATTGACACAACATGATTTACAGGATCTTTAATATGCATATTGACACTAACATGATTTACAGGATCTTTAATATGCATATGACACTAACATGATTTACAGGATCTTTAATATGCATATTGACACTAACATGATTTACAGGATCTTTAATTATGTGTATTGACACTAACATGATTTACAGGATCTTTAATATGCATATTGACACTAACATGATTTACAGGATCTTTAATATGCATATTGACACTAACATGATTTACAGGATCTTTAATATGCATACTGACACTAACATAATTTACAGGATCTTTAATATGCATATTGACACTAACATGATTTACAGGATCTTTAATATGCATATTGACACTAACATAATTTACAGGATCTTTAATGTGCATATTGACACTAACATAATTTACAGGATCTTTAATATGCATATTGACACTAACATGATTTACAGGATCTTTAATATGCATATTGACACTAACATAATTTACAGGATCTTTAATATGCATATTGACACTAACATAATTTACAGGATCTTTAATGTGCATATTGACACTAACATGATTTACAGGATCTTTAATATGCATACTGACACTAACATGATTTACAGGATCTTTAAGATGCATACTGACACTAACATAATTTACATGATCTTTAATATGCATATTGACACTAACATATTTACAGGATCTTTAATTATGTGTATTGACACTAACATAATTTACAGGATCTTTAATATGCATACTGACACTAAAAATTAATATAATTTATAGGATCTTTAATATAGGTATGGACACCAACATAATTTATAGGATGTTTGATACACATGTTTGGTGACTACCTGACTACCTGCATGTCTACATGGAGGGGTGTAGGCGCTCAGGGGACTGCACTCATGTCAACCTGGAAGATCAGAAAAATCTCCCTCCTCTACCCATGGAGGATCAAACTCAGACCCGTGTGATTGGTACTCCCTCATCTCGCCCAGTCAGCTGTGGCACTTGGCAGAACAGTCTAAACACAAAAACACAGAAATAAACTACATGGTAGACTTGATCATTTTTGATGCTGCGGTACAGGGATCAGGGATTTTGAAACCTCTCACCTGTCGGCAGGTATGAAACCTGTCTAATTCAAATATGCCATGTCACGGTATGAAATCTTTGTGACCATGGGTGACATTCCATTTACTTGATTGCGCACTCTGTTTGTGTGTGTGTGTGTGTTGTGTGTGTGTGTGTGTGTGTGTGTGTGTGTGTGTGTGTGTGTGTGTGTGTGTGTGTGTGTGTGTGTGTGTAGACTCCTGCAAGAAGGTGAAAGACGTACTGGAGGAGTTCAATGGAGATGGACTGCTGTCCAAGTACAACCCTGAGGAGGTCAGTGACTTTCAGCCCTCTCTAGTCTCTCCAGTGGCATTTGAGTCCTTGTGTTTGTGTGTGTGTGTATTGAATGTGTGTATGTGTGTATGTGTGTGTGTGTGTGTGTGTGTGTGTGTGTGTGTGTGTGTGTGTGGTGTGTGTGTGGGTGAATGGTTTGATAGGGAAGAGTGTTATACGATACCGTTGTTTTCCTGTCTGTGTTATGCCTATATCATTGATTTATTGTTGACTTATGTCTCTGTGTATTAATAACATTTTCTGTAAAGGGCAAAGTGTTTTGGAGCTTGCTTTCCAGGGCATTCCTCTGTATAAACCATCATTATCATCATCATCTTTAGTAGTAATAGTAACAGTAGTAGTTTATTTATAACATTGTTTTTATTGTAATTTTTAATAGTATTATTATTATTACTATTGTTGTTTGTTAGTTGTTATTCTCTCCTTGGCTTCATAGAACATGATAAAAATGATGTAATTGCTGTAATCACTGTCTTAACTTGTGTGTGCAACATACTATTTATGCTGGCTTCAAATTGTTCATTTTTATTATTATGTTTTAATAGTCATCTCTTGTCTAACTATCTCATAGTCCTGAGCCATGTTTTTCTTTGTGTTCCCAGCGCTCGTGTTTGTGTGTGTGTGTGTGTGTGTGTGTGTGTGTGTGTGTGTGTGTGTGTGTGTGTGTGTGTGTGTGTGTAGATGTAGCTCACTGACTGTCAAGGCTTACGTCAAGCTGTCAGTATATATACAGATATAGATCTTCGTGACCATTTCAGTCACTGGTCTTTTTGTGTTGGCAGTATGTATACATGGTCAGGCCACGTCACGTGGTGATGAGTGTGGCAGTCTGCTATTTCCTGCTGGTAGTCAGGGTGGTTAGTGGTCAGAGGACCTGTCCTCGTCATCTGTCCTGTCAATTCACTTGATGGAGATGGCATTGCTGTGATGTGTTTCCTGTCAATTCACTTGATGAAGACGGCATTGCTGCAGTATGTTTCCTGTCAATTCACTTGATGGAGATGGCATTGCTGTGATGTGTTTCCTGTCAATTCACTTGTTGGAGATGGCATTGCTGTGATGTGTTTCCTGTCAATTCACTTGTTGAGATGGCATTGCTGCAGTATGTTTCCTGTCAATTCACTTGATGGAGATGGCATTGCTGTGATGTGTTTCCTGTCAATTCACTTGATGGAGATGGCATTGCTGTGATGTGTTTCCTGTTGATTCACTTGATGGTGATGGCATTGCTGTGATGTGTTTCCTGTCAATTCACTTGTTGGTGATGGCATTGCTGTGATGTGTTTCCTGTCAATTCACTTGATGGTGATGGCATTGCTGTGATGTGTTTCCTGTCAATTCACTTGATGGAGATGGCATTGCTGTGATGTGTTTCCTGTCATTCACTTGATGGAGATGGCATTGCTGTGATGTGTTTCCTGTCAATTCACTTGATGGTGATGGCATTGCTGTGATGTGTTTCCTGTCAATTCACTTGATGGTGATGGCATTGCTGTGATGTGTTTCCTGTCATTCACTTGATGGAGATGGCATTGCTGTGATGTGTTCCTGTTGATTCACTTGATGGAGATGGCATTGCTGTGATGTGTTTCCTGTCAATTCACTTGATGGAGATGGCATTGCTGTGATGTGTTTCCTGTCAATTCACTTGATGGAGATGGCATTGCTGTGATGTGTTTCCTGTCAATTCACTTGATGGCGATGGCATTGCTGTGATGTGTTTCCTGTTGATTCACTTGATGGAGATGGCATTGCTGTGATGTGTTTCCTGTTGATTCACTGATGGTGATGGCATTGCTGTGATGTTTTCCTGTCAATTCACTTGATGGTGATGGCATTGCTGTGATGTGTTTCCTGTTGATTCACTTGATGGAGATGGCATTGCTGTGATGTGTTTCCTGTCAATTCACTTGATGGTGATGGCATTGCTGTGATGTGTTTCCTGTTGATTCACTTGATGGAGATGGCATTGCTGTGATGTTTCCTGTCAATTCACTTGATGGTGATGGCATTGCTGTGATGTGTTTCCTGTTGATTCACTTGATGGTGATGGCATTGCTGTGATGTGTTTCCTGTTGATTCACTTGATGGAGATGGCATTGCTGTGATGTGTTTCCTGTCAATTCACTTGATGGTGATGGCATTGCTGTGATGTGTTTCCTGTCAATTCACTTGATGGAGATGGCATTGCTGTGATGTGTTTCCTGTTGATTCACTTGATGGAGATGGCATTGCTGTGATGTGTTTCCTGTCAATTCACTTGATGGAGATGGCATTGCTGTGATGTGTTTCCTGTTGATTCACTTGATGGAGATGGCATTGTTGTGATGTGTTTCCTGTTGATTCACTTGATGGAGATGGCATTGCTGTATGTGTTTCCTGTTGATTCACTTGATAGAGATGGTATTGCTGTGATGTGTTTCCTGTTCATTCACTTGATGAGATGGATTGCTGTGATGTGTTTCCTGTTTAATTCACTTGATGAGATGGTATTGCTGTGATGTGTTTCCTGTTGATTCACTTGATGAGATGGTATTGCTGTGATGTGTTTCCTGTTGATTCACTTGATGAGATGGCATTGCTGTGATGTGTTTCCTGTTGATTCACTTGATGGAGATGGCATTGCTGTGATGTGTTTCCTGTTGATTCACTTGATGGAGATGGCATTGCTGTGATGTTTCCTGTGAATTCACTTGATGGAGATGGCATTGCTGTGATGTGTTTCCTGTTGATTCACTGATGGAGATGGCATTGCTGTGATGTGTTTCCTGTTGATTCACTTGATGGAGATGGCATTGCTGTGATGTGTTTCCTGTTGATTCACTTGATGGAGATGGCATTGCTGTGATGTGTTTCCTGTTGATTCACTTGATGGCAGATGGCATGCTGTGATGTTTTCTGTTGATTCACTTGATGGAGATGGCTATTGCTGTGATGTGTTTCCTGTTATTCACTTGATGGAGATGGCATTGCTGTGATGTGTTTCCTGTTGATTCACTTGATGAGAGATGGCATTGCTTGTGATGTGTGTGTTCTGTTTCTGTGATCACTTGATGGAGATGGCATTTGCTGTGATGTGTTTCCTGTTGATTCACTTGATGGAGATGGCATTGCTGTGATGTGTTTCCTGTATTCACTTGATGGAGATGGCATTGCTGTGATGTGTTTCCTGTTGAATTCACTTGATGGAGATGGCATTGCTGTATTGTTTCCTGTTGATTCACTTGATGGAGATGGCATTGCTGTGATGTGTTTCCTGTTGATTCACTTGATGGAGATGGCATTGCTGTGATGTGTTTTCCTGTTGATTCACTTGATGGAGATGGCATTGCTGATGTGTTTCCTGTTGATTCACTGATGGGATGGCATTGCTGTATGTGTTTCCTGTTGATTCACTTGATGGAGATGGCATTGCTGGTGATTGTGTTTTCCTGTTGATTCACTTGATGGGATGGCATTGCTGTGATGTTTTCCTGTTGATTCACTTGATGGAGATGGCATTGCTGTGATGTGTTTCCTGTTGATTCACTTGATGGAGATGGCATTGCTGTGATGTGTTTCCTGTTGATTCACTTGATGGATGGATGGCTTGTGATGTGTTTCCTGTTGATTCACTTGATGGAGATGGCATTGCTGTGATGTGTTTCCTGTTGATTCACTTGATGGAGATGGCATTGCTGTGATGTGTTTCCTGTTGATTCACTTGATGGAGATGGATGTGGCATTGCTGTGACTTGTGTTGCTTGTTGGATTTCCATTGACTGATGGAGATGGCATTGCTGTGATGTGTTTCCTGTTGATTCACTTGATGGAGATGGCATGCTTGCGTGATGTTTTCCTGTTCAATTCACTTGATGGAGATGGCATTGCTGTGATGTGTTTCCTGTTGATTCACTTTGATGAGATGGCATTGCTGTGATGTGTTTCCTGTTGATTCACTTGATGGAGATGGCATTGCTGTGATGTGTTCCTGTTGATTCACTTGATGGAGATGGCATTGCTGTGATGTGTTTCCTGTTGATTCACTTGATGGAGATGGCATTGCTGTGATGTGTTTTCCTGTTGATTCACTTGATGGAGATGGCATTGCTGTGATTGTTTCCTGTTGATTCACTTGATGGAGATGGCATTGCTGGATGTGTTTCCTGTTGATTCACTTGATGGAGATGGCATTGCTGTATGTGTTTCCTGTTGATTCACTTGATGGAGATGGCATTGCTGTGATGTTTTCCTGTTGATTCACTTGATGGAGATGGCATTGCTGATGTGTTTCCTGTTGATTCACTTGATGGAGATGGCATTGCTGTGATGTGTTTCCTGTTGATTCACTTGATGGAGATGGCATTGCTGTGATGTTTCCTGTTGATTCACTTGATGGAGATGGCATTGCTGTGATGTGTTTCCTGTTGATTCACTTGATGGAGATGGCATTGCTTGATGTGTTTCCTTGTGATTCACTTGATGGAGATGGCATTGCGTGATGTGTTTCCTGTAATTCACTTGATGGAGATGGCATTGCTGTGATGTGTTTCCTGTTATTCACTTGATGGAGATGGCATTGCTGTGATGTGTTTCCTGTATTCACTTGATGGAGATGGCATTGCTGTGATGTGTTTCCTGTTGATTCACTTGATGGGATGGCATTGCTGTGATGTGTTTCCTGTTGATTCACTTGATGGAGATGGCATTGCTGTGATGTTTTCCTGTTATTCACTTGATGGAGATGGCATTGCTGTGATGTGTTTCCTGTTGATTCACTTGATGGAGATGCGATGGCTTGCCTGGATGCATGTGTTTTTCCTGTTGATTCACTTGATGGAGATGGCATTGCTGTGATGTGTTTCCTGTTGATTCACTTGATGGAGATGGCATTGCTGATTGTTTCCTGTTGATTCACTGTGGATGGATATGCTGGTGATGTGTTTCCTGTTGATTCACTTGATGAGATGGCATTGCTGTGATGTGTTTCCTGTTGATTCACTTGATGGAGATGGCATTGCTGTGATGTGTTTCCTGTTGATTCACTTGATGGAGATGGCATTGCTGGATGTGTTTCCTGTTGATTCACTTGATGGAGATGGCATTGCTGCAATGTGTTTCTGTTGATTCACTTGATGGAGATTGCATTGCTGTGATGTGTTTCCTGTTGATTCACATGATGGAGATGGCATTGCTGTGATGTGTTTCCTGTTGATTCACATGATGGAGATGGCATTGCTGTGATGTGTTTCCTGTTGATTCACATGATGGAGATGGCATTGCTGTGATGTTTCCTGTTGATTCACTTGATGGAGATGGCATTGCTGTGATGTTTCCTGTTGATTCACATGATGGAGATGGCATTGCTGCAATATGTTTCCTTTTGATTCAGTTGATAGAGATGGCATTGCTGCAGTGTTTCCTGTCAATTCACTTGATGGAGATTGCATTGCTGTGATGTGTTTCCTGTTGATTCACTTGATGGAGATGGCATTGCTGTGATGTGTTTCCTGTTGATTCACATGATGGAGATGGCATTGCTGTGATGTGTTTCCTGTTGATTCACTTGATGGAGATGGCATTGCTGTGATGTGTTTCCTGTTGATTCACATGATGGAGATGGCATTGCTGTGATGTGTTTCCTGTTGATTCACTTGATGGAGATGGCATTGCTGTGATGTTTCCTGTTGATTCACATGATGGAGATGGCATTGCTGTGATGTTTCCTGTTGATTCACTTGATGGAGATGGCATTGCTGTGATGTTTCCTGTTGATTCACATGATGGAGATGGCATTGCTGTGATGTTTCCTGTTGATTCACTTGATGGAGATGGCATTGCTGTGATGTGTTTCCTGTTGATTCACATGATGGAGATGGCATTGCTGTGATGTGTTTCCTGTTGATTCACTTGATGGAGATGGCATTGCTGTGATGTGTTTCCTGTTGATTCACATGATGGAGATGGCATTGCTGTGATGTGTTTCCTGTTGATTCACATGATGGAGATGGCATTGCTGCAATGTGTTTCCTGTTGATTCACTTGATGGAGATGGCATTGCTGCATATGTGTTTCCTTTTGATTCACTTGATAGAGATGGCATTGCTGCAGTGTTTCCTGTCAATTCACTTGATGGAGATTGCATTGCTGTGATGTGTTTCCTGTTGATTCACTTGATGGAGATGGCATTGCTGTGATGTGTTTCCTGTCAATTCACTTGTTGGAGATGGCATTGCTGTGATGTATTTCCTGTTGATTCACTTGATAGAGATGGCATTGCTGTGATGTGTTTCCTGTCAATTCACTTGATAGAGATGGCATTGCTGCAATATGTGTTCAGCATCACTGCAATATGTGTTCAGCATCACTGCAATATGTGTTCAGCATCACTGCAATATTTGTTCAGCATCACTGCAATATGTGTTCAGCATCGCTGCAGTATGTGTTCAGCATCGCTGCAGCATGTGTTCAGCATCGCTGCTGTATGTATTCAGCATCACTGCAGTATGTGTTCAGCATCGCTGCAGTGTTTGTTCAGCCTCACTGCAATATGTGTTCAGCATCACTGCAATATGTGTTCAGCATCACTGCAATATGTGTTCAGCATCACTGCAATATGTGTTCAGCATCACTGCAGCATGTGTTCAGCATCGCTGCAGTATGTGTTCAGCATCGCTGCAGCATGTGTTCAGCATCGCTGGTGTATGTATTCAGCATCACTGCAGTATGTGTTCAGCATCGCTGCAGTGTTTGTTCAGCATCACTGCGATGTATGTTAAGGATCACTGGACTATGTGTTCAGCATCACAGCAGTATGTGTTCAGCATCACTGCAGTGTTTGTTCAGCATCACTGTAATATGTGTTCAGCATCATTTCAATTTGTGTTCAGCATCACTGTAATATGTGTTCAGCATCACTGCAACATGTGTTCAGCATCACTGCAAAATGTGTTCAGCATCATTGCAATTTGTGTTCAGCATCACTGTAATATGTGTTCAGCATCACTGCAACATGTGTTCAGCATCACTGCAAAATGTGTTCAGCATCATTGCAATTTGTGTTCAGCATCACTGTAATATGTGTTCAGCATCACTGCGATGTGTGTTAAGGATCACTGGACTATGTGTTCAGCATCACTGTAATATGTGTTCAGCATCACTGCAATATGTGTTCAGCATCACTGCAATATGTGTTTCAGCATCACTGCAATATGTGTTCAGCATCACTGCAAAATGTGTTCAGCATCACTGCAATATGTGTTCAGCATCACTGCAATATGTGTTCAGCATCACTGCAATATGTGTTCAGCATCACTGCAATGTGTGTTCAGCATCACTGCAATATGTGTTCAGCATCACTGCAGTATGTGTTCAGCATCACTGCAGTATGTGTTCAGCATCACTGCAGTATGTGTTCAGCTGTATGGTCCTCATGATGGCAGAGGCAGGTTGGCGATGGCATCAGTTTGAAGTTGTGGTTCGTGTGGATGTTGAACCAGTTGTGGTTCGTTGGATGTTGAACCAGTTGTGGTTCGTGTGGATGTTGAACCAGTTGTGTTTGAACCAGTTGTGGTTCGAGTGGATGTTGAACCAGTTGTGGTTCGTGTGGATGTTGAACCAGTTGTGGTTCGTGTGGATGTTGAACCAGTTGTGGTTCGTGATGTTGAACCAGTTGTGGTTCGTGTAGATGTTGAACCAGTTGTGGTTCGTGTGGATGTTGAACCAGTTGTGGTTCGTGTGGTTGTTGAACCAGTTGTGGTTCGTGTGGTTGTTGTACCAGTTGTGGTTCGTGTGGATGTTGAACCAGTTGTGGCTGGTGCAGAGCCTGAACAGGACCACGTGCTGTCTGTGGACAGGTGATAGTTGCCGTCCCTGTGTATCTGTGGCTTTAGGAGTGACCTGTTGATGCTTCTCTTCTCTGTTTAGTTGACGCTGTTGTCTGGATGGTCTTACTGGTCTCCTTTTGCCAGCTTATCTGCCGTCTTGTTGCCAGGTGTCCCACAGTAGGGTTCATTCTGGAGATGGAGGTCAATGGGTCTTTGGCACGTGCAGACAAAATCAAACGGTTGATTTCTGGAATGTGATGGGCCAAGCTTTTGGAAATTATTATCATAATCACCGTCGCTGGGTCAGGGTTTTTATATGCAAGAACAGATAGACACATCTCTGCACAGAGAGAGAGAGAGGAGAGAGAGAGGGAGAGAGAGAGAGAGAGAGAGAGAGAGAGAGAGAGAGAGAGAGAGAGAGAGAGAGAGAGAGAGCGGAAATGGACATGCATCAAAAAGAGAACAGTGAATTATCTCAGTGTTGGTCTACAGCATCACTCCTTGGACTGTTGGTTGCCTGCACTGCTGTCTGGGTCTGTGTCCTCCACATCTGTCTGTCCTCAACGGGGTAGTCAATCTCTGGACTGTTACAACCTGTCCACTCCTTGATGTTTCCTGGGCAATCTGTTCGTGGTCTTCTCCTTCCTCTTTAGCTCTTGATTTTTGCCTGAATATCTTTAATGAGAGTGCATTTTTTGTCTCTTTACACATGTCCAAAGAAGGTCAGTTTCTTTCAAAGGATGATCTGTACAAGTTTCCTCAAAGTTTTTTCGAATATGCTGCTGTCACTTCTCTTGTCTTTCCAACTCACCCTTAACCCTTTGACTCTCTCACCCTTTCTGCCAGCATCCAACATTGTCGGCCATGACAGCAAAGCAGAAACTTAACCCTTTCACTTCCCCACCCTACCCACCAGCTTTCTGTAGGAAGCTGGTGGATAAGGCGAGGGAATGAAAAGGTTAAGTTTTTGCACCTTATTGACAGGCTGCGGGAGTGAAAGGGTTAAGTGACGTCCATAGAACCGCATTTCGGTTGAATATTTTCTTTGATTTTCTTTTTGAGGGTTCATCCTTCAACTCCATATGTCATGATGGTCCAGATCAGACATCTCGTTATTCTCACGTTTGGTTTTGTGTCTATCGTTTTGTGTCTATCGTTTTTGTCATCGTTCGTGTCTATCGTTTTGTGTCTATCGTTTTGTGTCTATCGTTTTGTGTCTATCGTTTTGTGTCTATCGTTTTGTGTCTATCGTTTTGTGTCTATAGTTTTGTGTCTATCGTTTTGTGTCTATCGTTTTGTGTCTATCGTTTTGTGTCTATCGTTTTGTGTCTATCGTTTTGTGTCTATCGTTTTGTGTCTATCGTTTTGTGTCTATCGTTTTGTGTCTATCGTTTTGTGTCTATCGTTTTGTGTCTATCGTTTTGTGTCTATCGTTTCGTGTCTATCGTTTTGTGTCTATCGTTTTGTGTCTATCGTTTCGTGGTCTATCGTTTTGTGTCTATCGTTTTGTGTCTATCGTTTTGTGTCTATCGTTTCGTGTCTATCGTTTTGTGTCTATCGTTTCGTGTCTATCGTTTTGTGTCTATCGTTTTGTGTCTATCGTTTTGTGTCTATCGTTTTGTGGTCTATCGTTTTGTGTCTATCGTTTTGTGTCTATCGTTTTGTGTCTATCGTTTTGTGTCTATAGTTTTGTGTCTATAGTTTTGTGTCTATCGTTTTGTGTCTATCGTTTTGTGTCTATCGTTTTGTGTCTATAGTTTTGTGTCTATCGTTTTGTGTCTATCGTTTTGTGTCTATCGTTTTGTGTCTATCGTTTTGTGTCTATCGTTTTGTGTCTATCGTTTTGTGTCTATCGTTTTGTGTCTATAGTTTTGTGTCTATCGTTTTGTGTCTATCGTTTTGTGTCTATCGTTTTGTGTCTATCGTTTTGTGTCTATCGTTTTGTGTCTATCGTTTTGTGTCTATCGTTTTGTGTCTATCGTTTTGTGTCTATCGTTTTGTGTCTATCGTTTTGTGTCTATCGTTTCGTGTCTATCGTTTTGTGTCTATCGTTTCGTGTCTATCGTTTTGTGTCTATCGTTTCGTGTCTATCGTTTTGTGTCTATCGTTTCTTGTCTGTCGTTTTGTGTCTATCGTTTTGTGTCTATCGTTTTGTGTCTATCGTTTGTCTTTGCAGATGTTCGTGAGGTCTGTCATCTGTTTCTTTGCCATGCCAATTGTGACGTTGATGCTGGAGGAACAATCTACATTGTTGGATTTGATAGATGCTAAATATTTGAACTGGTGGGCTTCTTCCTCTTTATCTTGACTTATGTAGATGGGTTTGTGTGGTCCTGGGCTGGTGTGTAAGAGTTTGGTTTTCTTGGCATTCAGTTTAAGGTTCTTCTCTTCCCTGATCTTGTTCAGAGCATTTATCATAGATGTTGCCTCCTGGTGATTGTTTACACAGAGGGCTTGCCGTCAGCGTACCTGAGATTTGAGATTTTTCTGCTTCCCGCTTTTATGGCAGTATTATTGCATGTTGGAATCCCTCTTAACCTGTTCTGTGTATGTACTGAACAAATGTGGTGAAGGATACATCCTTGGCTCACACCTTTCTTGACGTTAATTGGAAATTGAACAGTAGCTACCCCGAAATTCAATTTTCCTTGACGAGAGATGAGCATGTTTGGAGGCTGTAGTTTTTCAGCACTAGAAAACAATACGTGTTGCATTCCTCAGAAAGTTTAACCAGAAAAGTTCCGCTGTTTTTAGGAAATAAATTTAACTGACCAGCCAACATCATCTGTTGTGCAAGTAGTTTCAAAAGGCGAGTTTAAGTTGTTGGTGAAGTTTTCAACAGCCAGCCAAATGTCATTTCAGCTAATGCACAGAGTAACACCCTTTGGTCGAGCGGGCATTTTTCATGAATTCAGTCCAGTGCAAGGCACAAAAGAGGAGAGAACAGGGCTTTGGTTCTTAAAACTTGACTTTTATCTTCAGAAAGGTTACAGCATGGGCCAGCTGTTTAAACAAAAGGGATAGGACACTGACCCCTCTTGTCAAAGTGCTCTGGGTCCTTCGGAAAAATGAGGCGTCATTGGCACAAAACACAGTCAGAAAATGAACCCTGCCGCAGTGAGCGGTAATCCTGTGGAGAACAGCTGTTCAGGTTGTTCTGACTTGCTGGAAGGCCTGGTGATGTGGGGACGTTTTGTCCTTGTTCAGGGCATGGAGAACAGTGAGAGCTTTTGAGGGGAAGACCACTTAATAATATGTATCTTCTGTATTCTCCACCATCAACTGTGTTGTCTGCATAATCAAATCTGAGTGTGTGTGTGTGTGTTTGTTTGTCTGTCGTGTGTTGTGTCTGTGTGTCTGTGTCTTATCGACTGTGCAGACTTTAAGCTTGTCATTAACACATAGACACTATACCATAATGACCATTACAGTTATTAGCTGTGCTGTATGTGTAATCACTCGTGTGTGTGTGTGTGTGTGTGTGTGTGTGTGTGTGTGTGTGTGTGTGTGTGTGTTTGTGTGTGTGTGCAGCCCATTGACTACCCAGGCTTCAAGCTCTTCATGGACCTGTACCTGGAGGCTGAGATCCCGGAGGAGTTGTGCCAGCGTCTCTTCTTCTCCTTCATGAAGAAGGGCCAGTTGGCAGCAGCAGGGGGGCCTTCCCCAATGCCGCCGGCTCTGGGCAGGGTAAGGATTTTCACGTGAAGGATGTAGCTGTGGTGGCCTCACAAACCATCTGTGCACCCATCACTAACCTCACATCCGAGATGCACTATGAAAAAGACTCGTCTTCCCAGTCCAGCTCACGCCCTCACTCCAGTCTGGCGGAGAAAATTCATGGCTTGACGGAGAAGCTGCAGCACGGGCTTGGCCATGTCCGCCATGATAGCGGGGGGGATCCGGGCAGACGCAGTCGGGCAGGTAGAGTGCAGAATGCTTGCCCTTTGTCGTTGTGGCGCCTGGGAATGGACATAGTCCTTCTTATCTGGCTTTCCCGGATGCCGTTGTTTGTCTTCCTTCATGGGCGACCTTTGACTTTTTCCGTTGGCATGCGGGCCCCCTGGTTTACCTTCCTGCCGGTGTTTGCTCATGCATGTCATCCTTTCCAAATGTTTTCTCATGCATGTCCCCGGTCAGCGTTTTATCCTGCATGTCATCCTCCATCATTATGTAATTGTCACCTGATTTTACATCATTGTTTATTATGCACCAGCGTGATTTCTCTGCCAGCGCTTCATCATGTCATCTTCTATCATCATTTAACCATGCACATAATTTTACATCATTGTTTATTATGCACCAGCGTGATTTCTCTGCCAGCAGTATTTTCTCTGCCAACGCTTCATCATGTCATCTTCTATCATCATTTAACCATGCACATAATTTTACATCATTGTTTAATCATGCGCATAAGTGTACACTATTATCAAATAATGTACATAATTTTACATTGCTATGTAATCATGTGCATACGTTTACATCATTATCAAATAATGCGCATAATTTTACATCATCAGTTATCGTGCACATGGTGTTCATAGCATTACTGATCTTGTTCAGGCCTGTATGACTTCAAAAACTCATTCAAATCATCACATGAAGAGACATGCCTTATGAAAGAGTAAAATACTGATGTTTATATTGCTGTGTATTGAAAGACTATGTTGCTGGTATTTATGAAAGACTAAGGTATTGACGTTTATGTAGGACTATGGTATTTGTGTTTATGAAAGACTAAAGTATTTGTGTTTATGAAAGACTAAGATATTGATGTTTATGAAGACTAAGGTACTGACGTGTATGAAGGACTAAGGTATTGGTGTTTATGAAGGACTAAGGTACTGATGTGTATGAAGGACTAAGGTATTGGTGTTTATGAAGGACTAAGGTACTGATGTGTATGAAGGACTAAGGTATTGGTGTTTATGAAGGACTAAGGTACTGATGAGCATGAAGGACTAAGGTATTGACGTGTATGAAAAACTAAGGTATTGGTGTTTATGAAGGACTAAGGTATTGGTGTTTATGAAGGACTAAGGTACTGGTGTGTTTGAAGGACTAAGGTACTGATGTGTATGAAGGACTAAGGTATTGGTGTTTATGAAGGACTAAGGTACTGATGTGTATGAAGGACTAAGGTATTGACGTGTATGAAGGACTAAGGTATTGGTGTTTATGAAGGACTAAGGTACTATGTGTATGAAGGACTAAGGTATTGACGTGTATGAAGGACTAAGGTATTGGTGTTTATGAAGGACTAAGGTACTATGTGTATGAAGGACTAAGGTATTGGTGTTTATGAAGGACTAAGGTACTGATGTGTATGAAGGACTAAGGTATTGACGTGTATGAAGGACTAAGGTATTGGGTTTTATGAAGGACTAAGGTACTATGTGTATGAAGGACTAAGGTACTGATGTGTATGAAGGACTAAGGTACTATGTGTATGAAGGACTAAGGTACTGATGTGTATGAAGGACTAAGGTACTGATGTGTATGAAGGACTAAGGTATTTGTGTTTATGAAGGACTAAGGTATTGGTGTTTATGAAGGACTAAGGTACTGATGTGTATGAAGGACTAAGGTACTGGTGTGTATGAAGGACTAAGGTACTGATGTGTATGAAGGACTAAGGTACTGATGTGTATGAAGGACTAAGGTATTGACGTGTATGAAGGACTAAGGTATTGGTGTTTATGAAGGACTAAGGTACTATGTGTATGAAGGACTAAGGTATTGACGTGTATGAAGGACTAAGGTATTGGTGTTTATGAAGGACTAAGGTACTATGTGTATGAAGGACTAAGGTATTGGTGTTTATGAAGGACTAAGGTACTGATGTGTATGAAGGACTAAGGTATTGACGTGTATGAAGGACTAAGGTATTGGTGTTTATGAAGGACTAAGGTACTATGTGTATGAAGGACTAAGGTACTGATGTGTATGAAGGACTAAGGTACTGATGTGTATGAAGGACTAAGGTATTTGTGTTTATGAAGGACTAAGGTATTGGTGTTTATGAAGGACTAAGGTACTGATGTGTATGAAGGACTAAGGTACTGGTGTGTATGAAGGACTAAGGTACTGATGTGTATGAAGGACTAAGGTACTATGTGTATGAAGGACTAAGGTACTATGTGTATGAAGGACTAAGGTACTGATGTGTATGAAGGACTAAGGTACTGGTGTGTATGAAGGACTAAGGTACTGATGTGTATGAAGGACTAAGGTACTATGTGTATGAAGGACTAAGGTACTGGTGTGTATGAAGGACTAAGGTACTGATGTGTATGAAGGACTAAGGTACTATGTGTATGAAGGACTAAGGTACTGATGTGTATGAAGGACTAAGGTACTATGTGTATGAAGGACTAAGGTACTATGTGTATGAAGGACTAAGGTACTGATGTGTATGAAGGACTAAGGTATTGGTGTTTATGAAGGACTAAGGTACTATGTGTATGAAGGACTAAGGTATTGGTGTTTATGAAGGACTAAGGTACTATGTGTATGAAGGACTAAGGTATTGGTGTTTATGAAGGACTAAGGTACTATGTGTATGAAGGACTAAGGTATTGGTGTTTATGAAGGACTAAGGTATTGGTGTTTATGAAGGACTAAGGTATTGGTGTTTCAAAGCGTTGCAAGCTGGAACTGTGTGCATTAATAGCCCAGTGATGTATATACCCACAGAGGGGAGAGGGTGAGGTCCTGGGTTGGTCTGTGGATGAAACAGTAACTGAAGTCCTGTATGAAGTGTGTGCTTGGCCTACTTCACAGATTCCACGCTAACAAAAGAGTTGTCCCTGGCACGGTTTTCTGAAAACATCCACGTTCATGGGTAAAGAAACGTACTTGTATACAGCAAAGATGCCAACTTTTCAGATTTGAGGAGAGCAGCTCAGATTATAGGGCCTTTTGCCCTGGTCTCTTTTTCTTGTCACAGTGCTCCGTTTTCTGTTGTTGTTTTTTTTCTGGAGGAAAAAAAGTGTTGATTATATACTGTGGCTCATGAAAAGCCACGCTAACAAAGAGTATGAAGTAAAGCAAAATGCTCATTATGGCTGCCTCTGAAGCTCACAGAAGTGTGCAATAGATGGCACAGATTTTAGTGTAATTTTTTTTTTTTAAATTTGGGAGTATGCGTCTGGGCATCATTCGATCTGTGCATCTGTTGTGTAGACATGCACCCGTGGCTTTGCCATCTGTCATATGACGCGTGTGTCATACCATGCTACGTGTGTCATACCATGTCACGTGTGTCATACCATGCCACGTGTGTCTTGAAATGTCACGTGTCATACCATGTCACGTGTGTCATACCATGTCGCGTGTGTCATACTATGTCGCGTGTGTCATGAAATGTCACATGTGTCATACCATGTCACGTGTGTCATACCATGCCACGTGTGTCATGAAATGTCACGTGTGTCATACCATGTCACTGTGTCATACCATGTCGCGTGTGTCATACCATGTCGCGTGTGTCATACCATGTCGCGTGTGTCATACCATGTCACGTGTGTCATACCATGTCGCGTGTGTCATACCATGTCACGTGTGTCATACCATGTCACATGTCATACCATGTTGCGTGTGTCATAACATGTCACGTGTCATACCATGTCGCGTGTGTCATACCATGTCACGTGTCATACCATGTCGCATGTGTCATAACATGTCAGGTGTGTCATACCATGTCGCATGTGTCATAACATGTCACGTGTGTCATACCATGCCGCGTGTGTCATACCATGTCGCATGTGTCATACCATGTCACGTGTGTCATACCATGTCGCGTGTGTCATATCATGTCGCATGTGTCATACCGACTCGTGTGTCATACCAGGTCACGTGTGTCATACCATGCCACGTGTGTCATACCATGACTCGTGTGTCATACCATGTCACGTGTGTCATACCATGTCATGTGTGTCATACCATGTCGCATGTCATACCATGCCACGTGTGTCATACCATGCCGCATGTGTCATACCATGTCGCATGTGTCATACCATGCCACGTGTGTCATACCATGCCACGTGTGTCATACCATGTCACGTGTGTCATACCATGACTCATATGGGTGCTCATTGTTTCTGGAAGTTGGCATCTCTGATGCAGTGGAAAAATGACTGGCGATGTTCTGTACCCATGTGTTTTCCTTGGAGAGGGTGGTCCATATTTCATGCGGAAAATAGTCCAGTGAGACATAAATGGAATACAATGCGATCAATATATGCCAGGGTCTAAACCGTGCCGTTGTGACATTTTTCACTCATTTTGTCTAGCTAGTTGTGTTGCTCGCCTTTATGCCCACGTTGTGCAAAACCTGACTGAAACTGCAAGAACTCGAATTGTGTAGATCAGCTCTCACCTCGCTGCCTCGCCGGGATCGGCGGTAGAAGCCGCGTTCAACGTCACAAATCTTCTCCAGGTCACACGATTGAGACATCTGTGGATGACTTCCTGGATCCCCAGACCACAGACATCAGCGATGTTGTTGAAGTAGGAGACGTGCGGTCGTTCCTTTCTTCTCCTCGCTTCAACTTTCCCCTGTAGGATCGTTGATATCAAATCTGTCTTAGTGTTTCTGATCACATGGCCTACGTACATCAGCTTTCTTTTGTTGATCATTGTTAGCAGTTGGCGCTTGACATTCAGTTCCTGTAATATGCTATCATTTGTTCTTCTGTCTGTCCTTTTCGCTCTGAGAAGTCGCCTATAAGGCCAAGGCCACATTTCTGCTGCACTGATTTTATTTTCTAAGTCATTTGTAGTGTCCAGGCTTCACAGCCATAGATTAAGACAGGCCAAATCAAAGTTTTCAGGATTCTTAATTTTAAATCTTTGGGAAGCCCTCTGTCATTTCATACAGTTTAACTGGACCATTTTTGTTTTGTTTTATCATGCCAATTCTTGTTCTCACTTGTTTGGTGCAAGGGCTATCATTTGCTTTTACAGATCCTAGATACGTTAAATGTTGGACCTCTGTGTAGGTATTGTATAAATCCTGGCTGAGAATGCAAGAAGTCGAATTGTGTAGATAAGTAAACTGAGAAGTCTCGTCCTGGGTGTGTTGCTCTTTAATCAGAGAATTCTTATTATGAATGTGGCACTGTCTGTGGTTGGAATTGGGCAAGGTTGGAATTGGGCAACAGATGTGGCACTGTCTGTGGTTGGAATTGGGCAACAGATGTGTCACTGTCTTTGGTTGGAATTGGGCAAGGTTGGAATTGGGCAACAGATGTGTCACTGTGTTTGGTTGGAATTGGGCAACAGATGTGTCACTGTCTTTGGTTGGAATTGGGCAATAGATGTGTCACTGTCTTTGGTTGGAATTGGGCAACAGATGTGTCACTGTCTTTGGTTGGAATTGGGCAAGGTTGGAATTGGGCAAGGTTGGAATTGGGCAAGGTTGGAATTGGGCAACAGATGTGTCACTGTCTTTGGTTGGAATTGGGCAACAGATGTGTCACTGTCTTTGGTTGGAATTGGGCAAGGTTGGAATTGGGCAACAGATGTGTCACTGTCTTTGGTTGGAATTGGGCAACAGATGTGTCACTGTCTTTGGTTGGAATTGGGCAATAGATGTGGCACTGTCTGTGGTTGGAATTGGGCAACAGATGTGTCACTGTCTTTGGTTGGAATTGGGCAATAGATGTGGCACTGTCTTTGGTTGGAATTGGGCAACAGATGTGTCACTGTCTGTGGTTGGAATTGGGCAACAGATGTGTCACTGTCTTTGGTTGGAATTGGGCAAGGTTGGAATTGGGCAACAGATGTGTCACTGTCTTTGGTTGGAATTGGGCAACAGATGTGTCACTGTCTTTGGTTGGAATTGGGCAATAGATGTGGCACTGTCTGTGGTTGGAATTGGGCAACAGATGTGTCACTGTCTTTGGTTGGAATTGGGCAAGGTTGGAATTGGGCAAGGTTGGAATTGGGCAACAGATGTGTCACTGTCTTTGGTTGGAATTGGGCAACAGATGTGTCACTGTCTTTGGTTGGAATTGGGCAAGGTTGGAATTGGGCAACAGATGTGTCACTGTCTTTGGTTGGAATTGGGCAAGGTTGGAATTGGGCAACAGATGTGTCACTGTCTTTGGTTGGAATTGGGCAACAGACAGTCTGTGAACAAGTTTGGTTTGGGGGAGATTAACTTCTGCTTTTGGGTCAGAGGATTGAAGCCATGAGGTTGGTCCCGTGTTTTTTACAGATGATCCAGCAGCCTTTGGATAGTCCTTTGATTGTTGTGGTGCTTGTGGATATTTTGTTGTTTAGTTGTAATTCTCTCGGTATATCCTGTGTATTGTTGTGATTGTCTTGGTGTGTCCTGTGTTGTTTTGATTGTCTTGGTGTGGTCCTGTGTTGTTGTGATTGTCTTGGTGTGTCCTGTGTTGTTGTGATTGTCTTGGTGTGTCCTGTGTTGTTGTTGATTGTCTTGGTGGTTGTCCTGTGTTGTTGTGATTGTCTTGGTGTGTCCTGTGTTGTTGTGATTGTCTTGGTTGTGTCCTGTGTTGTTGTTGTGATTGTCTTGGTGTGTCCTGTGTTGTTGTGATTGTCTTGGTGTGTCCTGTGTTGTTGTGATTGTCTTGGTGTGTCCTGTGTTGTTGTGATTGTCTTGGTGTGTCCTGTGTTTTTGTGTGATTGTCTTGGTGTGTCCTGTGTTGTTGTGATTGTCTTGGTGTGTCCTGTGTTGTTGTGATTGTCTTGGTGTTCTGTGTTGTTTTTGTTGTGATTGTCTTGGTGTGTCCTGTGTGTTGTTGTGATTGTCTTGGTGTGTCCTGTGTTGTTGTTTTGTTTGTGATTGTTCTTGGTGTGTCCTGTGTGTTGTTGTGATTGTCTTGGTGTGTCCTGTGTTGTTGTTTTGTTGTGATTGTCTTGGTGTGTCCTGTGTGTTGTTGTGATTGTCTTGGTGTGTCCTGTGTTGTTGTTGTGATTGTCTTGGTGTGTCCTGTGTGTTGTTGTGATTGTCTTGGTGTGTCCTGTGTTTTGTTGTGATTGTCTTGGTGTGTCCTGTGTATTGTTGTGATTGTCTTGGTGTGTCCTGTGTATTGTTGTGATTGTCTTGGTGTGTCCTGTGTGTTGTTGTGATTGTCTTGGTGTGTCCTGTGTGTTGTTGTGATTGTCTTGGTGTGTCCTGTGTTGTTGTTGTGATTGTCTTGGTGTGTCCTGTGTTGTTGTGATTGTCTTGGTGTGTCCTGTGTTTTGTTGTGTGATTGTCTTGGTGTGTCCTGTGTTGTTGTGATTGTCTTGGTGTGTCCTGTGTTGTTTGTTGTGATTGTTTGGTGTGTCCTGTGTTGTTGGATTGTCTTGTGTGTCCTGTGTTTGTTGTGATTGTCTTGGTGTGTCCTGTGTTTTGTTGTGATTGTCTTGGTGTGTCCTGTGTTGTTGTGATTGTCTTGGTGTGTCCTGTGTTTTGTTGTGATTGTCTTGGTGTGTCCTGTGTTTGTTGTGATTGTCTTGGTGTGTCCTGTGTGTTGTGATTGTCTTGGTGTGTCCTGTGTTGTTGTTGTGATTGTCTTGTGTGTGTCCTGTGTGTTGTTTGTGATTGTCTTGGTGTGTCCTGTGTTGTTGTGATTGTCTTGGTGTGTCCTGTGTTGTTGTATGTCTTGGTTGTCTGTTTGTATTGTCTTGGTGTGTCCTGTGTTGTTGTTGTGATTGTCTTGGTGTGTCCTGTGTTGTTGTGATTGTCTTGGTGTGTCCTGTGTTGTTGTGATTGTCTTGGTGTGTCCTGTGTTGTTGTGATTGTCTTGGTGTGTCCTGTGTGTTGTTGTGATTGTCTTGGTGTGTCCTGTGTTTTGTTGTGATTGTCTTGGTGTGTCCTGTGTTGTTGTGATTGTCTTGGTGTGTCCTGTGTTGTTGTGATTGTCTTGGTGTGTCCTGTGTTGTTGTTGTGATTGTCTTGGTGTGTCCTGTGTTGTTGTGATTGTCTTGGTGTGTCCTGTGTTGTTGTGATTGTCTTGGTGTGTCCTGTGTGTTGTGATTGTCTTGGTGTGTCCTGTGTTGTTGTTGTGATTGTCTTGGTGTGTCCTGTGTGTTGTTGTGATTGTCTTGGTGTGTCCTGTGTGTTGTTGTGATTGTCTTGGTGTGTCCTGTGTGTTGTTGTGATTGTCTTGGTGTGTCCTGTGTGTTGTTGTGATTGTCTTGGTGTGTCCTGTGTGTTGTTGTGATTGTCTTGGTGTGTCCTGTGTTGTTGTGATTGTCTTGGTGTGTCCTGTGTTGTTGTGATTGTCTTGGTGTGTCCTGTGTTGTTGTGATTGTCTTGGTGTGTCCTGTGTTGTTGTGATTGTCTTGGTGTGTCCTGTGTGTTGTTGTGATTGTCTTGGTGTGTCCTGTGTTGTTGTTGTGATTGTCTTGGTGTGTCCTGTGTTGTTGTTGTGATTGTCTTGGTGTGTCCTGTGTGTTGTTGTGATTGTCTTGGTGTGTCCTGTGTTGTTGTGATTGTCTTGGTGTGTACTGTGTTGTTGTGATTGTCTTGGTGTGTCCTGTGTGTTGTTGTGATTGTCTTGGTGTGTCTGTGTTGTTGTGTATTGTCTTGGTGTGTACTGTGTTGTTGTGATTGTCTTGGTGTGTCCTGTGTTGTTGTGATTGTCTTGGTGTGTCCTGTGTTGTTGTGATTGTCTTGGTGTGTACTGTGTTGTTGTGATTGTCTTGGTGTGTCCTGTGTTGTTGTGATTGTCTTGGTGTGTCCTGTGTTGTTTGTTGTGATTGTCTTGGTGTGTCCTGTGTTGTTGTGATTGTCTTGGTGTGTCCTGTGTTGTGTGTGATTGTCTTGGTGTGTCCTGGTGTGTTGTTGTGATTGTCTTGGTGGTGTCCTGTGTGTTGTGTGTTGGATTGTCTTGGTGTGTCCTGTGTTGTTGTGATTGTCTTGGTGTGTACTGTGTTGTTGTGATTGTCTTGGTGTGTCCTGTGTTGTTGTGATTGTCTTGGTGTGTCCTGTGTGTTGTTGTGATTGTCTTGGTGTGTCCTGTGTTGTTGTGATTGTCTGGTGTGTGTCCTTGTGTTGTTGTGATTGTCTTGGTGTGTCCTGTGTTGTTGTGATTGTCTTGGTGTGTCCTGTGTTGTTGTGATTGTCTTGGTGTGTCCTGTGTTGTTGTTGTGATTGTCTTGGTGTGTCCTGTGTGTTGTTGTGATTGTCTTGGTGTGTCCTGTGTGTTGTTGTGATTGTCTTGGTGTGTCCTGTGTTGTTGTGATTGTCTTGGTGTGTCCTGTGTTGTTGTTGTGATTGTCTTTGTGTGTCCTGTGTTGTTGTGATTGTCTTGGTGTGTCCTGTGTGTTGTTGTGATTGTCTTGGTGTGTCCTGTGTTTTGTTGTGATTGTCTTGGTGTGTCCTGTGTTGTTGTGGTTGTCACTGTTGTACATCATGCAGTCAGCTTTGTGTTCAGTTGGACACAAACATATGAGTAAAGTGTATGGATGTGTGTGTGTGTGTGTGTGTGTGTGTGTGTGTGTGTGTGTGTGTGTGTGTGTGTGTGTGTGTGTGTGTGTTTTATCAGATAACATGATGTGCCCCGTGACAACTTGCTATGTGGTTGTGTATTTTGTGACCCCATGATAACATGCTATGTGCTTGTGTATTTTGTGATCTATCATTCACCGCACAGGAAATGTATCTGGGTAACTGATCCCTCTCTTCAACGTGTCGTCATATTTGTTGTTCTTATTGTTTCGTGTTGTTAATAACCCATGTTTAATATAACCCGTGTTCCAAGCTCCATAGCTTCCTGTTTTAAAACTCTCTACAAAAGATGTAGAAGTCTGCTAATACCGTTTTACAACACAGACTTGTTTCACAACATTGGACAGGACTAGCAGTAGAACTAGCACAGCTGTCTTGGCATGTCGTGACGTGGGACATTAACAGTACAGCTGTTTCATTCATCAGTCCTTTCAGTCCTTACCCAGTCCAGTCACGTTTGCCATCAGCAGGATGGCTCTGTTGAGGAAAATAGACGGTTCGCCTTTCTGTTTTAGTATCATTATGAAAGATGGACCCACCTTAATATTCAAGGTTATGGACGTCATCATCAACAGGTGTTTGCCATGACTGACCTTAGTATTCAAGAACATGGACATTATCATCAACAGGTGTTTGCCATGACTGACCTTAGTATTTTCAAGAACATGGACGTCATCATCAACAGGTGCGTGCCATGACTGACCTTAATATTAACATGGACGTCACCATCAACAGGTGTTTACCATGACTGACCTTAATATTAACATGGACGTCATCATCAACAGGTGTTTGTAACATGGACGTCATCATCAACAGGTGTTTTGTAACATGGACGTCATCATCAACAGGTGTTTAACATGACTGACCTTAGTATTAACATGGACGTCATTATCAACAGGTGTTTGTAACATGGACGTCATCATCAACAGGTGTTTGCTATGACTGACCTTAGTATTAACATGGACGTCATCATCAACAGGTGTTTGTAACATGGACGTCATCATCAACAGGTGTTTGCCATGACTGACCTTAGTATTAACATGGACGTCGCCATCAACAGGTGTTTGTAACATTGACGTCATCATCAACAGGTGTTTGTAACATGGACGTCATCATCAACAGGTGTTTGTAACATGGACGTCATCATCAACAGGTGTTTGTAACATGGACGTCATTATCAACAGGTGTTTGTAACATGGACGTCATCATCAACAGGTGTTTGCCATGACTGACCTTAGTATTAACATGGACGTCGCCATCAACAGGTGTTTGTAACATGGACGTCATCATCAACAGGTGTTTGTAACATGGCGTCATCATCAACAGGTGTTTGTAACATGGACGTCATCATCAATAGGTGTTTGTAACATGGACGTCATCATCAACAGGTGTTTGCCATGACTGACCTTAGTATTAACATGGACGTCATCATCAACAGGTGTTTGCCATGACTGACCTTAGTATTAACATGGATGTCACCATCAACAGGTGTTTGGCATGACCATCTGACAGTTCTTTTGTCATGTGTTTTGCATGGTGTCTTGTGCAAGTGTCGTTTTTTCTGCCCGTCCTCGTGTGTAGCTGTTAGTTGGTGGCTTGCTGAAATGATCAACTTTGCACACATGAGTGTTTTTCATTAATGTTAATTATTCTGTCTGATCTGACTTTCTGACGTTGGCTGGTGACGTCTAGTTCAGTCATCAAGATGGTCATCAACGCTGACAAATTCAGTATTTAACCAGTTTGTTTCAAATATCAGCATGCTCATGGATTTGTCCGCTCATAGATAATTTTTCATTTATTCAAGTATTTATCCCTGCAAAATGTGTTTAAAAAATGTATGAAGTTCTAGGTTTTTTTCCTTACTGCAGTAGCAGACATTTTAAGAAACCGTGTGAAGCACTGGTTCACCTGCATTTTGACTAACTGATACTGATAGCTCCATGTGGTAGATATTCAGGCGGATGTAAGGCTTATTACTGTTGTAACAGCAGTAATTGTGCGTATGGTGAGAGAGAGGGAGGGAGGGGGGAGAGAGAAAGAATGTGTGAGTGCGCGCAGTGCACGCGTGCGCGCGCGCGTGTGTGTAAAATACACGATTTTATGGATAGTAGCAGTGGAAGGCTTTTTGTGGCGGGATCTGAGTACCTTCCTTTAACTTGTGAACACTGTAACAATTCAGATTGATTTCTTCACTTTTTGTTGCAAGTTCGATGCTAATAAGTATTTGCAATTATTGCATCTGTTATTTTATAGTCTGTTTTCATATGGAAAAGAAAAGTCACTGACGATTACGTCTGAAGTAATTTTTCTTGAAAAAAAAAACGTTTTATCAAAATTTCAATTTGTTTGTTTATGTATTATGTAATGTATTATCAGGTGTGCTAACAAGTATATTGCATAGATTTGGTCTTTGTATTTTTTATTGTACCATCCTAACCTGTTGACATATTTTAACTGGGAAAATGTCTATAGCATGTCCTTAAAAGTATACACTTTCTCAATATTGGTAATTAATTTTAGTTCCTAGTTTCTGATGATTCAGGGTTTCCTTTTCTTCTTCTTCTTCTTCATTTTCACTCTGTCTTTGTTTTCTTTATTTATGCTTTTTCTGCTTTTTTCTTCATTTTTGTTTGTTTGTTTGTTTTTGTTCAGGGAGAAAAGAGTGTTGTGTGTGTTGATGTGAAGTGAAGAGAGAAACCAAAATGTGTAAAATCTGTGATCATTAGAGTGGATAGTAGTCCTTTACTCACCTTGTTCATTACCTGTTGTCAGTGCTTAACTTACATGTGAACACTTGGCTCTTACTGTTCAACTCATGATTAACTGTGGGGTTTGAACAAATCAACTGTGATCAAAAGGCAGAAGTGTAGTCCTTGATAAGATAAGGATTTTCAACAAAATCTGTCCGCATTTGTCTGGAAGATTTATTTAACCTGTGGAAAACACTATGCGCTGACAAGGTATTGAAATGTGGAGAGGAAGGGGACTCACACATCATGAACACCATCAGAATGATTGAAATATTAAGATGGGCAGCACACAAGCCAATTGTAATCCTGTCGGGTGGAAGTCAACTTCACACATGAGATGTTGAGTCGACCATGGCTCTATCTAAACAACCTGCCAACTCTTGCATAATAAATGTTATTTCACTTTCAACAAACAACAAACACTGTTATGGGTAAGAGGTTTAGTGCATGATATGAACGTTTGGATTGATTAACATTATTATAGGTAAAAGGTTTAGTGCATAATAAAAGTGTCACTTTACTTGAGACAAATTAACTCTGATCATTGGTAAGAGTGCATTATGTAAATGTTACTTTACTTAAGACAAAGTAATATCAGGATAAGTAAGAAGTTTTGCGCATAATATGCTACTTCACTTTAGACGAATTAACATTATTATAGATAAGAGATTTAGTGCACCATAGAAATGTTACTTATTTTTAATGAATAAATTGTTATCATAGGTTAGAGGTTTAGTGCACAATAGAAATGTTAGTTGAGACTGTCACAATGCATAAGCCAACATTACACACTCTCTGTCTGTTTCAGTCTGTCTCTGTCTCTCTCTGTCTATCTGTCTCACTGTCTCTCTGTCTCTGTCTCTCTGTCTGTCTCTCTGTCTCTCTCTTTCTCCATTTCTGCTTGTCTATCTTCTCCTTCCCTTGTGTGTAATGATTGACAGGACAATAGCAGTATTTTATTTTTGAACTGTAGAAGTTGTTATCTAAAAGCCACTGTTCTAACTTTTTGTTAGCTAAAAGCCACTGTTCTAACTTTTTGTTAGCTAAAAGCCACTTTTCTAACTTTTTGTTAGCTAAAAGCCACTTTTCTAACTTTTTGTTAGCTAAAAGCCACTTTTCTAACTTTTTGTTAGCTAAAAGCCACTTGTCTAACTTTTTGTTAGCTAAAAGCCACTTGTCTAACTTTTTGTTAGCTAAAAGCCACTTTTCTAACTTAACATAGCAAATCTGCGTTTATCTGTGTACAAAAGAAGAAACATGGATAAATCAGTAGTATGAAACATAATGCATAAGGGTGTGTGTGAGAGAGAGAGAGAGAGAGAGAGAGTGTGTGTGTGTGTGTGTGTGAGAGTGTGTGTGTGTGTGTGTGTGTGTGTGTGTGTGTGTGTGTGTGTGTGTGTGTGTGTGTGTGGTGTGTGTGTGTGTGTGTGTGTGTGTGTGTGTGTAAAGAGGATTTTGCTTACAGTGTGTCTTGAAATTGTCTAACCATAGTTGTCAGGTTTCGTCATATCTTACATGCTTTTCAACATATGTCTGTCTTTGTCTTACATCCGTTTTGTATTTGCTGTACATATACTCCTAATCATAATTTAAGGGCCACTTCTTCCTTCCTCTCTAATTTTAAGTTGAAATAATTGACAATGTTTAGAATTGATTCTATGTTTTATTTCATCATTTCCACACCTGTTTTGGAAAAAGAAATTAGCACAATGACCCATTAGTGAACAGCACATGCATTTAAAGGAACATCCCCCCCTTTTCAAAAAACAGAAAGTGTCAGATTTGGCCAATCTGTTTTCAATATCGCGTGTGTCCGCCCCGAGCCTGGATGCATGCTTCACAGCGCCGATGCATCGACCCCACAAGGGTACGGAGTGTGTCCTGAGGGATGGCCGCCCACTCGATCTGCAGGATGTCGACCAGCCTGGCCAGGGTGCCCGGTTGGGGGTGGTTGTCCCTGATGCGCCTCCCGAGCACATCCCAGAGGTGTTCAATTGGGTTCAGGTCAGGTGAGCACGCTGGCCAGGCCATACGGACGACTTCATGCTGCTCCAGGAAGTCGGTCACAAGGCGTGCTCGATGCGCAGGTGCATTGTCGTCCTGGAAGATGGCGCCTTGACCAAGGTCCACAAGCGCAGGCAGTGCCACGGCCGCCAGAACCTCGTCCCGGTACCGGACCCCGTTCAGGATGCCGTCAATGGGGAGCAGGGGGGTCCGGGTACCACGGCTCATGCCACCCCACACCATCACCGACCCGCCGCCGTACCGGTTATGCTCTTGGACAGTGGCGTCAGCGAACCTCTCCCCTTGACGTCGCCACACCCGAGCCCGGCCATCGTTAAAGGTCAGGGTGAACCTGGACTCATCCGAAAACAAGACCCGGGCCCACTGTTGCCTTGTCCAGGTCACGTGCTCCCTGGCCCAGGTCATGCGGCGCACTCTGTTGACCGGTGACAGCACGGGTCGGACGGCCGGTCTCCGTGACCTCAAGTTTGCCTCATGTAGCCGTCTTCTCACCGTGCTGCAGCTGATGTTAGCACCTGTTGCGTCCCTCAGCTGACCCCTCAAGGTCACCGCAGTGGATGCCCTTTCCCTCAGGACGGAGAGGGCAAGGTAGCGGTCTTGCTGTCTTGTCGTTACTCTGGGTCGACCCGTGTGACGCCTTTCCTGGACTGCTCCAGTCTCATTGAAGCGCTCCAGCAGTCTCTGGATTGTGGAATGCGACACTTCAAGTCGTCTAGCAACTTCCCGCTGCGCTAGGCCTTCATCAAGCAGAGCGAGGGCTCTCCCCCGCTGCTCATCCGTCATCCGTCGTCTTGCAAGCATGGTTAAAACGAACCAAGAACGGGTCCTTTTTATCCTCGTCTGCGGGCAACTTTGGCTGGAGTAGTGTTCAAAAAGGGCTTGCCTTGCACGTGCAAAGCGAATTTTGTCGCTACCTTGCCTGCGTCGTCAGAGAGACCCTGCTGAAGATTCGACAATTTCGTGTGGAAATTGTCTTCCTTGGGCCGCCCATTGCAAATCGGCAAATCCCCAAACACGTGCCAAAAGGAAACTGCAATGTTGTCTGAGCTCTTATCCATTCAGTTACGGCAACGAATTGGAGAAAAGAGTAAGAGAAAATAGGTTATTTCTCCTTTCAAAAATTGACTCAAAAACGTTCCTGGCCCTTCAATAATGACGTGTAGTATATGTCTGTCTTTGTCTTACATCCGTTTTGTATTTGCTGTACATATGTCTGTCTTTGTCTTACATCCGTTTTGTATTTGCTGTACATATGTCTGTCTTTGTCTTACATCCGTTTTGTATTTGCTGTTCATGTGTCTGTCTTTGTCTTACATCCGTTTTGTATTTGCTGTTCATATGTCTGTCTTTGTCTTACATCCGTTTTGTATTTGCTGTTCATGTGTCTGTCTTTGTCTTACATCCGTTTTGTATTTCCTGTTCATGTGTCTGTCTTTGTCTTACATCCGTTTTGTATTTGCTGTTCATGTGTCTGTCTTTGTCTTACATCCGTTTTGTATTTTCCTGTTCATGTGTCTGTCTTTGTCTTACATCCGTTTTGTATTTGCTGTTCATGTGTCTGTCTTTGTCTTACATCCGTTTTGTATTTGCTGTTCATATGTCTGTCTTTGTCTTACATCCGTTTTGTATTTGCTGTACATATGTCTGTCTTTGTCTTACATCCGTTTTGTATTTGCTGTTCATGTGTCTGTCTTTGTCTTACATCCGTTTTGTATTTGCTGTTCATGTGTCTGTCTTTGTCTTACATCCGTTTTGTATTTTCCTGTTCATGTGTCTGTCTTTGTCTTACATCCGTTTTGTATTTGCTGTCATTGTCTGTCTTTGTCTTACATCCGTTTTGTATTTGCTGTTCATGTGTCTGTCTTTGTCTTACATCCGTTTTGTATTTTCCTGTTCATGTGTCTGTCTTTGTCTTACATCCGTTTTGTATTTGCTGTACATGTGTCTGTCTTTGTCTTACATCCGTTTTGTATTTCCTGTTCATGTGTCTGTCTTTGTCTTACATCCGTTTTGTATTTGCTGTACATGTGTCTGTCTTTGTCTTACATCCGTTTTGTATTTGCTGTTCATTGTCTGTCTTTGTCTTACATCCGTTTTGTATTTGCTGTTCATGTGTCTGTCTTTGTCTTACATCCGTTTTGTATTTCTGTTCATGTGTCTGTCTTTGTCTTACGTGCTTTTGTGAAACACTCAGGACTCAGGTGAGACGCGGTGCAGTACAAGTAGTCACTATTATTATCATTATGATTATGATTGTTATTGTGAGTATTATCATTATTGCTGACAATTTTAATGTAGCCATATGTCACTGACCCCGTATGTGATGTCCATTTATGTCATTTTTCATGTCCATAGGGATCTGTCTGCTTTGATGTTTCTGACCAGTCCCTCACAGTAAAGGGTTCATTGACTGTGTTGATGTCATAGTGACCTTGTGTTGATGTCATAGTGACCTTGTGTTGATGTCATAGTGACCTTGTGTTGATGTCATAGTGATCTTGTGTTGATGTCAGTGACCTTGTGTTGACATAGTGATCTTGTGTTGATGTCATAGTGATCTTGTGTAATTGTCATAGTGACCTTGTGTTGATGTCATAGTGACCTTGTGTAATTGTCATAGTGACCTTGTGTTGGGAATCATAGTGACCTTGTTGTGTAATTGTCATAGTGACCTTGTGTTGATGTCAGTGACCTTGTGTAATTATCATAGTGACCTTGTGTAATTGTCATAGTGACATTGTTGTGTAATTGTCATAGTGACCTTGTGTTGATGTCATTGTGATCTTGTGCCGATGTCATAGTGACCTTGTGTTGATGTCATAGTGACATTGTGTTGTTGTGTCATGGTGACCTTGTGTCAATGTCATGGTGACCTTGTGATGTCATAGTGACCATGTAGTGGTGTCATAGTGTCATTGTGTTATGTCAGTGACCTTGTGTTGATGTCATAATGACCTTGTGATGATGTAAGTGACCATGTGGTGATGGAGTGACCTTGTTGTGATGTCACAGTGGCCTTGTGTTGATGTCATAGTGGCCTTGTGTTGATGTCATGGTGACCTTGTGTTAATGTCATGGTGACCTTGTGTTGATGTCATAGTGACCTTGTGTTGATGTTATAGTGACCTTGTTGTGTTCATGTCATAGTGACCCTGTATTGATGTTTCTGATTATTGCTCACTATAAAGCCATTTATCATATTGGTGTCATGTGTTGATGTCTGATGGATGCCTCACTGTCTGACCACTGCCTCAATGTAGGGCCATTGATCATATTGATGTCATAGTTGATGTCTGACCAGTGCCTCACTATAAAGCCATTGACTATTGATGTTGTGTTGATGTTTTTTACCATTGCCTCACTATAAAGCCATTGACTGTATTGATGTCGTTGATGTTTCGACCAGTGCCTCACTATAAAGCCTTGATTGATCATATTGATGTCGTGTGTTGATGTATCTGACCAGTGCGTTACTATAAAGCCTTCGTTGATCATATTGATGTCGTGTGTTGATGTCTTTGACCAGTGCCTCACTATAAAGCCATTGTGATCATTGTTGATTTGTCATGTTGTTGATGTAGTTGATTTGGCTAGTGACTCACTATAAAGCCATTGATCATGTGATGTCATTTGTTGATGTTTGCCAGGCGACTACACATAAAAGCCATTGATCATATTGATGCCATTTGTTGATGTCTGACCAGTTGCCTTACCTATAAAACCATTGATCATATTGATGCCATGTGTTGATGTCTGACCATTGACCCACTATAAAACCATTGATCAATTGATGCCATGTGTTGATGTCTGACCATTGACCCACTATAAAACCTTCATGGTTCAGGACTGTGTCCTCCATGTCTGTTGTGATGCTGTCTGTACAGTGGCTGTATGGTGTGGATGTTTTGTTGTACAGACATGTCACGGACTGTGTCCTCCATGTCTGTTGTGATGCTGTCTGTACAGTGGCTGTGTGGTGTGGATGTTTTGTTGTACAGACATGTCATGGACTGTGTCCTCCATGTCTGTTGTGATGCTGTCTGTACAGTGGCTGTGTGGTGTGGATGTTTTGTTGTACAGACATGTCACGGTCTGTGTCCTCCATGTCTGTTGTGATGCTGTCTGTACAGTGGCTGTGTGGTGTGGATGTTTTTGTTGTACAGACATGTCACGGTCTGTGTCCTCCATATCTGTTGTGATGCTGTCTGTACAGTGGCTGTGTGGTGTGGATGTTTTGTTGTACAGACATGTCACGGTCTGTGTCCTCCATGTCTGTTGTGATGCTGTCTGTACAGTGGCTGTGTGGTGTGGATGTTTTGTTGTACAGACATGTCACGGTCTGTGTCCTCCATGTCTGTTGTGATGCTGTGTGTACAGTGGCTGTATGGTGTGGATGTTTGTTGTACAGACATGTCAAGGTCTGTGTCCTCCATATCTGTTGTGATGCTGTGTGTACAGTGGCTGTATGGTGTGGATGTTTTGTTGTACAGACATGTCATGGTCTGTGTCCTCCATGTCTGTTGTGATGCTGTGTGTACAGTGGCTGTGTGGTGTGGATGTTTTGTTGTACAGACATGTCACGGTCTGTGTCCTCCATGTCTGTTGTGATGCTGTGTGTACAGTGGCTGTATGGTGTGGATGTTTGTTGTACAGACATGTCAAGGTCTGTGTCCTCCATGTCTGTTGTGATGCTGTGTGTACAGTGGCTGTATGGTGTGGATGTTTGTTGTACAGACATGTCAAGGTCTGTGTCCATATCTGTTGGGAAGGTCTTTATGGTCCTATAACAGGGAAGGTCTTTATGTTCCTACATAACAGGGAAAGTCCTTATGTTCCTATAACAGGGAAGGTCTTTATGGTCCTATAACAGGGAAAGTCCTTATGTTCTTATGTAACAAGGAAGGTCCTTATGTTCCTATAACAGGGATGGTCCTTATGTTCTTATGTAACAAGGAAGGTCCTTCTGTTCCTGTATAACAGGGAACGTCTTTATGTTCTGCATAACAGGGAAGGTCCTTATGTTCCTACATAACAGGGAAGATCCTTATGCTCCTATAACAGGGAAGATCCTTATGCTCCTATAACAGTGAAAGTCCTTATGTTCCTATAACAGTGAAAGTCCTTATGTTCCTATAACAGTGAAAGTCCTTATGTTCCTATAACAGTGAAAGTCCTTATGTTCCTATAACAGTGAAAGTCCTTATGTTCCTACATAACAGGGAAGGTCCTTATGCTCCTATAACAGTGAAAGTCCTTATGTTCCTACATAACAGGGAAAGTCCTTATGTTCCTACATAACAGGGAAGATCCTTATGTTCCTACATAACAGGGAAGATCCTTATGTTCCTACATAACAGGGAAGATCCTTATGTTCCTATGACAGGGAAGATCCTTATGTTCCTACATAACAGGGAAGATCCTTATGTTCCTACATAACAGGGAAGATCCTTATGTTCCTACATAACAGGGAAGGTCCTTATGTTCCTGTAACAAGGAAGGTCCTTATGTTCCTATAACAAGGAAGGTCCTTATGTTCGTATAACAGGGATGGTCCTTATGTTCGTATAACAGGAAGGTCCTTATGTTCGTATAACAGGGATGGTCCTTATGTTCCTATAACAGGGAAGGTCCTTATGTTCCGATAACAGGAAGGTCCTTGTATTCCTATAACAAGGAAGATCCTTATGTTCCTACACAACAGGGAAGATCCTTATGTTCCTACATAACAGGGAAGATCCTTATATTCCTATAACAGGGAAGATCCTTATGTTCCTATAACAAGGAAGATCCTTATGTTCCTATAACAGGGAAGGTCCTTGTATTCCTATAACAAGGAAGGTCCTTATGTTCCTATAACAGGAAGGTCCTTGTATTCCTATAACAGGAAGGTCCTTGTATTCCTATAACAGGAAGGTCCTTATGTTCCTATAACAGGAAGGTCCTTATGTTCCTATAACAGGAAGGTCCTTATATTCCTATAACAGGAAGGTCCTTATGTTCCTATAACAGGAAGGTCCTTGTATTCCTATAGCAGGAAGGTCCTTGTATTCCTATAACAGGAAGGTCCTTGTATTCCTATAACAGGAAGGTCCTTGTATTCCTATAACAGGAAGGTCCTTATGTTCCTATAACAGGAAGGTCCTTATGTTCCTATAACAGGAAGGTCCTTATGTTCCTATAACAGGAAGGTCCTTATATTCCTATAACAAGAAGGTCCTTATGTTCCTATAACAGGAAGGTCCTTGTATTCCTATAACAGGAAGGTCCTTGTATTCCTATAACAGGAAGGTCCTTATGTTCCTATAACAGGAAGGTCCTTATGTTCCTATAACAGGAAGGTCCTTGTATTCCTATAACAGGAAGGTCCTTATGTTCCTATAACAGGAAGGTCCTTGTATTCCTATAACAGGAAGGTCCTTGTATTCCTATAACAGGAAGGTTCTTATGTTCCTATAACAGGAAGGTCCTTGTATTCCTATAACAGGAAGGTCCTTATGTTCCTATAACAGGAAGGTCCTTATGTTCCTATAACAGGAAGGTCCTCGTATTCCTATAACAAGGAAGGTCCTTGTATTCCTATAACAGGAAGGTCCTTGTATTCCTATAACAGGAAGGTCCTTGTATTCCTATAACAGGAAGGTCCTTATGTTCCTATAACAGGAAGGTCCTTGTATTCCTATAACAGGAAGGTCCTTATGTTCCTATAACAGGAAGGTCCTTGTATTCCTATAACAGGAAGGTCCTTATGTTCCTATAACAGGAAGGTCCTTGTATTCCTATAACAAGGAAGGTCCTTATGTTCCTATAACAGGAAGGTCCTTGTATTCCTATAACAAGGAAGGTCCTTATGTTCCTATAACAGGAAGGTCATTATGTTCCTATAACAGGAAGGTCCTTGTATTCCTATAACAAGGAAGGTCCTTATGTTCCTATAACAGGAAGGTCCTTATGTTCCTATAACAGGAAGGTCCTTATGTTCCTATAACAGGAAGGTCCTTATGTTCCTATAACAGGAAGGTCCTTATGTTCCTATAACAGGAAGGTCCTTGTATTCCTATAACAAGGAAGGTCCTTATGTTCCTATAACAAGGAAGGTCCTTATGTTCCTATAACAGGAAGGTCCTTATGTTCCTATAACAGGAAGGTCCTTGTATTCCTATAAAAGGAAGGTCCTTGTATTCCTATAACAAGAAGGTCCTTGTATTCCTATAACAAGGAAGGTCCTTATGTTCCTATAACAGGAAGGTTCTTGTATTCCTATAACAGGAAGGTCCTTGTATTCCTATAACAAGGAAGGTCCTTATGTTCCTATAACAGGAAGGTCCTTGTATTCCTATAACAGGAAGGTCCTTGTATTCCTATAACAAGGAAGGTCCTTATGTTCCTATAACAGGAAGGTCCTTATGTTCCTATAACAGGAAGGTCCTTGTATTCCTATAACAGGAAGGTCCTTATGTTCCTATAACAGGAAGGTCCTTATGTTCCTATAACAGGAAGGTTCTTGTATTCCTATAACAGGAAGGTCCTTGTATTCCTATAACAGAAAGGTCCTTGTATTCCTATAACAAGGAAGGTCCTTATGTTCCTATAACAGGAAGGTCCTTGTATTCCTATAACAAGGAAGGTTCTTATGTTCCTATAACAGGAAGGTCCCTGTATTCCTATATCAGGAAGGTCCTTGTATTCCTATAACAGGAAGGTCCTTATGTTCCTATAACAGGAAGGTCCTTGTATTCCTATAACAGGAAGGTCCTTGTATTCCTATAACAAGGAAGGTTCTTATGTTCCTATAACAGGAAGGTCCTTGTATTCCTATAACAGGAAGGTCCTTGTATTCCTATAACAGGAAGGTCCTTGTATTCCTATAACAAGGAAAATCCTTATGTTCCTACATAACAAGGAAGGTCCTTCTGTTCCTATAACAAGGAAGATCCTTATGTTCCTACATAACAGGGAAGGTCCTTGTATTCCTATAACAAGGAAGATCCTTATGTTCCTACATAACAAGGAAGGTCCTTCTGTTCCTACATAACAGGGAATGTCCTTATGTTCCTACATAACAGGGAAGGTCCTTATGTTCCTACATATCAGGGAAGATCCTTATGCTCCTATAACAGGGAAGATCCTTATGCTCCTATAACAGTGAAAGTCCTTATGTTCCTACATAACAGGGAAGGTCCTTATGTTCCTATAACAAGGAAGATTCTTATGTTCCTACATAACAGGGAAAGTCCTTATGTTCCTGTAACAAGGAAGATCCTTATGTTCCTATAACAGGGAAGGTCCTTATGTTCCTATAACAAGGAAGATCTTTATGTTCCTACATAACAGGGAAGATCCTTATGTTCCTACATAATAGGGAAGATCCTTATGTTCCTATAACAAGGAAGATCCTTATGTTCCTGTAACAAGGAAGATCCTTATGTTCCTATAACAAGGAAGGTCCTTATGTTCCTATAACAAGGAAGATCTTTATGTTCCTACATAACAGGGAAGATCTTTATGTTCCTACATAACAGGGAAGATCCTTATGTTCCTACATAATAGGGAAGATCCTTATGTTCCTATAACAAGGAAGATCCTTATGTTCCTGTAACAAGGAAGATCCTAACATAACAGGGAAGGTCTTTATGTTCCTATAACAGGGTACATCCTTATGTTCATAACATTAAAAGTCCTCTAGTTCCTGTATAACGGGAAGGTCCATATATTCCTATAACAAGGAAGATCCTTATGTTCCTACGTAACAGGGAAGATCCTTATGGTCCTATAACAGGGAAGGTCCTTATGTTCCTACATAACAGGGAAGGTCCTTATGTTCCTACATAACAGGGAAGGTCCTTATGTTCGTACATAACAGGGAAGATCCTTATGTTCCTATAACAAGGAAGATCCTTGTGTTCATAACATTAAAAGTCCTCTAGTTCCTGTATAACAGGGAAGGTCCATATGTTCGTATATAACAGGGGAAGTCCTTATGTACGTATGTAATCGGGAAGATCATTATGTTCCTCTACAACAGGGAAATTCCTTATGTTCCTATATAACAGGGAAGGTCCTTATGTTCCTATATAACAGGGAAGGTCCTTATGTTCCTATATAACAGGGAAGGTCCTTATGTTCCTATATAACAGGGAAGGTCCTTATGTTCCTATATAACAGGGAAGGTCCTTATGTTCCTATATAACAGGGAAGGTCCTTATGTTCCTATATGACGGTAAAGACCTTATGTTCCTATATAATAGGGAAAGTCCTTATGCTCCTATAACAGGGAAGGTCCTTATGTTCCTATATAACGGTAAAGACCTTATGTTCCTACATAACAGGGAAGGTCCTTATGTTCCTACATAACAGGGAAGATCCTTATGTTCCTACATAACAGGAAAGATCCTTATGTTCGTATATAACAGGGGAAGTCCTTATGTTTGTATGTAACAAGGAAGGTCCTTATGTTCCTACATAACAGGGAAGGTCCTTATGATCCTATAACAGGGAAGATCCTTATGTTCCTACATAACAGGGAAGGTCCCATGTTTCTACATAACAGGGAAGGTCCTTATGTTCCTACATAACAGGGAAAGTCCTTATGTTCCTACATAACAGGGAAAGTCCTTATGTTCCTACATAACAGGGAAAGTCCTTATGTTCCTACATAACAGGGAAGGTCCTTATGTTCCTACATAACAGGGAAGGTCCTTATGTTCCTACATAACAGGGAAGATCCTTATGTTCCTACATAACAGGGAAGTCCTTATGTTCCTACATAACAGGAAGTCCTATGTTACATAACAGGGAAGGTCCTTATGTTCCTATAACAGGGAAGGTCCTTATGTTCCTATAACAGGGAAGGTCCTTATGTTCCTATAACAGGGAAGGTCCTTATGTTCCTATAACAGGGAAGGTCCTTATGTTCCTATAACAGGGAAGGTCCTTATGTTCCTATAACAGGGAAGGTCCTTATGTTCCTATAACAGGGAAGGTCCTTATGTTACTATAACAGGGAAGGTCCTTATGTTCCTACATAACAGGGAAGGTCCTTATGTTCCTATAACAGGGAAGGTTGTTATGTTCCTACATAACAGGGAAGATCCTTATGTTCCTATAACAGGGAAGGTTCTTATGTTCCTATAACAGGGAAGATCCTTATGTTCCTACATAACAGAGAAAGTCCTTATGTTCCCATAACAGGGAAGGTCTTTATGTTCCTATAACAGGGAAGGTCCTTATGGTCCTACAACAGGGAAGGTCCTTATGTTCCCATAACAGGGAAGATCCTTATGTTACTACATAACAGAGAAAGTCCTTATGTTCCTACATAACAGGGAAGGTCTTTATGTTCCTTTAACAGGGAAAAGTCCTTATGTTTCTATATAACAGGGAAGTTCTTACGTTCCTATAACAGGGAAAGTCCTTATGTACCTATAACAGGGAAAGTCCTTATGTACCTATAACAGGGAAAGTCCTTATGTTCCTATATAACAGGGAAGTCCTTATGTTCCTATAACAGGGAAAGTCCTTATGTTCCTATAACAGGAAAGTCCTTATGTACCTATAACAGGGAAAGTCCTTATGCTCCTATAACAGGGAAAGTCCTTATGTTCCTTATAACAGGGAAGTCCTTAGTACCTATAACAGGGAAAGTCCTTATGCTCCTATAACAGGAGATCCTTATGTTTATAACAGGGAAGTCCTTATGCTCCTATAACAGGGAAAGTCCTTATGTTCCTATAACAGGAAGGTCCTATGGTCCTAAACGGAAAGTCCTTATGCTCCTATAACAGGGAAAGTCCTTATGTTCTATATAACAGGGAAAGTCCTTATGCTCCTAATAACAGGGAAAGTCCTTATGTTTCTATATAACAGGGAAAGGTCCTTATGTCCTATATAACAGGGAAAGTCCTTATGCTCCTATAACAGGGAAGTCCTTATGTTCTATATAACAGGGAAAGTCCTTATGCTCCTATAACAGGGAAAGTCCTTATGTTTCTATATAACAGGGAAGGTCCTTATGGTTCCTATAACAGGGAAAGTCCTTATGCTCCTATAACAGGGAAATCCTTATGTTTCTATATAACAGGGAAAGTCCTTATGTTCCTACATAACAGGGAAAGTCCTTATGTTCTATATAACAGGGAAGTCCTTATGTTCCTATAACAGGGAATGTCCTTATGTTTCTATATAACAGGGAAAGTCCTTTATGTTTCTATATAACAGGGAAAGTCCTTATGTTCCTAATAACAGGGAAAGTCCTTATGTTTCTATATAACAGGGAAAGTCCTTATGTTCCTATAACAGGGAAGGTCGTTATGTTTCTATATAACAGGGAAAGTCCTTATGCTCCTATAACAGGGAAGTATGTTAACAAGGAAAGTGATGCGTGGGATAACACACATGTGGGAAGCCTCTGTCATCTTGCTTTCCTGGGCAGCAGGTATGACAAGTTTGACACTGAATGGAACCATGTCCATCTCTATGGTGACTTTGATGTATTGGTATCATGTCTGATTGACTCTGTGTGTGTGTGTGGTGTGTGTGTGTGTTGTGTGTGTGTTGTTTGTGTGTGGTGTGTGTGTGTGTGTTGTAGACTACAGAAACTTGGTGTGACGTTTCATGTCTGATGTGTGTGTGTGTGTGTGTGTGTGTGTGTGTGTGTGTGTTGTGTGTGTGTGTGTGTAGACTACAGAAGACTTGGTGTGACGTTCATGTCTGATTGTGTGTGTGTGTGTGTGTGTGAGTGTGTGTGTGTGTGGTGTGTGTGTGTGTGTGTGTGTGTGTGTGTAGACTACAGAAGACTTGGTGTGACGTTCATGTCGATTGTGTGTGTGTGTGTGTGTGTGTGTGTTGTGTGTGTGTGTGGTGTGTGTGTGTGTGTGTGTGTAGACTCCAGAAGACTTGGTGTGATGTTCATGTCTGATTGTGTGTGTGTGTTGTGTGTGTGTGTGTGTAGACTACAGAAGACTTGGTGTGACGTTCATGTCTGATTGAGTGTGTGTGTGTAGACTCAGAAGACTTGGTGTGAGTTCATGTCTGATTGAGTGTTGTGGTAGACTACAGAAGACTTGGTGTGACGTTCATGTCTGATTGAGTGTGTGTGTGTTGTGTAGACTACAGAAGACTTGGTGTGAGTTCATGTCTGATTGAGTGTGTTTGTGTGTGTGTAGACTGCAGAAGACTTGTGTGACGTTCATGTCTGATTGAGTGTGTGGTGTGTGTGTGTGTGTAGACTACAGAAGACTTGGTGTGACGTTCATGTCTGATTGAGTGTGTGTGTGTGTGTGTGTGTAGACTACAGAAGACTTGGTGTGACGTTCATGTCTGATTGAGTGTTGTGTAGACTACAGAAGACTTTGTGTGACGTTCATGTCTGATTGATGTGTTGTGTGTGTGTTAGACTACAGAAGACTTGGTGTTGACGTTCATGTCTGATTGATGTTGGTGTGTGTGTGTGTAGACTACAGAAGACTTGGTGTGACGTTCATGTCTGATTGAGTGTGTGTGTGTGTGTGTAGACTACAGAAGACTTGGTGTGACGTTCATGTCTGATTGAGTGTGTGTGTGTGTGTGTGTAGACTACAGAAGACTTGGTGTGACGTTCATGTCTGATTGAGTGTGTGGTGTGTGTAGACTACAGAAGACTTGGTTGTGACGTTCATGTAGCTGATTGAGTGTGTGTGTGTGTGTAGACTACAGAAGACTTGGTGTGACGTTCATGTCTGATTGAGTGTGTGGTGTTGTAGACTACAGAAGACTTGGTGTGACGTTCATGTCTGATTGAGTGTGTGTGGTGTAGACTACAGAAGACTTGGTGTCTCCCTTACTGGGTCTGTTCACTTCACTTTGTACTTCACACTGTCTCCCTTACTGGGTCTGTTCACTTCACTTTGTACTTCACACTGTCTCCCTTACTGGGTCTGTTCACTTCACTTTGTACTTCACACTGTCTCCCTTACTGGGTCTGTTCACTTCACTTTGTACTTACTTCACCCTGTCTCCCTTACTGAGTCTGTTCACTTCACTTTGTACTTCACCCTGTCACCCTTACTGGGTCTGTTCACTTCACTTTGTACTTCACACTGTCTCCCTTACTGGGTCTGTTCACTTCACTTTGTACTTCACCCTGTCTCCTTACTGGGTCTGTTCACTTCACTTTGTACTTCACACTGTCTCCCTTACTGGGTCTGTTCACTTCACTTTGTACTTCACCTGTCTCCCTTACTGGGTCTGTTCACTTCACTTTGTACTTACTTCACCTGTCTCACTTACTGGGTCTGTTCACTTCACTTTGTACTTCACACTGTCTCACTTACTGGGTCTGTTCACTCGTCTGTGGGTTCATGTCTCTTGTCATTGTTAGAATGTACACAAAAACGACATTAAGGTGTTGACAGTGGTGTCATTGTTTGTACACAAAAACGACATTAAGGTGTTGACAGTGGTGTCATTGTTTGTACACAAAAACGACATTAAGGTGTTGACAGTGGTGTCATTGTTTGTACACAAAACGACATTAAGGTGTTGACAGTGGTGTCATTGTTTGTACACAAAAACGACATTAAGGTGTTGACAGTGGTGTCACTGTTTGCACACAAAAACGATATTAAGGTGTTGACAGTGGTATCATTGTTTGCACACAAAAACGACGTTAAGGTGTTGACAGTGGTGTCATTGTTTGTACACAAAAACGACATTAAGGTGTTGACAGTGGTGTCATTGTACACAAAAACGACATTAAGGTGTTGACAGTGGTGTCATTGTTTGTACACAAAAACGACATTAAGGTGTTGACATGGTGTTCATTGTTTACACACAAAAACATTAAGGTGTTGACAGTGGTGTCATTGTTTGCACACAAAACGTTAAGGTGTTGACAGTGGTGTCATTGTTTACACACAAAAACATTAAGGTGTTGACAGTGGTATCATTGTTTGCACACAAAAACAACGTTACGGTGTTGACAGTGGTATCATTGTTTACACACAAAAACAACGTTACGGTGTTTGACAGTGGTATTGTTTACACACAAAAACAACGTTACGGTGTTGACAGTGGTGTCATTGTTTGTACACAAAAACGACATTAAGGTGTTGACAGTGGTGTCATTGTTTGTACACAAAAACGACATTAAGGTGTTGACAGTGGTGTCATTGTTTACACACAAAAACATTAAGGTGTTGACAGTGGTGTCATTGTTTGCACACAAAAACGTTAAGGTGTTGACAGTGGTGTCATTGTTTACACACAAAAACATTAAGGTGTTGACAGTGGTATCATTGTTTGCACACAAAAACACGTTAAGGTGTTGACAGTGGTATCATTGTTTGCACACAAAAACAACGTTAAGGTGTTGACAGTGGTATCACTGTTTGTACACAAAAACGACATTAAGGTGTTGACAGTGGTGTCATTGTTTGTACACAAAAACGACATTAAGGTGTTGACAGTGGTGTCATTGTTTACACACAAAAACATTAAGGTGTTGACAGTGGTGTCATTGTTTGCACACAAAAACGTTAAGGTGTTGACAGTGGTGTCATTGTTTACACACAAAAACATTAAGGTGTTGACAGTGGTATCATTGTTTGCACACAAAAACAACGTTACGGTGTTGACAGTGGTGTCACTGTTTGCACACAAAAACGACATTAAGGTGTTGACAGTGGTATCATTGTTTGTACACAAAAACGTTAAGGTGTTGACAGTGGTATCATTGCACACAAAAACGACATTAAGGTGTTGACAGTGGTATCACTGTTTGCACACAAAAACGTTAAGGTGTTGACAGTGGTATCATTGTTTGCACACAAAAACGTTAAGGTGTTGACAGTGGTATCACTGTTTGCACACAAAAACGACATTAAGGTGTTGACAGTGGTATCATTGTTTGTACACAAAAACGACATTAAGGTGTTGACAGTGGTATCATTGTTTGTACACAAAACCGACATTAAGGTGTTGACAGTGGTATCATTGTTTGCACACAAAAACGACATTAGGGTGTTGACAGTGGTATCATTGTTTGTACACAAAAACGACATTAAGGTGTTGACAGTGGTATCATTGTTTGTACACAAAAACGACATTAAGGTGTTGACAGTGGTATCATTGTTTGTACACAAAAACGACATTAAGGTGTTGACAGTGGTATCATTGTTTGCACACAAAAACGACATTAAGGTGTTGACAGTGGTATCATTGTTTGCACACAAAAACGACATTAAGGTGTTGACAGTGGTATCATTGTTTGCACACAAAAACGACATTAAGGTGTTGACAGTGGTATCATTGTTTGCACACAAAAACGACATTAGGGTGTTGACAGTGGTGTCACTGTTTGCACACAAAATCGACATTAGGGTGTTGACAGTGATGTCATTGTTTTGTTTCCTCTTGAAACTTTTAGTAATTAGTCATGTACAAAATGATAATAATTAACACGTTAAATGGTCTCATTTGCCCCAGTTCTGCGTGAGACTTTGGGTAGCCACATACATAGCTACAGTGCATTGACGTGCGTTGACTGTCCATGTCACATGAAGACTAATGTGAAGACTTGTTCCACTATTGACCGTGTATAGTGTCAGTAGTATCCCTGTGTCATTAGGCCTGACGTCATCACACAGTGTCCCTGTACATAGTGTGTTGTGTGTTATAGGTGTGTCCCTGTGTATTAGGACCTGACGTCATCACCAGTGTCCCTGTACATAGTGTGTTGTGTGTTATCTGTTGTCCCTGTGTCATTAGGACCTGACGTCATCACACAGTGTCCCTGTACATAGTGTGTTGTGTGTTGTCTGTTCTGTGTCATAATTACCTGACGTCATCACACAGTGTCCCTGTACATAGTGTGTTGTGTGTTGTCTGTTATGTCTGTCATAATTACCTGACGTCATCACACAGTGTCCCTGTACATAGTGTATTGTTGTTGTTGTATGTCTGTGTCATAAGTACCTGACGTCATCACACAGTGTCCCTGTACATAGTGTATTGTGTTGTCTGTTTGTCTGTGTCATAATTACCTGACATCATCACACAGTGTCCCTGTACATAGTGTGTTGTCTGTGTCCCTTGTCATTAGGACTAGTCCACAGTGTCCGTACATAGTGTGTGTCTGTTGTGTCCCTGTGACGTCATCACACAGTGTCCCTGTACATAGTGCTTGTGTGTTATCTGTTGTGTCCTTGTCATTAGGACCTGACGTCATCACACAGTGTCCCTGTACATAGTGTATTGTGTGTTATCTGTTGTGTCCCTGTGACGTCATCACATCAGTGTCCCTGTACATAGTGTGTTGTGTGTTGTCTGTGGCGTCCTGTGTCATAATTACCTGACATCATCACACAGTGTCCCTCTACTAGTAGTGTTGTGTGTTTTATCTGTTGTGTCCCTGTGACGTCATCACACAGTGTCCCTGTACATATGTTGTTGTGTGTTATCTGTTGTGTCCTGTGTCATTAGGACCTGACTCATCACACAGTGTCCCTGTACATAGTGTATTGTGTGTTATCTGTTGTGTCCCTGTGTCATTAGGACCTGACTCATCACCAGTGTCCCTGTACATAGTGTGTTGTGTGTTATCTGTTGTGTCCTGTGTCATAAACCTGACTCATCACACAGTGTCCCTGTACATAGTGTGTTGTGTGTTTCTGTTGTGTCCTGTGTCATATACCTGACTCATCACACAGTGTCCCTGTACATAGTGTGTTGTGTGTTTCTGTGTGTCCCGTGCGTCATAATGTGTCCCTGTGACAGGTTTTTCACAGTGTCCGTGGTCTACAGTGTCCCTGTGCATAGTGTGTTGTGTGTTATCTGTTGTGTCCCTGTGACGTCATCACAATATTGTGTCCGTGGTGACATCATGTGTTGTGTGTTGTTGTTGGTGTGTCTCTGTGTCATTTGGGCCTGGTCATCACATATTGTTTGTGTAGACGGAGTGCTCATGATTGTTGGCTGTTTTCCTGTGACAGGATCGGCTTCAGCGTCCACCCATCCCTCCCTGGCGGTGGTGACGGGGTCGTCAGTGGACAAGGGGGGAGGGGATGAGTCAACACCACCTGACATGTCCAATCACTCACGCTCATCCTCCAAAAAGTCCAACCACAGTATCCACAGTGTTCACAATGGCATGGGTATGTTGCTGGTGCTCTTGCCTCTCTCTGTCTCTCTCACACACACACAGATACAGACACACACACATACACACATATGCACACACACACACGTACAGAGCCCATACCACCTCTCGAATATTATCTTCCCATCTCTTCTTTTGTCTGCCTCGTTTCCTTCCTCCCAAGACTGGTGCCTTGCAGGATTGTCTTGGCAAGGCCGGATGATCAAGAGATGTGTCCATACCATGTTAGTTTACGTCGTCTTACTAAGGTCAAGAGGTCATGTAGGCCTGATTTCATTTTGAATTCTTCTTTTGACTTCGTCATTCGTGATGCGATCTCTGTATGTGACGCCGAGAAGTTTACAAAAGCATCTCATTTCAACCGCCCTGATTCTTCTTTCCGTATCCGCTGTTAGGGAACGCATCAGTCTGATCTTTGAGCTGGTGGCGGTGTTACTGTTGTTCCATATGGTTCTGAGCTTGTCATTGCAGCTGTGGTCTGGGCTATTCTGCAGAGTATTTCAGGCTTAGATCCCTCATCTGACACGACTGATCCCAGGTATTTAAAACTGGGCACACTTTGGAGTTTTTGGTTATTGACCATTACATCAACCGTAAAGTGGTTGTTGCGATTGGTCATTATTTTTGTTTTCTCGGTGCTGATTTCCACGCCATAATCAGAGGAGGTCTTTCCAAGACGGTCCACTAGGTTGATTAACTCTTGTTCTTTTCTGGCAAGGCCGTCAATGTCATCTGCAAAACGTAGGTTAGTGATGTTTCTACCTCAGTGCAGACTGTTCCTTCATGTTCCTTGAGTGCCTCCATCATTATTCTTTCTAGGAAGATGTTGATAGAGAGTAGACAGCCTTGGCGTACTCCGACTGTCGTCCAGAACCATTCTCCAGTATTGTTGTTGAAGAAGACTGCGCTGTTGGTTTATTGTAGAGGTTCTCTATGACTGATTAAGTTGGCGTTGATGTTGTACAGCTTCATGGTTGCCCACAAGGCTTCGTGCCAGACTCTGTCGAATGCCTTCTTAAAATCGACAAACACATGGTAGAGCTCCTGTTGGTGTTGGAGGTACTTTTCCATAAAGATTTTGACGTTGAAGATTTGTTCCGTTGTGCTGCGACCTGGTCTGAAACCGGCTTGCTCTTCGGCAATGATTTTATCTGCCTGTGGTTTTAGTCTATTTAGGATGACTCGCAGCATGACTTTACTGGGGTGACTTATGAGGCTGATGGTGCGATAATTTTGACATAATTGTAGATTGCCTTTCTTGGGGAGGGTGATGATCAAGGACTGAGTCCATGGTTTTGGCCACTCGCCTGTCTGCCAGATCTTGTTGCAAACGATCATGAACATGTAATCGCTGGGTCACCTCCTGCTTGAACCATCTCTGCTGTGATGTTGTCTACGCCCGCTGATTTTTCCACTGATTTTCCGGGCTTTAAGGATGCCAATGTTGCCACTATTTCCTCACGCATAATGCTATCTTTTGCGTCATTTGATGATGGTGGGACATTAAGCACACTAGGGTCTCCTGTACTTCTGTGAGTGTACAGCTCGGAGCAATATTCGGTCCACCTGTTTAATATATCTTTTTCTTCTTTGAGGCATTTCCCTTCTTTGTTCTGGATGGTGGTCGTTAGTCCTTGTCTGGTGCTGGTCAGGTCTTTGACAGTTTGATAGGCCTTCTTACTGTTGTTTCTCTGTAGATTACTTTCAATTTCTTCGCACTGATTGTCAATCCATGTCTCCATAGCTGCCTTCATACCTCTCTTCACTTGCAGGTTTACTTCTCTGTATTGTCTCGCACCCTCTTTTTCATGTTTCTTCTTGTTAAGCTGTCTTCGTTTGTCACATAGATCTAGGATGTTGTCCGTGACCCTGGGCTTCTTTTTCACTCGCGGTTTGCTGAGGAGCGTTTCTGCTGTTTCTGTCATGGAATTGTTGAAGGCGTCGATTAATGATTCTACTTCTGTATCCTCATGATTCAAGACTAGGAGTGGTGCGAATTTACCTCTGATGTTTGCTTGGAAGGAGTCTTGTATACTCGGGTCCTTTAGTTTGTCTATATTGAATTTAATTCTGATGTTGCCCCGTTTCCTGCATTTTTTTTAAACGTAGTGCAAATAACATCATCACAAGTTCATGATCACTGCCAATGTCAGCTCCTGGAAAACTTGTGGTCTTGGCGATGTTGACACTAGACTGAAATCTGCGTTTGACCATGATGTAATCTATCTGATTGTGATGATCACCACCTGGGCTGTGCCAGGTCTATCTTCTTGACGCTTTGTGTGGGCCGAAGGTGTTCATCACCCTGAAATCGTTGTAGCTGGTGAATTCAGGAGTCTTAAACCTCTGTCATTTGTGTTGCTGTTACAGTAAGGCCCGCAAGTTCCATTCCAATCTTTACACGCATCTTCCCGATCTTTGCATTCCAATCGCCCTGTACTACGACAATATCTTTCTTTGGGGTTTCATCTAAGACTCCCTGTATCTGGTTATAGAAGTCTTCCACTTCCTCATCATCATGGTCTGTTGTTGGTGCATATGCTTGAATGACTGTGATGTTGAATGGTGATGCTTTCAACCGTATGGTAATGATTCGACTGGAGATTGGTCGGCATCCCATGACAGCATTTACAGTGTCTGTGTGAACGAGGATTCCTACTCCATGCTCGTGGCGCTCTTCATGTTACAGGCCCCTTATTAGAAAGCATGGACCTGTTGATCCGTCAGTCCATCATGTTTCATGTTACAGGTCCCTTACTAGAAAGCACGGACCTGTTGATCCGTCAGTCCATCATGTTTCATGTTACAGGTCCCTTACTAGAAAGCACGGACCAATGGATCCGTCAGTCCATCATGTTTCATGTTACAGGTCCCTTACTAGAAAGCATGGACCTGTTGATCCGTCAGTCCATCATGTTTCATGTTACAGGTCCCTTACTAGAAAGCACGGACCTGTTGATCCGTCAGTCCATCATGTTTCATGTTACAGTCCTTACTAGAAAGCACGGACCTGTTGATCCGTCAGTCCATCATGTTTCATGTTACAGGTCCCTTACTTGAAAGCACAGACCCATGGATCCGTCAGTCCATCATGTTTCATGTTACAGGTCCTTACTTGAAAGCACAGACCCATGGATCCGTCAGTCCATCATGTTTCATGTTACAGGTCCCTTACTAGAAAGCACGGACCAATGGATCCGTCAGTCCATCATGTTTCATGTTACAGGTCCCTTACTTGAAAGCACGGACCTGTTGATCCGTCAGTCCATCATGTTTCATGTTACAGGTCCCTTACTTGAAAGCACAGACCCATGGATCCGTCAGTCCAACTCCTCACTGCTGAAGACAGTGTGGCTGTAAGCATGAGTAACCGCTCTGAGCTGAGATCAAGACAGGAACATCTACCTGAAAGACCTGGTCGCTACCATCTCTTTGCTGGGTTGGCAGGTCGAAGACAACTGGAGTGGATCTTGATAAGCACGTACCTGTCTGTCGTCAGTCCTGTCGATCTGTTGTCATTGTTATCAGGTCCTGACAGAAGCACGGACCAATGGATGATCTTCAGCCTGTCAGTTTTCATGTTTACAGTCCCTTACTTGAACGCATGGACTGTTGATCCGAGTCAATCATGTTGTCTATGTTACAGGTCCCTTACTTGAAAGCTGACCTGTCCGTCAGTCCATCCTGTCTGCATGTGTACAGGTCGGAGCTTGAGGCTGAAGAAAACGCATGGAGTCATGAGATCCATGTCAATCATCTGTCTGTCTGTCCTCTGTAGTATGCTGGGAGGCTGGCAGGCCAGAAGACAAACTGGAGTGTGAGTCTTTTAGACACTGTCTGTCTGTCGTCTGTCTGTTCTGAGTGTGGCAGGTCTCAGGATCAAACTGAGTGTGAACTGCAGACTGTCTGTCTGTATCTCTGTCTGTCTGTTCTGGAGGCTGGCAGTACTGAAACAACTGGAGTGTCTGTTAGACTGTCTTCTGTCTGTCTGTCTGTTGTTGTGTGTCTGTCTGCTGTCTGCAGTGTGTCTGTTCTGGATGCTGGGATAGACAGAAAACTGCGTGTAAGTCTGATAGTGTTTTCGTCTGTCTTTCTGTCTGTTTTGTAGTGTCTGTTCTTGGGCTGGCAGGAAAAGAAAACTGGAGTGTAGTCTCTTTGTCTGTCTGTTCTGTGGCTGGCAGTCTAGATAAACTGGAGTGTAGTCTCTGTCTTCTGTCTGTCTGTCTGTCGTCGTGTCTGTCTGTCTGTTCTGGAGGCTGGCAGAAAGATAAACTGGAGTGTGAGTCTGTTAGTGTCTTTCTGTCAATCTGTCTGTTTGTCTGTCTGTCTGTCTGTTCTGGATGGCTGGCAGACAAGATAAACTGGAGTGTAGTCTTTGTGTCTTTCTGTCTGCACGTCTGTGTGGTCTTTTGTCTGTGTCTGTCTTTCTGTGGCTGGCAGACAAGGTAAATGGAGTGTAGTCTCTTTGTCTGTCTGTCTGTCTGTTCTGGGGCTGGCAGACAAGAGTAAACTGGAGTGTGAGTTTGTTGCGTCTAGTGTCTTCTGCAGAATTCAGTTGTTGTCTGTCTGTCTGTCTGGTGCGCAGACAGGTAAGTGCGTGTCTTGTCGCTGTCTGTCTGTTTGGTGGCTGGCAGAAAGGTAAATGGAGTGTGAGTCTTTGTCTGTCTGTTCTGTCTGTTTCTGGTGGCTGGCAGATCGGTAAAGTGGGTGTGAGTCCTTTCTGTCTGTCTGTCTGTCTGTTCTGGTGGCTGGCAGACAAGGTAAAGTGGATGTGTGAGTCTCTTTGTCTGTCTGTTGCTGTGGGGTGGCTGCAGACAAGGTTAAAGTGGAGTGTGAGTTCTTTGTCTTGTCTGTCTGTTCTGGTGGCTGGCAGACAAGGTAAAGTGGAGTGTGAGTCTCTTTGTCTGTCTGTCTGTCTGTGTCTGGTTTGGCTGGCAGACAAGGTAAAGTGGAGTGTGAGTCTCTTTGTCTGTCTGTTCTGGTGGCTGGTCAGACAAGATAAAGTGGAGTGTGAGTCTCTTTGTCTGTCTGTTCTGGTGGCTGGCAGACAAGTAAAGTGGAGTGTGAGTCTCTTTGTCTGTCTGTCTGTCTGTCTGTTCTGGTGGCTGGCAGACAAGGTAAATGGCTTGTCTGTCTGAGTTTTATTCACAGTGTGATGGTGTGTTCTGTTTGTCATGTTTTATTCACAGTTGTGGTGTTCTGTTTGTCATGTTTTATTCACAGTGTGGGTGTTGTGTTTGTCTGTTATTCACGTGTTGTGTTTGTGTTGCAGTACAAGTGTGGTGTGTTGTGTTTGTCATGTTTAGTTCCAGTGTGTTGTTTGTGTTTGTCATGTATTATCACAGTGTGATGTGATCTTTTTCTGTTTTGTCTGTTTGTATGTCACAGTGTGGTGTGTACTGTTTGTCATGTTTTATTCACAGTGTGGTGGTGTGTACTGTTTGTCATGTTTTATTCACAGTGTGGTGGCAGGTAGTGTTTGTCATGTTTTATTCACAGTGTGGTGTGTTGTGTTTGCATGACATGTGTTTATTCAAGTGTGGTGTGTTGTGTTTGTCTTTGTTGTTTGTATTCACAGTGTGGTGTGTTGTGTTTGCATGTTTTTTTCACAGTGTGGTGTGGTGTAGTGTTTGTTTTGTCATGTTTTATTCACAGTGTGGTGTGTATGTTTTGTCGTGTCTGTTTTTATTCACAGTGTGGTGGTGTGTCTGTTTGTCATGTTTTATTCACAGTGTGGTGTGTTGTGTTTGTCATGTTTTATTCACAGTGTGTGGTGTGTTCTGTTTGTCATGTTTTATTCACAGTGTGGTGTGTTGTGTTTGTCATGTTTTATTCACAGTGTGGTGTGTTTGTTTGTCATGTTTTATTCACAGTGTGGTGTGTACTGTTTGTCATGTTTTATTCACAGTGTGGTGTGTGTCAGTTTATAAGTGTTGTGTTTGTTGTCATGTTTTATTCACAGTGTGGTGTTACTGTTTGTCATGTTTTATTCACAGTGTGGTGGTGTGTTTGTTTGTCATGTTTTATTCACAGTGTGTGTGTGTGTTTGTTCATGTTTTATTTCACAGTGTGTGGTGTGTTTGTTTGTCATGTTTTATTCACAGTGTGGTGTGTTGTGTTTGTCATGTTTTATTCACAGTGTGGTGTGTTGTTTGTCATGTTTTATTCACAGTGTGGTGTGTTGTGTTTGTCATGTTTTATTCACAGTGTGGTGTGTTGTGTTTGTCATGTTTTATTCACAGTGTGGTGTGTTTGTTTGTCATGTTTTATTCACAGTGTGATGTGTTGTGTTTGTCATGTTTTATTCACAGTGTGGTGTGTTTGTTTGTCATGTTTTATTCACAGTGTGGTGTGTTTGTTTGTCATGTTTTATTCACAGTGTGGTGTGTGTTTGTGTTTTGTCATGTTTTATTCACAGTGTGGTGTGTTGTGTTTGTCATGTTTTATTCACAGTGTTGGTGTGTTGTGTTTGTCATGTTTTATTCACAGTGTGGTGATGTGTTGTGTTTGTCATGTTTTATTCACAGTGGTGGTGTGTTGTGTTTGTCATGTTTTATTCACAGTGTGTTTGTTGTGTTTGTCATGTTTTATTCACAGTGTGGGTGTGTTGTGTTTGTCATGTTTTATTCACAGTGTGGGTGTTGTGTTTGTCATGTTTTATTCACATGTGTGTGTGTGTTGTGTTTGTCATGTTGTTTTATTCACAGTGTGGTGTGTTTGTTTGTCATGTTTTATTCACAGTGTGGTGTGTTGTGTTTGTCATGTTTTATTCACAGTGTGGTGTGTTGTGTTTGTCATGTTTTATTCACAGTGTGGTGTGTTGTGTTTGTTTTCATGTTTTATTCACAGTGTGGTGTTTTGTGTTTGTCATGTTTTATTCACAGTGTGGTGTGTTGTGTTTGTCATGTTTTATTCACAGTGTGGTGTGTCGTGTTTTGTCATGTTTTATTCACATGTGATGGTGTGTTCTGTTTGTCATGTTTTATTCACAGTGTGGGTGTGTTCTGTTTGTCATGTTTTATTCACAGTGTGGTGTGTTGTGTTTTGTCATGTTTTATTCACAGTGTGGTGTGTTGTGTTTGTCATGTTTTATTCACAGTGTGTGGTTGATGTTGGTGTTTTGTCATGTTTTATTCACAGTGTGATGGTGTGTTCTGTTTGTCATGTTTTATTCACAGTGTGGTGTGTGTTGTGTTTGTCATGTTTATTCACAGTGTGGTGTGTTGTGTTTGTCATGTTTTATTCACAGTGTGATGTGTTCTGTTTGTCATGTTTTATTCACACTGTGATGTGTGTGTTCTGTTTCAGTCATGTTTTATTCACAGTGTGATGTGTGTTCTGTTTGTCATGTTTTATTCACAGTGTGATGGTGTTTCTGTTTGTCATGTTTTATTCACAGTGTGGTGTGTTCTGTTTCAGTCATGTTTTATTCACAGTGTGATGGTGTGTTGTGTTTGTCATGTTTTATTCACAGTGTGATGGTGTGTTCTGTTTGTCATGTTTTATTCACAGGTGTGTGTGTGTTCTGTTTTCATGTTTTATTCACAATGTGGTGGTGTGTTTCTGTTTCATCATGTTCCGACTATATGACACCAGACGGCAATGGACTGCTGGATTCCAATGTAAGTCTTGTTTTTGTTGTTACATAGTCATCACTAGTAAGTCTTTGTGCTTGTGTTGGGTGTTACATGGTCATCACAGTAAGCCTTTGTCTTGTGTTGGGTGTTACATAGTCATCACTAGTAAGTCTTTGTCTTGTGTTGGTGTTACATAGTCATCAGTAGTAAGTCTTTGTCTTGTGTTGGGTGTTACATAGTCATCACTAGTAAGTCTTTGTCTTGTGTTGGGTGTTACATAGTCATCACTAGTAAGTCTTTGTCTTGTGTTGGCGTATACATAGTCATCATCTAGTAAGTCATTTGTTTTGTTGGTGTAACATATCACACACTAGTAAGTCTTTGTCTGTGTGGCGTTACATAGTCACACTAGTAAGTCTTGTCTGTGTTGGGTGTTACATAGTCATCACTAGTAAGTCTTGTCTGTGTGGTGTTACATGGTCATCACTAGTAAGTCATTGTCCTTGTGTGGGTGTTACAAGATCATCACAGTAAATCTTTGTCTTGTGTTGGGTGTTGCATATCATCACTAGTAAGTCTTTGTCTTGTGTTGGGTGTTACAAGTCATCAGTACTAAGTCTTTGTTTTGTGTTGGGCGTTCATTATCACATAGTAAGTCTTTGTCTGTGGTTGGGTGTTACATAGTCATCACTAGTAAGTACTTTGTCTTGTTGGGTGTTACATAGTCATCACTAGTAATCATTTGTCTTGTGTTGGTGTTACCTAGTCACACTTGTATTCTTCATCTTGTGTTGGTGTGACATAGTCATCACAATAAGTCTTTGTCTGTGTTGGGTGTTACATAATCATCAGTAGTAAGTCTTTGTCTGTGTTGGCGTACATGGTCTCACAGTAAGCCTTGTCTTGTGTTGGGTGTTACATAGTCATCACTAGTAAGTCTTTTGTCTGTGTTGGGTGCTACATAGTCATCACTAGTAAGTCTTTGTCCTGTGTGGGTGTTAATGGTCACATAGTAAGTCTTTGTCTTGTGTTGGTGTTACAAGTCATCACTATAAGTTTGTCTTGTGTTGGTGTACATTGTCATCACTAGTAAGTCTTTGTCTGTGTTGGGTGTTACATAGTCATCAGTACTAATCTTTGTTTTGTGTTGGGATTACATAGTCATCACTAGTAAGTTTTGTCTTGTGTTGGTGGTTACATAGTCATCATTAGTAAGTCTTGTCTGTGTTGGTGTTACTAGTCATCACTAGTAAGTCTTTGTCTTGTGTTGGGCATTACATAGTCATCACTATAAGTCTTTGTCTTGTGTTGGGTGTTACATAGTCATCACTAGTAAGTCTTTGTTTTGTGTTGGGTGTTACATAGTCATCACTAGTAAGTCTTTGTCTTGTGTTGGGTGTTACTAGTCATCACTAGTAAGTCTTTGTCTTGTGTTGGGTGTTACTAGTCATCACTAGTAAGTCTTTGTCTTGTGTTGGGTGTTACTAGTCATCACTAGTAAGTCTTTGTCTTGTGTTGGGTGTTACATAGTCATCACTAGTAAGTCTTTGTCTTGTATTGGGTGTTACATAGTCATCACTAGTAAGTCTTTGTCTTGTGTTGGGTGTTACATAGTCATCATTATAAGTTTTGTCTTGTGTTGGGTGTTACTAGTCATCACTAGTAAGTCTTTGTCTTGTGTTGGGTGTTACATGGTCATCACTAGTAAGTCTTTGTCTTGTGTTGGGTGTTACGTAGTATCACTAGTAAGTCTTTGTCTTGTGTTGGGTGTTACATGTCATCACTAGTAAGTCTTTGTCTTGTGTTGGGTGTTACATAGTCATCACTAGTAAGTCTTTGTCTTGTGTTGGGTGTTTACATGTCATCACTAGTAAGTCTTTGTCTTGTGTTGGGTGTTACATAGTCATCAGTAGTAAGTCTCTGTCTTGTGTTGGGTGTTACTAGTCATCACTATAAGTCTTTGTCTTTGTGTTGGGTGTTATGTAGTCATCACTATAAGTCTTTGTCTTGCGTTGGGTGTTACTAGTCATCAATAGTAAGCCTTTGTCTTGTTTTGGGTGTTACATAGTCATCACTAAGTAAGTCTTTGTCTTGTGTTGGGTGTTACGTAGTCATCACTATAAGTCTTTGTCTTGTGTTGGTGTTACATGGTCATCACTAGTAAGTCTTTGTCTTGTGTTGGGTGTTACGTAGTATCACTAGTAAGTCTTTGTCTTGTGTTGGGTGTTACGTAGTATTCACTAATAAGTCTTTGTCTTGTGTGGGTGTTACGTAGTCATCACTATTAAGTCTTTGTCTTGTGTTGGAGGTTACGTTAAGGTCACTAAGATCAAAATTTAGGAAGTGCCCGTTATAAATTTGGAACAGTTTGAGCCTTTAGTTTATTTTGTGTTTAGATGTAGATTATTTTTTTTTTTTGTTGACTTGTTCCATTTTTACTCCATTTTTATGGCCATATAGGCTGGGACAGTTTCTGCAATGCTGTGATGGCAGTGACGACAGGGATGATGATCATGATGTTGTGGAGGTCCAAGAGATTATTCCGTATTGTTCAGGAAGGATGTGTTGTGTAATGATGTGTGTGTGTGTGTGTGTGTGTGTGTGTGTTTGTGTGTGTGTGTGTGTTGTGTGTGTGTATGTGTGTGTGACGTGTGTGTGTGTCTGCTGCATATGTATGTGTGTGTGTCTGTGTGTATGGTTGTGTGTGTGTATGTTGTGGTGAGTGGTGTGGTGTGTGTGTCTGTTTGTGTGTCTCTGTGTGTGTGTGTGTGAATTAGTTTGTGTGTGTGTCTTGTCTCGGTGTCCCTGTGTGTGTATATGTGAATTAATGTGTGTGTGTGTGCGTGTGTTGCCAAATGTGTGAGCAAGATTTTCTCAGCTGTATCTAGGTGGAGATTTACAAATGTTGTTAAGACAAAATGTCTGTAAGGAGTCATGGATACATAAGTTTGGGGTGACATGACAAAATGTCTGTAAGGAGTCATGGATACATAAGTTTGGGATGACATGAAGACAGAATGTGGTCTGTAAGGAGTCATGAATACATAAGTTTGGGATGACATGAAGACAAAATGTGGTCTGTAAGGAGTCATGGATACATAAGTTTGGGATGACATGAAGACAAAATGTGGTCTGTAAGGAGTCATGGATACATAAGTTTGGGATGACATGAAGACAAAATGTCTGTAAGGAGTCATGGATACATAAGTTTGGGGTGACATGAAGACAAAATGTCTGTAAGGAGTCATGGATACATAAGTTTGGGATGACATGAAGACAGAATGTGGTCTGTAAAGAGTCATGGATACATAAGTTTGGGATGACATGAAGACAAAATGTCTGTATGGAGTCATGGATACATAAGTTTGGGATGACATGACAAAATGTCTGTAAGGAGTCATGGATACATAAGTTTGGGATGACATGACAAAATGTCTGTAAGGAGTCATGGATACATAAGTTTGGGATGACATGACAAAATGTCTGTAAGGAGTCATGGATACATAAGTTTGGATAACATGAAGACAAAATGTGGTCTGTAAGGAGTCATGGATACATAAGTTTGGGATGACATGAAGACAAAATGTGGTCTGTAAGGAGTCATGGATACATAAGTTTGGGATGACATGAAGACAAAATGTGGTCTGTAAGGAGTCATGGATACATAAGTTTGGGATGACATGAAGACAATGTCTGTAAGGAGTCATGGATACATAAGTTTGGGATGACATGAAGACAATGTCTGTAAGGAGTCATGGATACATAAGTTTGGGATGACATGAAGACAGAATGTGGTCTGTAAGGAGTCATGGATACATAAGTTTGGGATGACATGAAGACAAAATGTGGTCTGTAAGGAGTCATGGATACATAAGTTTGGGATGACATGAAGACAAAATGTGGTCTGTAAGGAGTCATGGATACATAAGTTTGGAGTGACATGAAGACAAAATGTGGTCTGTAAGGAGTCATGGATACATAAGTTTGGGTGACATGACAAAATGTCTGTAAGGAGTCATGGATACATAAATTTGGGATGACATGAAGACAAAATGTCTGTAAGGAGTCATGGATACATAAGTTTGGATAACATGAAGACAAAATGTGGTCTGTAAGGAGTCATGGATACGTAAGTTTGGGATGACATGAAGACAAAATGTGGTCTGTAAGGAGTCATGGATACATAAGTTTGGGATAACATGAAGACAAAATGTGGTCTGTAAGGAGTCATGGATACATAAGTTTGGGATGACATGAAGACAAAATGTGGTCTGTAAGGAGTCATGGATATATAAGTTTGGGGTGACATGAAGACAAAATGTGGTCTGTAAGGAGTCATGGATACATAAGTTTGGGATGACATGAAGACAAAATGTGGTCTGTAAGGAGTCATGGATGCATAAGTTTGGATAACATGAAGACAAAATGTGGTCTGTAAGGAGTCATGGATACATAAGTTTGGGATGACATGAAGACAAAATGTCTGTAAGGAGTCATGGATACATAAGTTTGGGGTGACATGAAGACAAAATGTGGTCTGTAAGGAGTCATGGATACATAAGTTTGGGGTGACATGAAGACAAAATGTCTGTAAGGAGTCATGGATACATAAGTTTGGGATGACATGAAGACAAAATGTCTGTAAGGAGTCATGGATACATAAGTTTGGGGTGA
>JAPXFY010000023.1:69548231-69638231 GCA_030674185.1 Monoplex corrugatus
TTTTCTCCCCGTCTAAAAGCACATATGTGAATAGACGTTAAAAGAAATAACGAAACACACAAACACACACACACACACACACACACACACACACACACACACACACACACACACACACACACACACACACACACACACACACACACACACACATACGCACACCCACACACACGCATGCACGCATGTGCACAGAAACTCATAACAACAGAACATGAAATAACACCACATCAACACAACACAACATACAACATAACACAACACATTACACACTACACCAAACCACATCACATCACACCAAACCACATCACACCATGCCACATCACACCACACCATGCCTCGACACACCACACCTAACCACACCACACCACACCACACCAAACCATAGCATATTACACCACACCACTCCATGTCACGCCACACCACATGATGCTACACCCTGCCACACCACACCACACCAAGTCACACCACATGACACCACACCATGCCACACCACACCACCACAACATGCCTCACCACACCAAACCACATCACACCACACAACACCATGCCACACATGGTGTGTGTTCAGATCCTACTGAATGTGAGTGGTGTGTGTTCAGATCTTACTGAATGTGAGTGGTGTGTGTTCAGATCTTACTGAATGTGAGTGGTGTGTGTTCAGATCTTACTGAATGTGAGTGGTGTGTGTTCAGATCTTACTGAATGTGAGTGGTGTGTGTTCAGATCTTACTGAATGTGAGTGGTGTGTGTTCAGATCTTACTGAATGTGAGTGGTGTGTGTTCACATCCTACTGAATGTGAGTGGTGTGTGTTCAGATCTTACTGAATGTGAGTGGTGTGTGTTCAGATCTTACTAAATGTGAGTGGTGTGTGTTCAGATCTTACTGAATGTGAGTGGTGTGTGTTCAGATCCTACAAGACATGATGCTGGAGATTGACTATGACTCTGATGGCACAGTGTCGCTGGAGGAGTGGAAGAGGGGGGGTATGACCACCATCCCCCTCCTTGTCCTGCTGGGGCTGGACAGTGTAAGTTGTTACTATTTTTGTGTTGTTACTGTTGCTGTTATGTTGTTGTTGTTGTTGTTTTGGATGCAGCAAATGGAGAAATAGTTAATAAGAAACACCTGAGGGTACTGGATAGGACCCGGATCACAGAGGCCTCACCATCGTCAAAGGATCACTTTCCAGCTTCCAACGCCACACAGTAGTCATTTTACTAAAGGGGGACTATCCTGCACTGCATGACCCATTCGGACACAGTCGTCAGTCACCTTGTTTACAAACCGAAGGACAAGGTGTGGAGATGACAAACCCAGGGATATAGCCACACAACACGAACCAGCCAGGTCCAGCCCTACTACCAGACCAAGACAGACTGGAAGACCCCTCTCTCACCTTACACTGGACGTTCATCTCTCTACTGGGTGGCCTGGCCAGCCAGAGCCACATAGCTGCCAGCTGTTCTCCCTGTACTGTAGTCTCGACACTGGACAGCTGCAAGCTCTCTATGTTGCTTTACCGTACAGGATGTGCGAACAATGCAGAAGTGGCCATGCGTGATGCTGCAGACACAGCTCACTTTGTTGTTCAGCTAAATCTGACATGCCCCCAATGGGATATGGAGGAATAAATTTGACTGCATTTACATAACTGTACCTATAACCACAAACCCATTTACATAACTGTACCTATAACCACAAACCCATTTACATAACTGTACCTATAACCACAAACCCATTTGCATAACTTTACCTATAACCACAAACCCATTTACATAACTGTACCTACAACCACAAACCCATTTACATAACTGTACCTATAACCACAAACCCATTTGCATAACTGTACCTATAACCACAAACCCATTTGCATAACTGTACCTACAACCACAAACCCATTTGCATAACTGTACCTATAACCACAAACCCATTTACATAACTGTACCTATAACCACAAACCCATTTACATAACTACCTATAACCACAAACCCATTTACATAACTGTACCTATAACCACAAACCCATTTACATAACTACCTATAACCACAAACCCATTTACATAACTGTACCTATAACCACAAACCTATTTACATAACTGTACCTATAACCACAAACCTATTTACATAACTGTACCTATAACCACAAACCCATTTACATACCTACCTATAACCACAAACCCATTTACATAACTGTACCTATAACCACAAACCTATTTACATACCTACCTATAACCACAAACCCATTTACATAACTGTACCTATAACCACAAACCCATTTACATAACTGTTCCTATAACCACAAACCCATTTGCATAACTGTACCTATAACCACAAACCCATTTGCATAACTGTACCTACAACCACAAACCCATTTGCATAACTGTACATATAACCACAAACCCATTTGCATAACTGTACCTATAACCACAAACCCATTTACATAACTGTACCTATAACCACAAACCCATTTACATAACTACCTATAACCACAAACCCATTTACATAACTGTACCTATAACCACAAACCCATTTACATAACTGTACCTATAACCACAAACCCATTTACATAACTGTACCTATAACCACAAACCCATTTACATAACTGTACCTATAACCACAAACCCATTTACATAACTGTACCTATAACCACAAACCCATTTACATAACTGTACCTATAACCACAAACCATGGGTGGTCATGATGCTCCAGACACAGCTCAGTTTGCTTTTCACCTACATCTGACATGCCCCCGAACAGATATGGAGAAATGATTTTGACTTCAATATAAGTTGTGTCACTGACAGATTGGTACAAAGACAGATAGAGAACTCATACACTAAGTAGGATAGATTGGTACAAAGACAGATAGAGAACTCATACACTAAGTAGGATAGATTGGTACAAAGACAGAGAACTCATACACTAAGTAGGACAGATTAGTACAAAGACAGATAGAGAACTCATACACTAAGTAGGACAGATTAGTACAAAGACAGAACTCATACACTAAGTAGGACAGATTGGTACACAAGACAGATAGAGAACTTATACACTAAGTAGGACAGATTGGTACAAGACAGATAGAGAACTCATACACTAAGTAGGACAGATTGGTACAAAGACAGATAGAGAACTTATACACTAAGTAGGACAGATTGGTACAAGGACAGATAGAGAACTTATACACTAAGTAGGACAGATTGGTACAAGGACAGATAGAGAACTTATACACTAAGTAGGACAGATTGGTACAAGACAGATAGAGAACTCATACACTAAGTAGGACAGATTAGTACAAAGACAGATAGAGAACTCATACACTAAGTAGGACAGATTGGTACAAAGACAGATAGAGAACTCATACACCAAGTAGGACAGATTGGTACAAAGACAGATAGAGAACTTATACACTAAGTAGGACAGATTAGTACAAAGATAGAGAACTTATACACTAAGTAGGACAGATTGGTACAAAGATAGAGAACTCATACACTAAGTAGGACAGATTGGTACAAAGATAGAGAACTTATACACTAAGTAGGACAGATTGGTACAAAGACAGATAGAGAACTTATACACTAAGTAGGACAGATTAGTACAAAGACAGATAGAGAACTCATACACAAAGTAGGACAGATTGGTACAAAGACAGATAGAGAACTTATACACTAAGTAGGACAGATTAGTACAAAGACAGATAGAGAACTCATACACTAAGTAGGACAGATTGGTACAAAGACAGATAGAGAACTTATACACTAAGTAGGAGAGATTGGTACAAGGACAGATAGAGAACTTATACACTAAGTAGGACAGATTAGTACAAAGACAGATAGAGAACTCATACACTAAGTAGGACAGATTGGCACAAAGACAGATAGAGAACTCATACACTAAGTAGGACAGATTGGTACAAGACAGATAGAGAACTCATACACTAAGTAGGACAGATGGGTACAAGACAGATAGAGAACTCATACACTAAGTAGGACAGATTAGTACAAAGACAGATAGAGAACTCATACACTAAGTAGGACAGATTGGTACAAGACAGATAGAGAACTTATACACTAAGTAGGACAGATTGGTACAAGACAGATAGAGAACTTATACACTAAGTAGGACAGATTAGTACAAAGACAGATAGAGAACTTATACACTAAGTAGGACAGATTGGTAAAAGACAGATAGAGAACTCATACACTAAGTAGGACAGATTGGTACAAAGACATAGAGAACTTATTCACTAAGTAGGACAGATTGGTACAAAGACAGATAGAGAACTTATACACTAAGTAGGACAGATTAGTACAAAGACAGATAGAGAACTCATACACTAAGTAGGACAGATTGGTACAAGACAGATAGAGAACTTATACACTAAGTAGGACAGATTGGTACAAAGACAGATAGAAAACTTATACACTAAGTAGGACAGATTGGTACAAGACAGATAGAGAACTCATACACTAAGTAGGACAGATTGGTACAAGACAGATAGAAAACTTATACACTAAGTAGGACAGATTGGTACAAGACAGATAGAGAACTCATACACTAAGTAGGACAGATTAGTACAAAGAGAGATAGAAAACTCATACACTAAGTAGGACAGATTGGTACAAAGACAGATACAGAACTTATACACTAAGTAGGACAGATTGATACAAGACAGATACAGAACTTATACACTAAGTAGGACAGATTGGTACAAAGACAGATAGAGAACTCATACACTAAGTAGGACAGATTGGTACAAAGACAGATAGAGAACTCATACACTAAGTAGGACAGATTGGTACAAAGATAGAGAACTTATACACTAAGTAGGACAGATTGGTACAAAGACAGATAGAGAACTCATACACTAAGTAGGACAGATTGGTACAAAGACAGATAGAGAACGTATACACTAAGTAGGACAGATTAGTACAAAGACAGATAGAGAACTTATACACTAAGTAGGACAGATTGGTACAAAGACAAATAGAGAACTCATACACTAAGTAGGACAGATTGGTACAAAGATAGAGAACTTATACACTAAGTAGGACAGATTAGTACAAAGACAGATAGAGAACTTATACACTAAGTAGGACAGATTGGTACAAAGACAGATAGAGAACTTATACACTAAGTAGGACAGATTGGTACAAAGACAGATAGAGAACTTATACACTAAGTAGGACAGATTGGTACAAAGACAGAACTCATATTCTAAGCAAGACCTCAAGACCTTGCCCACGCATAATGCTTATATACAAGTCTGTGGCTTCTGTCATGATCCTTTTGGATTTTCTACATCACATGACATGTGGCATTAGTGCCTATGGAACTTATTCGGAATGCCGTCTCAACACCATCTCGAGAAACTTATATTGAATGAGGTAATAGTTTTTGTAGTGTTGCTGGTTGTACAAGTAAGATACAACTTTTATATCTTGACATTTGTAGTATTGCTAGTTGTACAAGTAAGATACAACTTTTATATCTTGACATTTGTAGTGTTGCTAGTTGTACAAGTAAGATACAACTTTTATATCTTGACATTTGTACTGTTGCTAGTTGTACAAGTAAGATACAGCTTGTATATCTTGACATTTGTACTGTTGCTGGTTGTACAAGTAAGATACAACTTTTATATCTTGACATTTGTAGTGTTGCTAGTTGTACAAGATACAGCTTGTATATCTTGACATTTGTAGTGTTGCTGGTTGTACAAGTAAGATACAACTTTTATTCTTGACATTTGTACTGTTGCTGGTTGTACAAGTAAGATACAACTTTTATATCTTGACATTTGTACTGTTGCTAGTTGTACAAGATACAACTTTTATATCTTGACATTTGTAGTGTTGCTAGTTGTACAAAATACAGCTTTTATATCTTGACATTTGTACTGTTGCTAGTTGTACAAGTAAGATACAACTTTATATCTTGACATTTGTAGTGTTGCTAGTTGTACAAGATACAACTTTTATATCTTGACATTTGTACTGTTGCTAGTTGTACAAGTAAGATACAACTTTTATATCTTGACATTTGTAGTGTTGCTGGTTGTACAAGATACAACTTGTATATCTTGACATTTGTACTGTTGCTAGTTGTACAAGTAAGATACAACTTTTATATCTTGACATTTGTAGTGTTGCTGGTTGTACAAGTAAGATACAACTTTTATATCTTGACATTTGTACTGTTGCTGGTTGTACAAGTAAGATACAACTTTTATATCTTGACATTTGTACTGTTGCTAGTTGTACAAGATACAACTTTTATATCTTGACATTTGTAGTGTTGCTAGTTGTACAAAATACAGCTTTTATATCTTGACATTTGTACTGTTGCTAGTTGTACAAGTAAGATACAACTTTTATATCTTGACATTTGTAGTGTTGCTAGTTGTACAAGATACAACTTTTATATCTTGACATTTGTACTGTTGCTAGTTGTACAAGTAAGATACAACTTTTATATCTTGACATTTGTAGTGTTGCTAGTTGTACAAGATACAACTTTTATATCTTGACATTTGTACTGTTGCTAGTTGTACAAGTAAGATACAACTTTTATATCTTGACATTTGTAGTGTTGCTAGTTGTACAAGATACAACTTTTATATCTTGACATTTGTAGTGTTGCTAGTTGTACAAGTAAGATACAACTTTTATATCTTGACATTTGTAGTGTTGCTGGTTGTACAAGTAAGATACAACTTTTATATCTTGACATTTGTAGTGTTGCTAGTTGTACAAATAAGATACAACTTTTATATCTTGACATTTGTAGTGTTGCTAGTTGTACAAGTAAGATACAACTTTTATATCTTGACATTTGTAGTGTTGCTAGTTGTACAAGTAAGATACAACTTTTATATCTTGACATTTGTAGTGTTGCTGGTTGTACAAGTAAGATACAACTTTTATATCTTGACATTTGTAGTGTTGCCAGTTGTACAAGATACAGCTTTTATATCTTGACATTTGTAGTGTTGCTGGTTGTACAAGATACAACTTGTATATCTTGACATTTGTACTGTTGCTAGTTGTACAAGTAAGATACAACTTTTATATCTTGACATTTGTAGTGTTGCTGGTTGTACAAGATACAGCTTTTATATCTTGACATTTGTAGTGTTGCTAGTTGTACAAGTAAGATACAACTTGTATATCTTGACATTTGTAGTGTTGCTAGTTGTACAAGTAAGATACAACTTTTATATCTTGACATTTGTAGTGTTGCTGGTTGTACAAGTAAGATACAACTTTTATATCTTGACATTTGTAGTGTTGCTAGTTGTACAAGTAAGATACAGCTTTTATATCTTGACATTTGTAGTGTTGCTGGTTGTACAAGTAAGATACAGCTTTTATATCTTGACATTTGTAGTGTTGCTGGTTGTACAAGTAAGATACAACTTTTATATCTTGACATTTGTAGTGTTGCTAGTTGTACAAGTAAGATACAGCTTTTATATCTTGACATTTGTAGTGTTGCTGGTTGTACAAGTAAGATACAGCTTTTATATCTTGACATTTGTACTGTTGCTAGTTGTACAAGAACATACACATATGTAAATGTTTGTACAAGCTATACTATACAAATATTTGCTTGTGTGTATGTTCTTATACGGTGCTAAACATGGCAGAATGCAAAGGAAAACAGTTGACAGTATATATACATGTGAGTGAAACATATCTGCTCAACTGTCCTGGTCTTCCATCAGCATTCTACATTGTCTCACTGATAAACAGATCACTGTTCCAGTCCAGCTGTCACAGTGCTGAGTGTTGATTGACTGACTGTTCCAGTCCAGCTGTCACAGTGCTGAGTGTTAATTGACTGACTGTTCCAGTCCAGCTGTCACAGTGCTGAGTGTTAATTGACTGACTGTTCCAGTCCAGCTGTCACAGTGCTGAGTGTTGATTGGCTGACTGTTCCAGTCCAGCTGTCACAGTGCTGAGTGTTGATTGACTGACTGGATGATACCATTTTGTCTGTTGTGTTCATTGTAGATATAACTGACTGGATGACACCATTTTGTCTGTTGTGTTCATTGTAGATATAACTGACTGGATGTCACCATTTTGTGTGTTGTGTTCATTGTAGATATAACTGACTGGATGTCACCATTTTGTGTGTTGTGTTCATTGTAGATATAACTGACTGGATGTCACCATTTTGTGTGTTGTGTTCATTGTAGATATAACTGACTGGATGTCACCATTTTGTGTGTTGTGTTCATTGTATATATAGCTGACTGGATGTCACCATTTTGTGTGTTGTGTTCATTGTAAATATAACTGACTGGATGTCACCATTTTGTGTGTTGTGTTCATTGTAGATATAACTGACTGGATGTCACCATTTTGTGTGTTGTGTTCATTGTAGATATAACTGACTGGATGTCACCATTTTGTGTGTTGTGTTCATTGTAGATATAACTGACTGGATGGCACCATTTTGTCTGTTGTGTTCATTGTAGATATAACTGACTGGATGTCACCATTTTGTCTGTTGTGTTCAGCTATAGATATAACTGACTAGATACCAGTCACCGTGGTGTAGTGGTTAACGCAACGGACTACCAACTGGAAGGTTGTAGGTTCGAATCCCCATCAGTACCTTCAAATTCATTGTGGGATTTTTCGGCTCTAACCAGCTCCTACCCAGAGTTGGGCGTGCTATGGGCTCATTGGGAAGACTGGAACCACACAGTCGAGTCTCATCCACTTCGCGGATGCGTTATTGAGGTTGTTGCTCAAATCTTCTGACCAACACTGCAGGTGTCTGTATCTCTCGGGCCTGGCTGCCAGGAAATGTTATGATAGTAAGCGTAGAGTACAACCCTGTCACGCAGTCTCAATCCTAGATGGAACTCCATAGCATCATGATTATAATCCACATCAACATCATCGCATAATGAAAATTGTTTCAGCTTCTGTGTCCATTAAAGTGGCGTAGAAAATGGGACGAAAAAAAAAAAGTTGAGCACAAAGGTAACCTCCCTGAATGCAATGATCCGAAAAAAAAAAAAAAAAAAAAAAAAATAACAGACTAGATGGCACCATTTTGTGTGTCGTGTTCATTGTATATATAACTGACTGGATGTCACCATTTTGTCTGTTGTGTTCATTGTAGATATAACTGACTGGATGTCACCATTTTGTCTGTTGTGTTCAGTTGCCTATATAACCTCAGAGCTGGGGGAATCCATCCTGTCACATGTAGGCCATATCTCTCTCTCTATATATATATATATACATATATAGATGCTGGGTTTTGTTGGAAAAGTCTTGAGGTCTATCAGCTTGCTTTAAGCTTGGTGGTTGTCATGACTGTTCATCTTTTTCTGCAGGTGGGTTGGCTCTTTTGAGGGAGCCATGGACACAAGATTTGATGTCTCCCGAGTTCAGTCCCAGCCTGCAACATTAAAAACTGGCCTGTTGGCCACCCCTCTCTGTGTTTCCATCATTCAGGGGGTGTCAGCTTGGTATGTCGTAGGCCCCTCCCCCCCCCCCCTCTTCCCCCCCTCTTCCCCTTTCCCATATCAAGACCTTGTTGGTACATAAACTTTGTGCAGTCTGAAGGAGTCGCCAGTAATAAGTGACAGGTTTTGGTGGAGCGCATATGGAATTGTCTGAGTGCAGTGAATCCCATTTGAACAAACTCCACACTCTTATGTTCACCAGGACAGCAGAACATGTGTGAAGTTTGTGACTGATATACATATACCTGTGGCACTGTGCTACAGTCACAGTGTTAAAGATGATGGCTGGAACACTTCAGCCAGGGGTTATATTGCATGGTGATGTATCACAATGTGGTTTACCGTTTGTCGCTGTGTTTATCTGTGATGTATCACAATGTGGTTTACCGTTTGTCGCTGTGTTTATCTGTTGGATCAGAATGTTCAAGATGATGGTACACACGTATGGCGGCTGAAACACTTCAACCGGCCGGCGTACTGTAACCTGTGCCTCAACATGCTGGTTGGACTGGGCAAGCAGGGCCTGTCTTGCCAATGTAAGTTGTAAACCTGTCTGGGCAAGCAGGGCCTGTCTTGCCAATGTAAGTTGTAAACCTGTCTGGGCAAGCAGGGCCTGTCTTGCCAATGTAAGTTGTAAACCTGTCTGGGCAAGCAGGGCCTGTCTTGCCAATGTAAGTTGTAAACCTGTCTGGGCAAGCAGGGCCTGTCTTGCCAATGTAAGTTGTAAACCTGTCTGGGCAAGCAGGGCCTGTCTTGCCAATGTCTTGTGGTGAAGACACGATGTCTGTTAGAAGGTGTGTTAATCAGGGGTAAACAGCAAGACTTCCAGTTGGATTGTATCCTATCTGGATACTTACGATTTGCGGGTAAAGGGTGGAGAGTTTTTCCAGTTTCCCAAGTCAAACTATACATGTTTTAGATCCTGTAAGCCATACCAGTGTCTGGTGACTCATGGAAACATGAAAACATGCAGCAGAATTTAATGCATATCCACATTAAGACACAGTATGCAGACTATGCAGCAACATACCACATGTGCAGTGTAGGCACATTGTGCAGGACGACAAAGCGAACAGAAACAAAAACCTGCTGGATGAGCTTGGTGGGAACAGAGGGAAGATTTGACAAGTTCTAGGTCAACATGTGCGCTGCTGCTAGTGCATGAACCGTCTTGTATGTGTAGGCACACACAGAGTATCAAGTGTGCACATTCAAGATCTTGTCATTCATGTGACTGTTAAATGGCATATAGAAACATCAGTCAGCACGCCTACCATTCCTGTCACTGTTAAATGGCATTAGAAACATCAGTCACACGCCTACCATTCCTGTCACTGTAAATGCATATAGAAACATCAGTCAGCACGCCTACCATTCATGTCACTGTTAAATGGCATATAGAAACATCAGTCAGCACGCCTACCATTCCTGTCACTGTTAAATGGCATATAGAAACATCAGTCAGCACGCCTACCATTCCTGTCACTGTTAAATGGCATATAGAAACATCAGTCAGCATGTCTAACCATTCGTGTCACTGTAAATGGCATATAGAAACATCATCAGCATGCCTACCATTCGTGTCACTGTAAATGGTATAAGAAACATCAGTCAGCATGCCTACCATTCGTGTCACTGTTAAATGGCATATAGAAACATCAGTCAGCATGCCTACCATTCGTGTCACGTTAAATGGCATATGGAAACATCATCAGCAAAGTCTACCATTCGTGTGACTGTTAAATGGCATATAGAAACATCAGTCAGCATGCCTACCATTCATGTGACTGTTAAATGGCATATAGAAACATCAGTCAGCATGTCTACCATTCATGTGACGTTATATGGCATATAGAAACATCAGTCAGCATGTCTACCATTCCTGTCACTGTTAAATGGCATAAGAAACATCAGTCAGCACGCCTACCATTCGTGTCACTGTAAATGGCATATAGAAACATCAGTCAGCACGCCTACCATTCGTGTCACTGTTAAATGGCATATAGAAACATCAGTCAGCACGCCTACCATTCGTGTCACTGTTAAATGGCATATAGAAACATCAGTCAGCACGCCTACCATTCCTGTCACTGTTAAATGGCATATAGAAACATCAGTCAGCAGTCTACCATTCATGTCACTGTTAAATGGCATATAGAAACATCAGTCAGCATGTCTACCATTCCTGTCACTGTTAAATGGTATATAGAAACATCAGTCAGCATGTCTACCATTCCTGTCACTGTTATATGGCATATAGAAACATCAGTCAGCATTCCTGTCACTGTTAAATGGCATATAGAAACATCAGTCAGCACGCCTACCATTCCTGTCACTGTTAAATGGTATATAGAAACATCAGTCAGCATGTCTACCATTCCTGTCACTGTTAAATGGCATATAGAAACATCAGTCAGCATGTCTACCATTCCTGTCACTGTCAAATGGCATATAGAAAAACACTGTCAAGTGGCATATGGAAACAGACAAACACTCAGCATTTTTGGTCAGTTAGGCCTGTAAAGTACAACATGACAGTCAGCATAAGCAAAATGGAGACGATGAAAATCAGTAAAACATCAGGCAACCTGAAAATCAATTTCAGAGGCATTTAACTCAAACAACTGAGTGAATTCAAGTACCTTACTCAACAAACACAGAAATCAAACGTCAGCTGGCAGCTTGGCCCTCTCCTGAAACACCGGACATTCCTACTGAAACAGACACCAAGCCCATCAGTTCCACTGTCATCCCCACCCTGACATACCAGTGCCAGACCTGGACCCTGACCAAACTCCTGGACAGCAAATTGTCACCTGTGAGATGTGTTGTTTGAGAAGAGCTGTCAACAAGACCAGATGTGGGATGTGTTGTTTGAGAAGAGCTGTCAACAAGACCAGATGTGGGATGTGTTGTTTGAGAAGGGCTGTCAACAAGACCAGATGTGGGATGTGTTGTTTGAGAAGGGCTGTCAACAAGACCAGATGTGGGATGTGTTGTTTGAGAAGAGCTGTCAACAAGACCAGATGTGAGATGTGTTGTTTGAGAAGGGCTGTCAACAAGACCAGATGTGGGATGTGTTGTTTGAGAAGGGCTGTCAACAAGACCAGATGTGGGATGTGTTGTTTGAGAAGGGCTGTCAACAAGACCAGATGTGGGATGTGTTGTTTGAGAAGGGCTGTCAACAAGACCAGATGTGGGATGTGTTGTTTGAGAAGGGCTGTCAACAAGACCAGATGTGGGATGTGTTGTTTGAGAAGAGCTGTCAGCAAGACCAGATGTGAGATGTGTTGTTTGAGAAGAGCTGTCAACAAGACCAGATGTGAGATGTGTTGTTTGAGAAGAGCTGTCAACAAGACCAGATGTGGATGTGTTGTTTGAGAAGAGCTGTCAGCAAGACCAGATGTGAGATGTGTTGTTTGAGAAGAGCTGTCAACAAGACCAGATGTGAGATGTGTTGTTTGAGAAGAGCTGTCAACAAGACCAGATGTGAGATGTGTTGTTTGAGAAGAGCTGTCAACAAGACCAGATGTGGGATGTGTTGTTTGAGAAGGGCTGTCAACAAGACCAGATGTGGGATGTGTTGTTTGAGAAGGGCTGTCAACAAGACCAGATGTGGGATGTTTGTTTGAGAAGAGCTGTCAGCAAGACCAGATGTGAGATGTGTTGTTGAGAAGAGCTGTCAGCAAGACCAGATGTGGGATTGTGTGTGAGAACAGCTTGTCAACAAGACCAGATGTGGGATGTGTTGTTTGAGAACAGCTGTCAACAAGACCAGATGTGCGATGTGTTGTTTGAGAGAGCTGTCTACAAGACCAGATGTGGGATGTGTTGTTTGAGAAGAGCTGTCAACAAGACCAGATGTGGGATGTTGTTTGAGAAGGGCTGTCAACAAGACCAGATGTGGGATGACCAGAAACACTGAGATAGAGACATTGTGGGAACAACATCCAATCCACCATCATAGTCATCAACAGGGAATAGCCCAGGTTGGTCATCTGACCAGAATGCAGTCTCACTGCATGCTCAACAAATATATGATAAAAAGGTTTGTGCATTTAAAACAAGGGAGAATGACAGAAGACATGGTTCCCATACAGGTAGAGCACTCACCTGTAAAACAAGAGGAGGATTTCAGAAGTGTGGTTCCCATACAGGTAGAGCACTCACCCGTAAAACAAGAGGAGGATTACGGAAGGCATGGTTCCCATACAGATAGAGCATTCACCTTCCAATCTGCCCAAATGACTTTGCGTGAGTGTGAATTACGCCCATGGAACTACATGTGCTTGTGGCCTCCAGTCTACCCAACTGTGAATGGGTACCTGACTTTCTTCAAAGTTACAGAAAGGTTACATCAAGGGACAGGAGATGGGCACTACCCTCAGTATTCTGGCCCTGTGAAAAGTTAAGGTCTCTACCACCTCACTCCTCTCCAACCAAAGGACTATGGGACAGTCTTAACCCAGGATCAAAGAAGACCTGGATTGATGGCATGATAGAGACCATGACATCACACAGTATTTCTCCACCTCAGGCCGTCAACTCTTTCTCCGTTGACACCGTTGATGGTACAAGCTGACAGGTAAAGAAAGGTTTACCTTGACAGACATTTTGTATTGTGTACTTTGTGACTGAAATGTGACATACACTAAGTATCTGTGCATTCACAATGGATCAAATTGTGTGTAAAGTTCTGTATTAACCTACCATTCCTGTGTCAGATGCCAAACCTTTTGTGTTTTATACAGTCTGTAATACACAGTCCATGAACACCAAACCTGTTGTGTTTTATAGTCTGTAATACACAGTCCATGAACACCAAACCTGTTGTGTTTTATACAGTCTGTAATACACAGTCCATGAACACCAAACCTGTTGTGTTTTATACAGTCTGTAATACACAGTCCATGAACACCAAACCTGTTGTGTTTTATACAGTCTGTAATACACAGTCCATGAACACCAAACCTGTTGTGTTTTATACAGTCTGTAATACACAGTCCACGAACACCAAACCTGTTGTGTTTTATACAGTCTGTAATACACAGTCCATGAACACCAAACCTGTTGTGTTTTATACAGTCTGTAATACACAGTCCATGAACACCAAATCTGTTGTGTTTTATACAGTCTGTAATACACAGTCCATGAACACCAAACCTGTTGTGTTTTATACAGTCTGTAATACACAGTCCATGAACACCAAATCTGTTGTGTTTATAGTCTGTAATACACAGTCCACGAACACCAAACCTGTTGTGTTTTATACAGTCTGTAATACACAGTCCATGAACACCAAACCTGTTGTGTTTTATACAGTCTGTAATACACAGTCCATGAACACCAAACCTGTTGTGTTTTATACAGTCTGTAATACACAGTCCATGAACACCAAACCTGTTGTGTTTATAGTCTGTAATACACAGTCCACGAACACCAAACTGTTGTGTTTTATACAGTCTGTAATACACAGTCCATGAACACCAAACCTGTTGTGTTTTATAGTCTGTAATACACAGTCCATGAACACCAAACCTGTTGTGTTTTATACAGTCTGTAATACACAGTCCATGAACACAAACTGTTGTGTTTTATACAGTCTGTAATACACATCATGAACACCAAACCTGTTGTGTTTATACAGTCTGTAATACACAGTCCATGAACACCAAACCTGTTGTGTTTTATACAGTCTGTAATACACAGTCCATGAACACCAAACTGTTGTGTTTTATACAGTCTGTAATACACAGTCCATGAACACCAAACCTGTTGTGTTTTATACAGTCTGTAATACAAGGTCCATGAACACCAAACCTTTTCTGTTTTCAGTCTGTAAATACACGGTCCATGAGCGTTGTGTTCACAGAGCTCCTGCCTCCTGTATCACTACTTATGTCAAATCAAAAAAAGTTTCTCAGGTAAGATATGCGTGTGTGTGTGTCTGTCTGTCTGTTGTTGTTCATTGTGTTGATGTGTGGGTCTTTGTATGACATTGATGTTTGCACATGCTGGCTGTGTGGAGTGAGTGGTGCACTTTACGCCTAATACCTGGAGTACAGGGGCAGCTGCTCCACTGGCATGTTTTTTCGTGCTCCAGTCATTCTTGTAGCATCGGCTTAGTGCTAATTGTGAAATGCTGTCCTCCCCTCTCGTTTCAAATCTTGCCAGTGTATAGGGGTTTGCACAAACTCTGACACCCGGCTGGATAGTTGCTGGCAGCTTTGAGTGGAGCATATAGTAACTGTATTGATGATTTGTTTTGTTATAGTCCGTTTTTCCCAGAAAAGATGGAAATAGAGGGACTTTGTTTTTAAACAGTAAATACCGTTAACTGTCATCATTCCCAGAGTGCAAGTTTTGGTTGCGGTAGTCAAGAGGTAAACGTCAGACTTCCTGTCATGAGTTCAATCTGCCCGGACACCTCCACTTCAACTAGTGGTGGGTAAAGGATGGGGATTTTTCTGTGGTAAAATGGATGGGGATTTTTCTGTAGGTAAAATGGATGTTTCTGTAGGTAAAATGGATGGGGATTTTCTGTAGGTAAAATGGATGGGGATTTTTCTTCAGGTAAAGGGGATGGATGGGATTTTTCTTCAGGTAAAGGATGGGGATTTTTCTGTAGGTAAAATGGATGGGGATTTTTCTGTAGGTAAAGGATGGGGATTTTTCTGTAGATAAAATGGATGGGGATTTTTCTTAAGGTAAAGGATGGGGATTTTTCTGTAGGTAAAATGGGTGGGGATTTTTCTGTAGGTAAAATGGATGGGGATTTTTCTTAAGGTAAAGGATGGGGATTTTTCTGTAGGTAAAATGGATGGGGATTTTTCTGTAGGTAAAGGATGGGGATTTTTCTGTAGGTAAAATGGATGGGGATTTTTCTTAAGGTAAAGGATGGGGATTTTTCTGATCTCCCAGGTCAGCATGTGTGCGGACCTGCCAGTGCCTAAATCCTCTTTGTGTGTATTGACATGTAGAATGTCAAATATGCTTGTTTAAGGTCTTGTAAGTAAGTCATGTCAAGAGGTTGCTTAGGAAAACATAAAAACAACCAGCATGCATGACCACCAGAGATTCAGAATGTGCAACAACATGGTAGAATGTGACCAGCTCACCTAACAGCTTGAGTTCTCTGTACTTTAGTAAATAGTCTGATTATAAGTTAGCTGTGACAAGATAATTAGCCAGACAGGCAAGTGTTGTGTTATAGCCAACACTGATTATATGTTAGCTGTGACAAGATAATTAGCCAGACAGGCAAGTGATGTGTTATAGCCAACACTGATTATAAATTAGCTGTGACAAGATAATTAGCCAGACAGGCAGGTGATGTGTTATAGCCAACACTGATTATGTTAACTGTGACAAGATTATTAGCCAGACAGGCAGGTGATGTGTTATAGCCAACACTGATTATGTTAACTGTGACAAGATTATTAGCCAGACAGGCAAGTGATGTGTCATAGCCAACACTCTGATTATAAGTTAGCTGTGACAAGATAATTAGCCAGACAGGCAGGTGATGTGTCATAGCCAACACACTGATTATAAGTTAGCTGTGACAAGATAATTAGCCAGACAGGCAAGTGATGTGTTATAGCCAACACCTGATTATAAGTTAGCTGTGACAAGATAATTAGCCAGACAGGCAGGTGATGTGCCATAGCCAACACTCTGATTATAAGTTAGCTGTGACAAGATAATTAGCCAGACAGGCAGGTGATGTGTCATAGCCAACACTCTGATTATAAGTTACTGTGACAAGATAAATTTGCCAGACAGGCAGGTGATGTGCCATAGCCAACACTCTGATTATAAGTTAGCTGTGACAAGATAATTAGCCAGACAGGCAAGTGATGTCATAGCCAACACACTGATTATATGTTAGCTGTGACAAGATAATTAGCCAGACAGGCAGGTGATGTGTCATAGCCAACACTCTGATCATATGTTAGCTGTGACAAGATAATTAGCCAGACAGGCAGGTGATGTGCCATAGCCAACACTCTGATTATATGTTAGCTGTGACAAGATAATTAGCCAGACAGGCAAGTGATGTCATAGCCAACACTCTGATTATATGTTAGCTGTGACAAGATAATTAGCCAGACAGGCAGGTGATGTGTCATAGCCAACACTCTGATTATAGTTAGCTGTGACAAGATAATTAGCCAGACAGGCAGGTGATGTGTCATAGCCAACACTCTGATTATATGTTAGCTGTGACAAGATAATTAGCCAGACAGGCAAGTGATCTGTTATAGCAAACACTCTGATTATAAGTTAGCTGTGACAAGATAATTAGCCAGACAGGCAGGTGATGTGTCATAGCCAACACTCTGATTATAAGTTAGCTGTGACAAGATAATTAGCCAGACAGGCAGGTGATGTGTCATAGCCAACACTGTCTACAAGCAGTCACATCACAGACGTTACCTACAGGTAGCAGACTACATAATGATTGACAAAGCATGGAAAACAAGTGCTACATAATGATTGACAAAGTGTGGAAAACAAGTGCTACATAATGATTGACAAAGCATGGAAAACAGTTGCTTCATAATGATTGACAAAGCATGGAAAACAGTTGCTTCATAATGATTGACAAAGCATGGAAAACAGTTGCTTCGTAATGATTGACAAAGCATGGAAAACAGTTGCTTCGTAATGATTGACAAAGCATGGAAAACAGTTGCTTCATAATGATTGACAAAGCATGGAAAACAAGTGTGCTTCATTCAAGAACAAGACTAGGTGTGGATTGTGATTTGGAACACACACCTGCTGATTGCAAATCTAAGAGTGAAGACATACAAGCAAAACATGACAAAATAACAAACCAAATTTGACAAAAACAAATTCAGAGATCAAGAAATCATGGCTGCTTTCCAAAGTGAGACTGACAATCATTTTTCGGTTGTGCTGGAAGACTGTTTACTGAAAAATATCCAAATGAACTGTAGGAATACATGAAACAAACTTGGACAGAAACTTCTGATGCAAAACTTGACAGAATAACAAAGAAGACAGTAAAATTAAGTGATGAAGTAATTGGACTGGGTAAAAAGAAAAATCAAACATAAAAATAAAAACCAAAAAGAATACATGAAATGAAAAGAGAAATACAAGCCAAAGTAAGAATGGATAAGAGAGTTGCTTGAGCAAGAGTGTGCTAAAATCACCAGTTGCAGTGCAGAAGGAAAATTAGAGGAGATGTTTAAACAAGTTAGGAAAGTGAATACAACAGTATTTCAACCACAAAAATCAGTGAATCAACAGCAGAGAGGGTGCTACTCTGGCCAGAACTGAAGACGTTCTTGCAAGATGGCATGAACATTGTAAAAACTTATTGATTAACACCACAGCAACAAACCCACAACGTGTTCCCTGTCTTGCTTTTTCGGCATCTGGAACCAGAACTTCTCTGAAGTGAAGTGACAACAATCATCAGTCAGTTGAAAAATGGATAGTCACCAAGACTAAATAACAATCCTGGAGAATTGTTGATAAACACAAGTGAATCAGGAATAGTATCGCACCATGTATGCTGCAAGACATGGAGAACACGTGAACGGCCAACAGACTGGAAACTACAAGAGTTGTCATGTTGCACAAGAGCGGAAACATCAAAGACTACAACTATGCAACCATTGCTCTCACCAGTCCTGCCGGCAAAATCCTGCTCTTGATAATACTTAACAGAATGAGACCAGACATGGAAGAGGAGCTGTCAGACTGTCAAACAGGTTACAGGACCAACAGCTGTCAGACTGTCAAACAGGTTACAGGACCAACAGCTGTCAGACTGTCAAACAGGTTACAGGACCAACAGCTGTCAGACTGTCAAACAGGTTACAGGACCAACAGCTGTCAGACTGTCAAACATGTTACAGGACCAACAGCTGTCAGACTGTCAAACATGTTACAGGACCAACAGCTGTCAGACTGTCAAACATGTTACAGGACCAACAGCTGTCAGACTGTCAAACAGGTTACAGGACCAACAGCTGTCAGACTGTCAAACAGGTTACAGGACCAGCAGCTGTCAGACTGTCAAACAGGTTACAGGACCAACAGCTGTCAGACTGTCAAACATGTTACAGGACCAACAGCTGTCAGACTGTCAAACATGTTACAGGACCAACAGCTGTCAGACTGTCCAGTAGGTTACAGGACCAACAGCTGTCAGACTGTCCAGTAGGTTACAGGACCAACAGCTGTCAGACTGTCCAGTAGGTTACAGGACCAACAGCTGTCAGACTGTCCAGTAGGTTACAGGACCAACAGCTGTCAGACTGTCCAGTAGGTTACAGGACCAACAGCTGTCAGACTGTCCAGTAGGTTACAGGACCAACAGCTGTCAGACTGTCCAGTAGGTTACAGGACCAACAGCTGTCAGACTGTCCAGTAGGTTACAGGACCAACAGCTGTCAGACTGTCCAGTAGGTTACAGGACCAACAGCTGTCAGACTGTCCAGTAGGTTACAGGACCAACAGAGGAACTACTGACATGCTGTTTGTTTTACAAATCATAATAGAGCATCAAAAACAAATCATAATAGAGAGCATCAAAAACAAGTCATAATAGAGAGCATCAAAAACAAATCATAATAGAGCATCAAAAACAGATCATAATAGAGAGCATCAAAAACACGTCATAATAGAGAGCATCAAAAACAAATCATAATAGAGCATCAAAAACAAATCATAATAGAGAGCATCAAAAACAAATCATAATAGAGAGCATCAAAAACAAATCATAATAGAGAGCATCAAAAACAAATCATAATAGAGAGCATCAAAAACAAATCATAATAGAGAGCATCAAAACAAATCATAATAGAGAGCATCAAAAACAAATCATAACAGAGAGCATCAAAAACACGTCATAATAGAGAGCATCAAAAACAAATCATAACAGAGAGCATCAAAAACACGTCATAATAGAGAGCATCAAAAACAAATCATAATAGAGCATCAAAAACAAATCATAATAGAGCATCAAAAACAAATCATAATAGAGAGCATCAAAAACAAATCATAATAGAGAGCATCAAAAACAAGTCATAATAGAGAGCATCAAAAACAAATCATAATAGAGAGCATCAAAAACAAATCATAATAGAGAGCATCAAAAACAAGTCATAATAGAGAGCATCAAAAACAAGTCATAATAGAGAGCATCAAAAACAAATCATAATAGAGAGCATCAAAAACAAATCATAATAGAGAGCATCAAAAACAAATCATAATAGAGCATCAAAAACAAATCATAATAGAGAGCATCAAAAACAAATCATAACAGAGAGCATCAAAAACAAGTCATAATAGAGAGCATCAAAAACAAGTCATAACAGAGAGCATCAAAAACAAATCATAATAGAGAGCATCAAAAACACGTCATAATAGAGAGCATCAAAAACAAATCATAATAGAGAGCATCAAAAACAAATCATAATAGAGCATCAAAAACAAATCATAATAGAGCATCAAAAACAAATCATAATAGAGAGCATCAAAAACAAATCATAATAGAGAGCATCAAAAACAAGTCATAATAGAGAGCATCAAAAACAAGTCATAATAGAGAGCATCAAAAACAAATCATAATAGAGCATCAAAAACAAGTCATAATAGAGAGCATCAAAAACAAATCATAATAGAGAGCATCAAAAACAAATCATAATAGAGCATCAAAAACAAATCATAATAGAGAGCATCAAAAACAGATCATAACAGAGAGCATCAAAAACAAATCATAATAGAGCATCAAAAACAAGTCATAATAGAGAGCATCAAAAACAAGTCATAATAGAGAGCATCAAAAACAAATCATAATAGAGAGCATCAAAAACAAATCATAATAGAGAGCATCAAAAACAGATCATAACAGAGAGCATCAAAAACACGTCATAATAGAGAGCATCAAAAACAAATCATAACAGAGAGCATCAAAAACAAGTCATAATAGAGAGCATCAAAAACAAGTCATAATAGAGAGCATCAAAAACAAGTCATAATAGAGAGCATCAAAAACAAGTCATAACAGAGAGCATCAAAAACAGATCATAACAGAGAGCATCAAAAACACGTCATAATAGAGAGCATCAAAAACAAGTCATAATAGAGAGCATCAAAAACAAATCATAATAGAGAGCATCAAAAACAAATCATAATAGAGCATCAAAAACAAATCATAATAGAGAGCATCAAAAACAAATCATAATAGAGCATCAAAAACAAATCATAATAGAGAGCATCAAAAACAAATCATAATAGAGAGCATCAAAAACAAATCATAATAGAGCATCAAAAACAAGTCATAATAGAGAGCATCAAAAACAAGTCATAATAGAGAGCATCAAAAACAAGTCATAATAGAGAGCATCAAAAACAAGTCATAACAGAGAGCATCAAAAACAGATCATAACAGAGAGCATCAAAAACACGTCATAATAGAGAGCATCAAAAACAAGTCATAATAGAGAGCATCAAAAACAAATCATAATAGAGAGCATCAAAAACAAATCATAACAGAGAGCATCAAAAACAAATCATAATAGAGAGCATCAAAAACAAATCATAATAGAGCATCAAAAACAAATCATAATAGAGAGCATCAAAAACAAATCATAATAGAGAGCATCAAAAACAAATCATAATAGAGCATCAAAAACAAGTCATAATAGAGAGCATCAAAAACAAGTCATAATAGAGAGCATCAAAAACAAGTCATAATAGAGAGCATCAAAAACAAGTCATAACAGAGAGCATCAAAAACAGATCATAACAGAGAGCATCAAAAACACGTCATAATAGAGAGCATCAAAAACAAGTCATAATAGAGAGCATCAAAAACAGAGAGCAAGAAGCCTTCATTACTTTTGGTGACTAGCAAAGCATATGACATTGTGACACACCATCATCTTTTTGATACCATGAAGATCTCTCTTATTGCGACCCAATACAGTGACCAAAAAGCAACAGTTAGATGGCACAGCCGAAACTGCGCATATTTTAGGATCAAGAAAGGAGTCAGTCAGGACTGCATCCTGTCATCTCATCTATTCAACATATAACTGGAGCAGGTTGTGTGAGAAGAAGATATTGAAGACACGGGAATAAAAACTGGCGGTGGAAACAGCACAAATTAGTATGCTGATGATACTACACTGTTGGCTTTTTCTGAAGTGCCTCTGCCATCTGGTGAGACGGCCATTCCCAGATACTTAACTTATCAACTTGTCTCAGTGTGGTGCAGGTTTTTTTTTTATCAAGATTTTGCGCTATATAAATATTGTAATTATTAATTATTATTATAATTATAGTTTGCCGTTATTTTGCATGAGGAAATCTTTTTTTTTTTTTTTAACTGATGACCATGACTTCAGTCTTCTTGCTGTTTAGCTTTGTTTTTTTATTTCTGCTTTCTATTTCTATAAGAATTACAAAATTTTGTAGATCTTTTTAATTTTCTGTAATTAGAACAGTGTCATCTGCATTGTCACGTTTACTCTGTATAATTCATCTCACTTCCTTATCATGTACAATCTTACATACACACACACACACACACACAAAACACACACACACACACACACACACACACACACACACACACACACACACACACACACACACACCACACACACACACACACAGATTTTATACCTCATGAATGCCTCTTCTTCAAAAGAACTCGTTACAACCATGAATCATCTCCTTGGCACACGAAAAGATTTACCTCTCCCAACAAAACACACTAATGAAGAACTCCCACTGTATTCTCCAAGTACTTCACCACCAAAATACAAACTTCGTGACAAGCTTGACAAGACACCCTGTCGACCCTGCCCACCTGACCCTTCCTTCTCTGGCACATCTCTTACTACTTCTACCCCAGCCTCACAAGAAGAAATTCTCAACACAAACAGGTCCATGTTCAAAACCTGTGAACTGGATCCTCTTCCAGGTTCTCTCAACTCTGACTGTCTCCCTACTCTCCTCCCATTCATCACTGACATCATCAACACTTCTCTTCAAACTGGAACTGTCCCAGATTCTTTCAAGTCTGCTATTGTTCACCCTCTCCTCAAGAAATACAGTTTGGATCCTAATGAACTGAAAAACTACCGGCCTATTTCTAATCTCTCTTTCTTGTCAAAACCCCTTGAAAAAGTTGTCCTCAACCAGCTGAATTCTCACCTGTCTGCCAACAATCTCCTCAATCTCCAGTCAGCCTACCGCCAGTGCCACAGCACTGAAACTGCCCTACTACACATTCTCAACAATCTCCTCCTTGCAACTGATACTGGCAAAGTCTCTCTCCTCACACTCTTTGATCTGTCTGCAGCCTTTGATACCATTGATCATGGTATTCTCCTCTCTAGACTCCATCATACTTTCAGCATCTCTGACAGTGCTCTCTCCTGGTTCATTTCATATCTATCAAACAGAAACAAACTGTTCTCATCAATGGCACTTACTCTCAACCTGCATACCTGACCTATGGTGTTCCACAAGGATCTGTCCTTGGCCCTGTTCTTTTCACTGTTTACACCTCCCCCCCGTCCACCATCACAACTTCCATGCTATAAAACACCACTTCTATGCTGATGACACCCAACTTCAAAACAGTGAATCACCTGACAATATACAGCGCCTCTTGACTCGCACCACTGAGTGTTACTCGGATATTAAGAACTGGATGACATTAAATAAACTTCAGCTTAACGACGACAAGACAGAAGCTATCCTCACTGGCACCCGTCAAAAACTTTCTGAGCTGCCTCCTCTTTCTCTCCCATTATGTAACACATCAGTCCCAATTTCTGATTCAGCTAAGAACTTTGGTGTCTTCCTTGACTCTACCCTCTTCATGAACAACTTTGTTTCTCAGACTGCCAGATCTTGCTACTATCACCTCCATCGTATAAGCCTGATCAGGAAGTATCTCTCTGTCGAAACAACTGCAAAACTTGTTCTCTCCTTCATAATGTCTCACATTGACTATTGCATTTCACTCCTGTCTGGTCTTCCGGCCTCCACCATTCACATCCTACAGCGCATTCAAAACAATGCTGTACGCCTTGTACTCAAAAAGAAAAAAGCTGACCACATCTCCCCTCTCCTGGCACAACTTCACTGGCTCCCTATATCAAAGCGCATACAGTACAAACTAGACACCATGTGCTACAAAAGCCTCAATAATGCAGCCCCTGATTAGCTGTCAAGCCTACTTGAGATCTATGTTCCCTCATGTACTCTCCGCGCTACCTCCGATCCTCTGACTTTTTGCTTTCCACGCACTGAGCTCAATACCTATGGTCCACGTGCCTTCTCTGTTTCTGGTCCACTCTCCTCGAACAAACTTTCTCTCTCAGTCCATCAGCAACCTACTTTTGTCTCCTTCAAGTTCGCTCTCAAAATTCACCTTTTCTCCTCTGCATAAAATCCTAACCTCACTCAAACCCCACTGCAGCCTGTCTCCACTTGTAGTGGAATCACATTGTAATATATATATTTGTATATGATATGTTTTCTATAATTTTCCATTGCTTTTCTTCTTTTTCTCCATTTATAGCCATGTGTGTGTCAGGCTGGGTAACTCTCTGTGGATCCACTAATTTCAGTGGATGAACTCCTAGTTTCAGAGGGAAAACTTTTTTTTTTCAGAGGAAATATTACTGAATTATTGTATTTGCCATCAGGAAATGCATCCGTAATGCCTCAAAATTACGGAAATTCTTCAGCTTCTGGGGGGGGCAGGGACATTGCCCCTGGACCCCGGCCAATTTTCAGAGGAAACTATCTTCTTCTCTTAGTCTTACCCAGCCTGGTATGTGTGTGTGCATGCGTGCGTATGTGTATGTTCGGTGCTTAGATGTGATTTTATCAAGATTTTGCGCTACATAAATATTGTAATTATTATGATTATTATTATACACCCGACCTTAAACACCCGTCAGATCAACAGTCTTCTGTGTACTTCATGAACATGCCAGTCATCTGGTTCTACATGTACTCCATCTGACAGAACTTTGTTCACTTACCACATCAACTCATACACATATGCGCACATCCGCACAAGCAGAATTTGATATCGGTCTTACATGTATACGTATGTTGTATGCTGTACGTGTTTGACATCAGGTAATGAACCACCACTGGGTTGAAGGCAACTGTACAGGCAAATGTGACAAGTGTCGCAATCCATCAAGTCTTACAACGGTGTCACTGGACTTCATTGTCGATGGTGCCATCAGACTGTACGTATATTGTGCTGTTTGTCTTTTCTTTAGGGAACTGGGTGATGGTGATGGCTTTGGCCTTTTCTTTTAGCAATACAGTGGTTGATGATGGTGATGATGTGTCAGATGGCTTTGGTCTTTTCTTTTAGTAATACAGTGGTGGATGATGGTGATGATGTGTCAGATGGCTTTGGTCTTTTCTTTTAGCAATACAGTGGTGGATGATGGTGATGATGTGTCAGATGGCTTTGGCCTTTTCTTTTAGCAATACAGTGGTGGATGATGGTGATGATGTGTCAGATGGCTTTGGTCTTTTCTTTTAGCAATACAGTGGTGGATGATGGTGATGATGTGTCAGATGGCTTTGGTCTTTTCTTTTAGCAATACAGTGGTGGATGATGGTGATGATGTGTCAGATGGCTTTGGCCTTTTCTTTTAGCAATACAGTGGTGGATGATGGTGATGATGTGTCAGATGGCTTTGGTCTTTTCTTTTAGCAATACAGTGGTGGATGATGGTGATGATGTGTCAGATGGCTTTGGTCTTTTCTTTTAGCAATACAGTGGTGGATGATGGTGATGATGTGTTCAGATGGCTTTGGTCTTTTCTTTTAGCAATACAGTGGTGGATGATGGTGATGATGTGTCAGATGGCTTTGGTCTTTTCTTTTAGCAATACAGTGGTGGATGATGGTGATGATGTGTGAATCAACTTCAACCGTCTCTTTTAGCGGTAGAGTGGTAGAGATGATAATAATATTGAGTGGATCAGCTTTTGTCTTCTCTATGAGCTGTATGGTGGCAGTGTGCTGGTTATATTATGTGAACTATCATTTTTCTTCTCTATGAGCAGTGTAGTGGCAATATGCTGGTCATATTATGTGAACTATCTTTTTTCTTCTCTATGAGCTGTATGGTGGCAATATGCTGGTCATATTATGTGAACTATCTTTTTTCTTCTCTATGAGCAGTGTAGTGGCAATATGCTGGTCATATTATGTGAATCAGCTTTTTTCGTTTTGAGCAGTATGGTGGCAGTGTGATGGTCAGATTGTGTCAGTTTTCACCTGTTCTCTGGGCCAGTGGCTTCGGTGGGTCACAATACTGACAGTAGACACGTTTTCGCTGCACTGTACCCCCATGAGGATGCCGAGGGCTCTTTCAGTACAAATAGTATCCCCACTTTCTAGAAGTTCTGTGCTAGAAATTTCCTGTTTTCTGTCAGTCTCTTTGTTTCTGCCTTGGTCCTTTGCTTTCTGTCATTTCTTCCTGTCATTTTCTGCCCTCCTTAGCTTTCTGTCATTTCTTCCTGTCATTTTCTGCCTTGATGGTCCATTCACCTGTATGTGTTCGATAAAGTCTTACATATGAGATGGAGCGAGTGGTTAAGGGGTAGGTGATGATTGCTGTGGTGGTCGTGTGTGTCCAGAGCAGAAAGGGAAGTCTCACAATCAAAAGACAAGTCCTTGTTTTGATACTTGACTCTTTATTCTCTCTTGATGAGGATAGGTAGGGACGGAAAACAAGGGAAATGGGAGAATGGCAATAAAGGAAAAAGGACCGTATGGAGATACGGAAGAAGCGATGGAAGAAGACAGTGCTACTGTGACAGCAGTCTAACACCGTGAGGTTGGTTTCTTCTGGTATGACTGGCGACAAGAAAATGGCGTACTATGACGCGCCTCGTTAATTTATACTCTGGGAACAAAGCACGATGGTCATACTTTCAAACCTTTCAGATAACAAGATCTGATTGGTTGTTCTCACCTACACAATCAACATTTGGGGTGTGGCAAAAAGTTAACTCTGTTAGAAATTAATGGAGGTCTTACATCAGTTGTTAATTAGCGCAGTGCCTCGGTACACACAACCGGCGGTGTTGCAGGTGGCTATGTACTGGCTATTATGCCACAAATACCAAAGGGCGGCATGGAGCAAAGACAGTCCGCCCCCCGGGCTCCATACAACCGCAACATAACCTGCGGTTGTTGTCTGTGGGTTTCCGCGGGCTACGTACTGGCTATTATACGGAGTTTGTATTACAATTGGCTGAAGGCGGCATAGATTAAAGACAGTTCCATCTAGGTTCTGTGGGACTACAACATAACACTGTGTGTAACTCACTGAAGATGACGACAAAATCTGTCGTAGGCACGCTTCAGGATACATGTACACATTGTAGATCTGCTCATTGTTTAGAGATGACAGCAGTGCGTTATACACGTAATGTATTGGTTAGATCTTTCAAATGCTCAATGCGTAGCTATGGATGGGCAGAGGCTGTGAAATAACAGTACAATTTGGCCGAGAGAACGCAAGGCATTTTTGATCTAGATGAGCACACTACACTGTGTTGCCTTTGAGCATTGTAGGTAAATGGGAAATAGATCGTAACAGAGCAAGGCACTCTGTTACACATACTTTCTCTTTGGATTGATAATTGGGTACATGTATTAAGTGCATTTTGGGCTCTAGGGAAATGAAATATACTGAAGCAAATTTAGGTAATTCAGGCTCTTCTTACATATGTTTCAATGGCCTTGGTTGTGTTTAAATTTGTATTCAGGTATGTTTTTTGAGTACCCTGTGCGATAGGTTGGGCAGGGTGGTCGGTGCCTGGGTAACCTCCTTGGGTTATGTATGTGAATGCATTGACGTGTGTATTTGATTTTCTTTTCCTTTTTTTTTTTTCCTGTTGAAGTATTGTTAATTGTATATCAGTGTTGATTCTAGGCTGTGGGATTGTGGGATTCACGTGATTTTTTTCTTTTGCCCACAACAAAATCAAGGCTCGTGCGGGCAGCATCCGGCATTTATCAAGGAAAGCCCGCATGTTTTGCTCGCCAACGTGCCATCTTGTGTTTATGTCTGTATGTGTTAGCTCCTTCACTGTTTTTGTCCTGCCGCCGCTGACCCCCACTGGTTTTGTCAGGCCCCCCTTTTTTTTTTGACTGGAGGGGGGGGGGGGGGGCCTGCCCCCCCTTTTTGAAAATCCTAGAATCAACACTGTATATGTTTTGAAAAGGTTATTGCCCTGATATGGCTGTGCACAGTTGGCAGGGCTTTAAACAAAAATAACAGTAACAGTAACCACGCTGTTGTGTGCTGGCTAAAGTGTTTATGAACATTGTGATCTGGGCATCTGTCTGAGTGAGAAGCAATAGAAAGAAGTATATCTTTCCTTTCTAAGTGGTAAGTACTCACTATTTTGAAATAACACTGTTTTGAAATGACAAAGTCAAAAGAAGTGTAAAACAAAACATAAAGGACTGTATCACGTCTTTTGTTTTTTGGTGAGTTGTGAATGACGGTACCATTGATTTATGTCATGTTTATATTTCCATAATGTACATTGCTGTAGCTGTAAATCAGAGGTTTATGTCATGTTTACATTCCATAATGTACATGGCTGTAACTGTAAATCAGAGGTTTATGTCATGTTTACATTCCATAATGTACATGGCTGTAACTGTAAATCAGAGATTTATGTCATGTTTACATTCCATAATGTACATTGCTGTAACTGTAAATCAGAGGTTTATGTCATGTTTACATTCCATAATGTACATTGCTGTAGCTGTAAATCAGAGGTTTATGTCATGTTTACATTCCATAATGTACATTGCTGTAACTGTAAATCAGAGGTTTATGTCATGTTTACATTCCATAATGTACATGGCTGTAACTGTAAATCAGAGGTTTATGTCATGTTTACATTCCATAATGTACATGGCTGTAACTGTAAATCAGAGGTTTATGTCATGTTTACATTCCATAATGTACATTGCTGTAACTGTAAATCAGAGGTTTATGTCATGTTTACATTCCATAATGTACATGGCTGTAACTGTAAATCAGAGATTTATGTCATGTTTACATTCCATAATGTACATTGCTGTAGCTGTAAATCAGAGGTTTATGTCATGTTTACATTCCATAATGTACATTGATGTAACTGTAAATCAGAGGTTTATGTCATGTTTACATTCCATAATGTACATTGCTGTAGCTGTAAATCAGAGGTTTATGTCATGTTTACATTCCATAATGTACATTGATGTAACTGTAAATCAGAGGTTTATGTCATGTTTACATTCCATAATGTACATTGCTGTAGCTGTAAATCAGAGATTTATGTCATGTTTACATTCCATAATGTACATGGCTGTAGCTGTAAATCAGAGGTTTATGTCATGTTTACATTCCATAATGTACATGGCTGTAACTGTAAATCAGAGGTTTATGTCATGTTTACATTCCATAATGTACATTGCTGTAGCTGTAAATCAGAGGTTTATGTCATGTTTACATTCCATAATGTACATCAGAGGTTTACGTCATGTTTACATTCCATAGTACACATTATAGTAACTGTAAACCATTGGTTTATATCATGTTTACATTCCATAGTACACATTATAGTAACTGTAAACCATTGGTTTATATCATGTTTGCAGTTACATAACCGGTGTGCGTCGCAGTGTAAACCAGAGTGTGACCTGGGGGTGTTCAGGGACCACGTCCTGCCTCCAGTGGCTGTCTGTCCTGCTGTTCTGGTAATTCTAGTCTCCTGTCAGGATCTTACATAGAATTGTCATGACATGTAGAATTGAGGTGGGTTGGGTCTAGTCCTTCTGTCATGACATGTAGAATTGAGGTGGGTTGGGCCTAGTCCTTCTGTCATGACATGTAGAATTGAGGTGGGTTGGGTCTAGTCCTTCTGTCATGACATGTAGAACTAAGGTGGGCTAGACTTAGTCCTGTCATAATGTGTGTGTAGAATTGAGGTGTGTTAGGCCTAGTCCTTCTGTCATAATGTGTGTGTAGAATTGAGGTGGGTTAGGCCTGGTCCTTATGTCATGATGTGTGTGTAGAATTGAGGTGGGTTAGGCCTGGTCCTTATGTCATGATGTGTGTGTAGAATTGAGGTGGGTTAGGCCTAGTCCTTATGTCATGATGTGTGTGTAGAATTGAGGTGGGTTAGGCCTAGTCCTTCTGTTATGATGTGTGTAGAATTGAGGTGGGTTAGGCCTGGTCCTTCTGTCATGACGTGTGTGTAGAATTGAGGTGTGTTACACCTAGTCCTTCTGTTATGACGTGTGTGTAGAATTGAGGTGTGTTACGCCTAGTCCTTCTGTTATGACGTGTGTGTAGAATTGAGGTGTGTTACGCCTAGTCCTTCTGTTATGACGTGTGTGTAGAATTGAGGTGGGTTACGCCTGGTCCTACTGACATGATGTGTGTGTAGAATTGAGGTGGGTTAGGCCTGGTCCTTCAGACATGATGTGTGTGTAGAATTGAGGTGGGTTAGGCCTGGTCCTTATGTCATGATGTGTGTAGAATTGAGGTGGGTTAGGCCTATTCCTTCAGATATGATGTGTGTGTAGAATTGAGGTGGGTTAGGCCTAGTCCTTCAGACATGATGTGTGTGTGTAGAATTGAGGTGGGTTAGGCCTAGTCCTTCAGACATGATGTGTGTGCAGAATTGAGGTGGGTTAGGCCTATTCCTTCAGACATGATGTGTGTGTAGAATTGAGGTGGGTTAGGCCTAGTCCTTCAGACATGATGTGTGTGTAGAATTGAGGTGGGTTAGGCCTAGTCCTACTGACATGATGTGTGTGTAGAATTGAGGTGGGTTAGGCCTAGTCCTTCAGACATGATGTATGTGTAGAATTGAGGTGGGTTAGGCCTAGTCCTTCAGACATGATGTGTGTGTAGAATTGAGGTGGGTTAGGCCTAGTCCTTCAGACATGATGTGTGTGTGTAGAATTGAGGTGGGTTAGGCCTAGTCCTTCAGACATGATGTGTGTGTAGAATTGAGGTGTGTTGTTGGTTGCACTTAGAAGTCATTTTCTGTTGATCTGTGGCCATAGGTACATTTAGGTAGAGTGATGCAGAACAGTCATGTCTGTATGTCTGTAGCTTGAAGCATGAGGATTGTTGGGAGAAGGATCGGCGAAGGAATGATGAATCAGCATTTGTGTGTCTAGCAGTTGCCCATTGTTATCAGTCATATTATTTTAACAAATTCTTCTATCATTTTGTAGTATGTTTTGTATGCAATCATGAAGCCTGTCTGTTTGTGTGAAATTATGAGAAAAAGAGGACAAAAGTGTTGTGTGTCACGGTGGGATCAGTGATTATTATTGCCAAAGGTACGAGTAGTATTTGTGGTTCAAACCTCTTGCATTAGCTGAGACACTGTCATGTACAGGATCGACCACGGGGCCAGAAGACCAAAGACAGTGACACACAGGAGGACGAGGACGCCTCCCCGTCTGCGGCCTCGCCTGACGACACTCCCATCACTGGCATTGTCACTGTGCGTTAGCGTTCACTTTGGACTTTTGGTTTCATCTGTTGTTTTTGTTTGATTATTGTTTTGTGTTGGTGTGTATGTGTGTGTGTGTGCATTTTACTTTTTTGTTTATTTGTCTTGTTTTAAGTGGGGTTTTTTTTGTGTGTGTGGGGGGGGGGGGGAAGGTCAGTGGGGCTTGGGTAGGGTAATTAGGTGGATATTAATTGTGTTTCTTGCTTTTCTGTATGAAATGACGTCTTCTGTCTTCCTGTCCTCTCTCTGTTAAACTGTCACATCTCTTTGTGTTTACCTTATTTTATGTCTGTCACACACAAATGTTTATGCAGGAATGTACAAATACATATGGATTGTATGTGTGTACGTCTGTAAAATTCTTCTACTGATGTTATGCATATTGCTACTAATGTACCATACAGTCACATTTGCATACATTGGTATAGACTGTCATACATTGTCCCTACACAACTGTCGTACATTGTACACAACTGTCATACATTGTCCCTACACAACTGTCATACATTGTCCCTACACAACTGTCATACATTGTCTGTACACAACTGTCATACATTGTCCCTACACAACTGTCATACATTGTCCCTACACAACTGTCGTACATTGTCTGTACACAAACTGTCGTACATTGTACACAACTGTCGTACATTGTCTGTACACAACTGTCATACATTGTCTGTACACAACTGTCATACATTGTCTGTACACAACTGTCATACATTGTCCTACACAACTGTCGTACATTGTACACAACTGTCATACATTGTCCCTACACAACTGTCATACATTGTCTGTACACAACTGTCATACATTGTCTGTACACAACTGTCATACATTGTCCCTACACAACTGTCATACTATTGTCCCTACACAACTGTCATACATTGTCTGTACACAACTGTCATACATTGTCCCTACACAACTGTCATACATTGTCTGTACACAACTGTCATACATTGTCCTACACAACTGTCATACATTGTCCCTACACAACTGTCATACATTGTCCCTACACAACTATCATACATTGTACACAACTGTCATACATTGTCCCTACACAAATGTCATACATTGTCCCTACACAACTGTCATACATTGTCTGTACAAAACTGTCATACATTGTCTGTATAAAACTGTCATACATTGTCTGTACACAACTGTCATACATTGTCTGTACACAACTCATACATTGTCTGTACACAACTGTCATACATTGTCCCTACACAACTGTCATACATTGTCTGTACACAACTGTCATACGTTGTACACAACTGTCATACATTATCCCTACACAACTGTCATACATTGTCTGTACACAACTGTCATACATTGTCTGTACACAACTGTCATACATTGTCCTACACAACTGTCATACATTTGTACACAACTGTCATACATTGTCCCTACACAACTGTCATACATTGTCTGTACACAACTGTCATACATTGTTCCTACACAACTGTCATACATTGTCCTACACAACTGTCATACATTGTTTCTACACAACTGTCATACATTGTCCCTACACAACTGTCATACATTGTCTGTACACAACTGTCATACATTGTCCCTACACAACTGTCATACATTGTCCCTACACAACTGTCATACATTGTCTGTACACAACTGTCATACATTGTCTGTACACAACTGTCATACATTGTCTGTACACAACTGTCATACATTGTCCGTACACAACTGTCATACATTGTCCCTACACAACTGTCGTACATTGTCTGTACACAACTGTCTACATTGTACACAACTGTCGTACATTGTCTGTACACAACTGTCATACATTGTCTGTACACAACTGTCATACATTGTCTGTACACAACTGTCATACATTGTCCCTACACAACTGTCGTACATTGTGTACACAACTGTCATACATTGTCTGTACACAACTGTCATACATTGTCTGTACACAACTGTCATACATTGTCTGTACACAACTGTCATACATTGTCCTACACAACTGTCATACATTGTCCTTACACAACTGTCATACATTGTCTGTACACAACTGTCATACATTGTCCCTACACAACTGTCATACATTGTCTGTACACAACTGTCATACATTGTCCCTACACAACTGTCATACATTGTCCCTACACAACTGTCATACATTGTCCCTACACAACTTCATACATTGTACACAACTGTCATACATTGTCCCTACACAATGTCATACATTGTCCCTACACAACTGTCATACATTGTCTGTACAAAACTGTCATACATTGTCTGTATAAAACTGTCATACATTGTCTGTACACAACTGTCATACATTGTCTGTACACAACTCATACATTGTCTGTACACAACTGTCATACATTGTCCTACACAACTGTCATACATTGTCTGTACACAACTGTCATACGTTGTACACAACTGTCATACATTATCCCTTACACAACTGTCATACATTGTCTGTACAAACTGTCATACATTGTCTGTACACAACTGTCATACATTGTCCCTACACAACTGTCATACATTGTTACACAACTGTCATACATTGTCCCTACACAACTGTCATACATTGTCTGTACACAACTGTCATACATTGTTCTACACAACTGTCATACATTGTCCCTACACAACTGTCATACATTGTTTGTACACAACTGTCATACATTGTCCCTACACAACTGTCATACATTGTCCCTACACAACTGTCATACATTGTCCTACACAACGTCATACATTGTCCCTACACAACTGTCATACATTGTCCTACACAACTGTCATACATTGTCTGTACACAACTGTCATACATTGTCCCTACACAACTGTCATACCATTGTCTGTACACAACTGTCATACATTGTCTGTACACAACTGTCATACATTGTCTGTACACAACTGTCATACATTGTCCCTACACAACTGTCATACATTGTCCCTACACAACTGTCATACATTGTCCCTACACAACTGTCATACATTGTCCCTACACAACTGTCATACATTGTCCCTACACAACTGTCATACATTGTCTGTACACAACTGTCATACCTTGTCTGTACACAACTGTCATACATTGTCTGTACACAACTGTCATACATTGTCTGTACACAACTGTCATACATTGTCCCTACACAACTGTCATACATTGTCCCTACACAACTGTCATACATTGTCCCTACACAACTGTCATACATTGTCCTGTACACAACTGTCATACATTGTGTCCCTACACAACTGTCATACATTGTCCTACACAACTGTCATACATTGTCTGTACACAACTGTCATACATTGTCTGTACACAACTGTCATACATTGTCTGTACACAACTGTCATACATTGTCCGTACACAACTGTCATACATTGTCTACACAACTGTCATACATTGTCTGTACACAACTGTCATACATTGTCCCTACACAACTGTCATACATTGTCTGTACACAACTGTCATACATTGTCTGTACACAACTGTCATACATTGTCTGTACACAACTGTCATACATTGTCGTACACAACTGTCATACATTGTACACAACTGTCATACATTGTCCTACACAACTGTCATACATTGTTACACAACTGTCATACATTGTCCTACACAACTGTCATACATTGTACACTTTTCATTTGTCTCCACTTCCACTCTTGCACCACTCCATTTGTTGACACACACACACACGACACACAACAACCACATACACAACTCACACCACACACAACTATACATTTACATCACACACATTCACACCACATGCAAACACACACACATGCACACACACACATACACACACACACACATGCATCACACACACAACATCACACACACACGCAATACACACACTGCATACACACGCACATGCATACACACATGCACAACACACATACACACATGCACACACACACATCACACACACACATCACACACACACACATCATCACACATCGCACACACATACACACCACACACACACTACACACACACACACACACACCCCACACACACATCACACACACACACCACCACACACCACACACACACACACACCACACCCACACACACACCCCACACACACACACACACACACACACCAACACACAAACACACTCGCACACACAGCACAACACACACACACACCAACACACACACACACACACACACATGCAACACACACACAACGCAACACACACACACGCAACACACACATACACACACACTCGCACACAAACGCACACACAAACACACAAAATTTAGAGCAGTTACTTTCAAATTATCAGATCACCCCACTAAAGGGTGCACATGCCATATTGATCATGATGGTGTGTGTGTGTGTGTGTGTGTGTGTGTGTGTGTGTATGTGTGTGTGTGTGTGTTGCATGTGTGTGTGTATATGTGTGTGTTGCGTGTGTGTGTGTGTGTGTGGTATGTGTGTGTGGTATGCATATGTGTTTGTGTGTATGTGTGTGTGAGTGTCTGTTTCTGTGTTTGTGTGTATGTGTGTGTGTGTTTGTGTGTATATCTGTGAATGTGTGTGTGACTGTCTGTGTTTGTGTATGTATGTTTGGCTGTGTGTGTCTGTATGTGTGTTTGTATGTGTGTGTGTGTTTGAGGGTGTGTGTGTGTATGTTTTGCGTGTGTGTGTTACGTGTGTGTGTGTGTCTTTGTGTGTGTGTGTACAGATTCAGGGCAGCTCCTTTCAAATCACACCACTAGATGGCACACATCCCTTACTGATCCTGATAAACCCCAAGAGTGGGGGCAAGCAAGGGGCACGACTGCTGCGTAAGTTCCAGTACCTGCTGAATCCACGCCAGGTGTACAACATGATCAAGGAGGGGCCTATGACAGGGTTAGTTACTGTTTGGTGACGTATGTTATCCATGTACAACATGATCATTGAGGAACCTATGACATGTTTAGTTACTGTTTGGTGATGTATGTTATCCATGTATAACATGATCATTGGTGGGCCTATGACATGTTTAGTTACTGTTTGGTGACGTATGTTATCCATGTATAACATGATCATTGGTGGGCCTATGACATGTTTAGTTACTGTTTGGTGACGTATGTTATCCATGTACAACATGATCATTGGTGGGCCTATGACGTGTTTAGTTACTGTTTGGTGACGTATGTTATCCATGTACAACATGATCATTGGTGGGCCTATGACAGACACATGACATAGTTTGTCAGTGTACAACATGATCATTGGTGGGCCTGTGACAGGGTTAGTTACCGTTTGGTGACGTATGTTATCAGTGTACAACATGATCATTGGTGGGCCTATGACAGTTAGACAGTGGTGATGTAGTTTGACAGTGTACAACATGATCAAGGAGGGTCTGTGACAGTTACACAGTGGTGACGTAGTTTGTCAGTGTACAACTTGATCATTGAGGGCCTGTGACAGTTAGACAGTGGTGACGTAGTTTATCAGTGTACAACATGATCATTGAGGGCCTGTGACAGTTAGACAGTGGTGACGTAGTTTATCAGTGTACAACATGATCATTGAGGGCCTGTGACAGTTAGACACGGTGAGCGTAGTTTATCAGTGTACAACATGATCATTGAGGGCCTGTGACAGACAGTGGTGACGTAGTTTATCAGTGTACAACTTGATCATTGAGGGCCTGTGACAGTTAGACACTGGTGACGTAGTTTATCAGTGTACAACATGATCATTGAGGGCCTGTGACAGTTAGACATTGGTGACGTAGTTTATCAGTGTACAACATGATCATTGAGGGCCTGTGACAGTTAGACACTGGTGACGTAGTTTATCAGTGTACAACATGATCATTGAGGCCTGTGACAGTTAGACATGGTGAGTAGTTGTCAGTGACAAATGATCATTGAGGGCCTGTGACAGTTAGACAGTGGTGACGTAGTTTGTCAGTGTACAAGATGATCATTGAGGGCCTGTGACAGTTAGACAGTGGTGACTAGTTTGTCAGTGTACAACATGATCATTGAGGGCCTGTGACAGTTAGACAGTGGTGACGTAGTTTGTCAGTGTACAACTGATCATTGAGGGCCTGTGACAGTTAGACATGGTGACGTAGTTTGTCAGTGTACAACATGATCATTGAGGGGCCTGTGACAGTTAGACAGTGGTGACGTAGTTTGTCAGTGTACAACTGATCATTGAGGGCCTGTGACAGTTAGACAGTGGTGATGTAGTTTTCAGTGTACAACATGATCATTGAGGGCCTGTGACAGTTAGACTGGTGGACGTAGTTTGTCAGTGTACAACATGATCATTGAGGGCCTGTGACAGACATGGTGACGTAGTTATCAGTGTACAACATGATCATTGAGGGCCTGTGACAGTTAGACACTGGTGACGTAGTTTGTCAGTGTACAACATGATCATTGAGGGCCTGTGACAGAGACACTGGTGACGTAGTTTATCAGTGTACAACATGATCATTGAGGGCCTGTGACAGTTAGACACTGGTGACGTAGTTTTCAGTGTACAACATGATCATTGAGGGCCTGTGACAGTTAGACATGGTGACGTAGTTTATCAGTGTACAACATGATCATTGAGGGCCTGTGACAGTTAGACATGGTGACGTAGTTTGTCAGTGTACAACTTTATCATTGAGGGCCTGTGACAGTTAGACATGGTGACGTAGTTTATCAGTGTACAACATGATCATTGAGGGCCTGTGACAGTTAGACAGTGGTGACGTAGTTTGTCAGTGTACAACATGATCATTGAGGGCCTGTGACAGTTAGACACTGTGGGACGTTAGTTATCAGTGTACAACATGATCATTGAGGGCCTGTGACAGTTAGACAGTGGTGACGTAGTTTGTCAGTGTACAACTGATCATTGAGGCCTGTGACAGTTAGACACTGGTGACGTAGTTTGTCAGTGTACAACATGATCATTGAGGGCCTGTGACAGTTAGACAGTGGTGACGTAGTTTGTCAGTGTACAACATGATCATTGAGGGCCTGTGACAGACAGTGGTGACGTAGTTTGTCAGTGTACAACTTGATCATTGAGGGCCTGTGACAGTTAGACAGTGGTGACGTAGTTTGTCAGTGTACAACATGATCATTGAGGGGTCTGTGACAGTTAGACAGTGGTGATGTAGTTTGTCAGTGTACAACATTAATCATTGAGGGCCTGTGACAGTTAGACAGTGGTAATGTAGTTTGTCAGTGTACAACTTGATCATTGAGGGCCTGTGACAGTTAGACAGTGGTGACATAGTTTGTCAGTGTACAACGTGATCATTGAGGGCCTGTGACAGTTAGACATGGTGACGTAGTTTGTCAGTGTACAACATGATCATTGAGGGCCTGTGACAGTGACAGTGGTGACGTAGTTTGTCAGTGTACAACTTGATCATTGAGGGCCTGTGACAGTTAGACAGTGGTGACGTAGTTTGTCAGTGTACAACATGATCATTGAGGGGCCTGGTGACATGGTCAGTTACCATAAGGAATTTGCATAATTTGTGGTTATGTAATTTACACCTGTGATAGATAGTGACAATAATACACAATCATTGTTATATGTTGGTGGATGTAGTTTACACCTGTGATAGATAGTGACACAATAACACACACTGACTGTTATATAGTGGTGGATGTGGTTTATACCTGTGACAGATAGTGACACAATAATGCACACGGACTGTTGATGTAAAGGTCATGAGTTTGTTCCTCAGGCAGGTCACCAGATGCGGACAGATTGTTTTGAAAGAGCTTGTACTGTGGAGGTTGGAGTTTGTTCCTCAGGCAGGTCATCAGATGTGGACAGATTGTTTTGAAAGAGCTTGTACTGTGGAGGTTGGAGTTTGTTCCTCAGGCAGGTCACCAGATGTGGACAGATTGTTTTGAAAGAGCTTGTACTGTGGAGGTTGGAGTTTGTTCCTCAGGCAGGTCACCAGATGTGGACAGATTGTTTTGAAAGAGCTTGTACTGTGGAGGTTGAAGTTTGTTCCTCAGGCAGGTCACCAGATGTGGACAGATTATTTTGAAAGAGCTTGTACTGTGGAGGTTGGAGTTTGTTCCTCAGGCAGGTCACCAGATGTGGACAGATTGTTTTGAAAGAGCTTGTACTGTGGAGGTTGGAGTTTGTTCTCAGGCAGGTCACCAGATGTGGACAGATTGTTTTGAAAGAGCTTGTACTGTGGAGGTTGGAGTTTGTTCCTCAGGCAGGTCACCAGATGTGGACAGATTGTTTTGAAAAAGCTTGTACTGTGGAGGTTGGAGTTTGTTCCTCAGGCAGGTCACCAGATGTGGACAGATTGTTTGAAAGAGCTTGTACTGTGGAGGTTGGAGTTTGTTCCTCAGCAGGTCATCAGATGTGGACAGATTGTTTTGAAAGAGCTTGTACACTGGAGGTTGGAGTTTGTACTGTGGAGGTGGAGCTTGTACTGTGGAGGTTGGAGCTTGTACTGTGGAGGTTGGAGCTTGTACTGTGGAGGTTGGAGCTTGTACTGTGGAGGTTGGAGTTTGTTCTGTGGAGGTTGGAGTTTGTACTGTGGAGGTTGGAGTTTGTACTGTGGAGGTTGGAGTTTGTTCTGTGGAGGTTGGAGCTTGTACTGTGGAGGTTGGAGCTTGTACTGTGGAGGTTGGAGCTTGTACTGTGGAGTTGGAGCTTGTACTGTGGAGGTTGGAGCTTGTACTGTGGAGGTTGGAGCTTGTACTGTGGAGGTTGGAGCTTGTACTGTGAGGTTGGAGTTTGTACTGTGGAGGTTGGAGCTTGTACTGTGGAGGTTGGAGTTTGTACTGTGGAGGTTGGAGCTTGTACTGTGGAGGTTGGAGTTTGTACGTGGAGGTTGGAGTTGTACATGTGGAGTTGGAGCTTTACTGTGGAGGTTGGAGTTTGTTCAAGAGGGATTTGTCACACTGGACAATTCCATATGTGTCCATCCAAATCTGCCAGTTATGTCCTGCGAATCCTTGACCCTGTACAAAATCCTGTGGCGCCGCAAGTCTTGTGACGAGGAAGGGAAAGCAGGACCTATGAGACCCAAAGCTGACACCACCAGAATGATGAAAACATTACGATGGGCTGCAAACAGGCCAGTGGACCTATGAGACCCAAAGCTGACACCACCAGAATGACGAAAACATTACGATGGGCTGCAAACAGGCCAGTGGACCTATGAGACCAAAGCTGACACCACCAGAATGATGAAAACATTACGATGGCTGCAAACAGGCCAGTGGACCTATGAGACCCAAAGCTGACACCACCAGAATGACGAAAACATTACGATGGGCTGCAAACAGGCCAGTGGACCTATGAGACCCAAAGCTGACACCACCAGAATGACGAAAACATTACGATGGCTGCAAACAGGCCAGTGGACCTATGAGACACAAAGCTGACACCACCAGAATGACGAAAACATTACGATGGGCTGCTAAACAGGCCAGTGGACCTATGAGACACAAAGCTGACACCACCAGAATGATGAAAACATTACGATGGACTGCAAACAGGCCAGTGGACCTATGAGACACAAAGCTGACACCACCAGAATGACGAAAACATTACGATGGGCTGCAAACAGGCCAGTGGACCTATGAGACACAAAGCTGACACCACCAGAATGATGAAAACATTACGATGGGCTGCAAACAGGCCAGTGGACCTATGAGACACAAAGCTGACACCACCAGAATGATGAAAACATTACGATGGGCTGCAAACAGGCCAGTGGACCTATGAGACACAAAGCTGACACCACCAGAATGATGAAAACATTACGATGGACATGCCAACAGGCCAGTGGACCTATGAGACCCAAAGCTGACACCACCAGAATGATGAAAACATTACGATGGCTGCAAACAGGCCAGTGGACCTATGAGACACAAAGCTGACACCACCAGAATGACGAAAACATCACGATGGGCTGCAAACAGACCAGTGGACCTATGAGACACAAAGCTGACACCACCAGAATGACGAAAACATCACGATGGGCTGCAAACAGACCAGTGGACCTATGAGACACAAAGCTGACACCACCAGAATGACGAAAACATTACGATGGACAGCCAACAGGCCATTGGACCTATGAGACACAAAGCTGACACCACCAGAATGATGAAAACATTACGATGGACAGCCAACAGGCCAGTGGACCTATGAGACACAAAGCTGACACCACCAGAATGATGAAAACATTACGATGGACAGCCAACAGGCCAGTGGACCTATGAGACACAAAGCTGACACCACCAGAATGACGAAAACATTACGATGGACAGCCAACAGGCCAGTGGACCTATGAGACACAAAGCTGACACCACCAGAATGACGAAAACATTATGATGGGCTGCCAACAGGCCAGTGGACCTATGGGACACAAAGCTGACACCACCAGAATGATGAAAACATTACGATGGGCTGCAAACAGGCCAGTGGACCTATGAGACACAAAGCTGACACCACCAGAATGACGAAAACATTACGATGGACAGCCAACAGGCTAGTGGACCTATGAGACACAAAGCTGACACCACCAGAATGATGAAAACATTACGATGGACAGCCAACAGGCCAGTGGACCTATGAGACACAAAGCTGACACCACCAGAATGATGAAAACATTACGATGGGCTGCAAACAGGCCAGTGGACCTATGAGACACAAAGCTGACACCACCAGAATGACGAAAACATTACGATGGGCTGCAAACAGGCCAGTGGACCTATGAGACACAAAGCTGACACCACCAGAATGATGAAAACATTACGATGGGCTGCAAACAGGCTAGTGGACCTATGAGACACAAAGCTGACACCACCAGAATGATGAAAACATTACGATGGGCTGCAAACAGGCCAGTGGACCTATGAGACACAAAGCTGACACCACCAGAATGATGAAAACATTACGATGGGCTGCAAACAGGCCAGTGGACCTATGAGACACAAAGCTGACACCACCAGAATGATGAAAACATTACGATGGGCTGCAAACAGGCCAGTGGACCTATGAGACACAAAGCTGACACCACCAGAATGACGAAAACATTACGATGGGCTGCAAACAGGCCAGTGGACCTATGAGACACAAAGCTGACACCACCAGAATGACGAAAACATTACGATGGACAGCCAACAGGCCAGTGGACCTATGAGACACAAAGCTGACACCACCAGAATGACGAAAACATTACGATGGACAGCCAACAGGCCAGTTTTTAAACATTGCAGGCTGGGACTGAACTCAGGATATCAGGTTCTATGTCCAGGGCTCTATTGAAAAACTAAGCAGCCCACTTTAGAATAAAAACTAACCAGTTATTACCATCACTCCAGTTCTGTCCCCTACGACAGAAAACTGGCCTGTTTGCTGCCCACCTTCGTGCTGTAGTCACCTGGCTGGTGTTAGTGTTTCTTAGACCCATCTCCCCCCTCATCGATTCAAGATCTTACCTGCATATAGGATATTGCACAGGTGTTGGTAGTGGGCCAGACTGGTGCTGACAGATTTGGGAAGGATCTGTGTGGAGTTGTCCAAGTGCAAGATTCCCTGTGGAAGAAAGCGTTGATAGATGTCACATTACTGATAACACGTGCTGTGTTTTACAGGCTGCAGTTTTTCAAAGACGTACCCAACGCCAGAGTGTTGGTGTGTGGCGGGGACGGTACTGTGGGCTGGCTGCTGGACACTATGGGTATGTGTGGTCATAGTGCTATAGATGTGTGATTATAGATACAGGTCTATGGGTATGTGTGGTCATAGTGCTATAGCTGTGTGATTATACATACAGGTCTATGGGTATGTGTGGTCATAGTGCTATAGATGTATGATTATAGATATAGGTCTATGGGTATGTGTGGTCATAGTGCTATAGATGTATGATTATAGATACAGGTCTATGGGTATGTGTGGTCATAGTGCTATATAGATGTATGATTATAGATATAGGTCTATGGGTATGTGTGGTCATAGTGCTATATAGATGTATGATTATAGATACAGGTCTATGGGTATGTGTGGTCATAGTGCTATATAGATGTATGATTATAGATATAGGTCTATGGGTATGTGTGGTCATAGTGCTATATAGATGTATGATTATAGATATAGGTCTATGGGTATGTGTGGTCATAGTGCTATATAGATGTATGATTATAGATACAGGTCTATGGGTATGTGTGGTCATAGTGCTATATAGATGTATGATTATAGATATAGGTCTATGGGTATGTGTGGTCATAGTGCTATATAGATGTATGATTATAGATACAGGTCTATGGGTATGTGTGGTCATAGTGCTATAGATGTATGATTATAGATACAGGTCTATGGGTATGTGTGGTCATAGTGCTATAGATGTATGATTATAGATACAGGTCTATGGGTATGTGTGGTCATAGTGCTATAGATGTATGATTATAGATACAGGTCTATGGGTATGTGTGGTCATAGTGCTATAGATGTATGATTATAGATATAGGTCTATGGGTATGTGTGGTCATAGTGCTATAGATGTATGATTATAGATATAGGTCTATGGGTATGTGTGGTCATAGTGCTATATAGATGTATGATTATAGATATAGGTCTATGGGTATGTGTGGTCATAGTGCTATAGATGTATGATTATAGATACAGGTCTATGGGTATGTGTGGTCATAGTGCTATATAGATGTATGATTATAGATATAGGTCTATGGGTATGTGTGGTCATAGTGCTATATAGATGTATGATTATAGATACAGGTCTATGGGTATGTGTGGTCATAGTGCTATAGATGTATGATTATAGATATAGGTCTATGGGTATGTGTGGTCATAGTGCTATAGATGTATGATTATAGATACAGGTCTATGGGTATGTGTGGTCATAGTGCTATATAGATGTATGATTATAGATACAGGTCTATGGGTATGTGTGGTCATAGTGCTATAGATGTATGATTATAGATATAGGTCTATGGGTATGTGTGGTCATAGTGCTATAGATGTATGATTATAGATACAGGTCTATGGGTATGTGTGGTCATAGTGCTATAGATGTATGATTATAGATACAGGTCTATGGGTATGTGTGGTCATAGTGCTATAGATGTATGATTATAGATACAGGTCTATGGGTATGTGTGGTCATAGTGCTATAGATGTATGATTATAGATATAGGTCTATGGGTATGTGTGGTCATAGTGCTATAGATGTATGATTATAGATATAGGTCTATGGGTATGTGTGGTCATAGTGCTATATAGATGTATGATTATAGATATAGGTCTATGGGTATGTGTGGTCATAGTGCTATATAGATGTATGATTATAGATATAGGTCTATGGGTATGTGTGGTCATAGTGCTATAGATGTATGATTATAGATACAGGTCTATGGGTATGTGTGGTCATAGTGCTATAGCTGTGTGATTATAGATACAGGTCTATGGGTATGTGTGGTCATAGTGCTATAGATGTATGATTATAGATACAGGTCTATGGGTATGTGTGGTCATAGTGCTATAGATGTATGATTATAGATACAGGTCTATGGGTATGTGTGGTCATAGTGCTATAGATGTATGATTATAGATACAGGTCTATGGGTATGTGTGGTCATAGTGCTATAGATGTATGATTATAGATATAGGTCTATGGGTATGTGTGGTCATAGTGCTATAGATGTATGATTATAGATACAGGTCTATGGGTATGAGTGGTCATAGTGCTATAGATGTATGATTATAGATATAGGTCTATGGGTATGTGTGGTCATAGTGCTATAGCTGTGTGATTATAGATACAGGTCTATGGGTATGTGTGGTCATAGTGCTATAGATGTATGATTATAGATACAGGTCTATGGGTATGTGTGGTCATAGTGCTATAGATGTATGATTATAGATACAGGTCTATGGGTATGAGTGGTCATAGTGCTATAGCTGTGTGATTATAGATACAGGTCTATGGGTATGAGTGGTCATAGTGCTATAGATGTATGATTATAGATACAGGTCTATGGGTATGTGTGGTCATAGTGCTATAGATGTATGATTATAGATATAGGTCTATGGGTATGTGTGGTCATAGTGCTATAGATGTATGATTATAGATATAGGTCTATGGGTATGTGTGGTCATAGTGCTATAGATGTATGATTATAGATATAGGTCTATGGGTATGTGTGGTCATAGTGCTATAGATGTATGATTATAGATATAGGTCTATGGGTATGTGTGGTCATAGTGCTATAGATGTATGATTATACATACAGGTCTATGGGTATGTGTGGTCATAGTGCTATAGATGTATGATTATACATACAGGTCTATGGGTGTGTGTGGTCATAGTGCTATAGATGTATGATTATAGATACAGGTCTATGGGTATGTGTGGTCATAGTGCTATAGATGTATGATTATAGATACAGGTCTATGGGTATGTGTGGTCATAGTGCTATAGATGTATGATTATAGATACAGGTCTATGGGTATGTGTGGTCATAGTGCTATAGATGTATGATTATAGATACAGGTCTATGGGTATGTGTGGTCATAGTGCTATAGATGTATGATTATAGATACAGGTCTATGGGTATGTGTGGTCATAGTGCTATAGATGTATGATTATAGATACAGGTCTATGGGTATGTGTGGTCATAGTGCTATAGATGTATGATTATAGATACAGGTCTATGGGTATGTGTGGTCATAGTGCTATAGATGTATGATTATACATACAGGTCTATGGGTATGTGTGGTCATAGTGCTATAGATGTATGATTATACATACAGGTCTATGGGTATGTGTGGTCATAGTGCTATAGATGTATGATTATAGATACAGGTCTATGGGTATGTGTTGTCATAGTGCTATAGATGTATGATTATAGATACAGGTCTATGGGTATGTGTGGTCATAGTGCTATAGCTGTGTGATTATAGATACAGGTCTATGGGTATGAGTGGTCATAGTGCTATAGATGTATGATTATAGATACAGGTCTATGGGTATGTGTGGTCATAGTGCTATAGATGTATGATTATAGATATAGGTCTATGGGTATGTGTGGTCATAGTGCTATAGATGTATGATTATAGATATAGGTCTATGGGTATGTGTGGTCATAGTGCTATAGATGTATGATTATAGATATAGGTCTATGGGTATGTGTGGTCATAGTGCTATAGATGTATGATTATAGATATAGGTCTATGGGTATGTGTGGTCATAGTGCTATAGATGTATGATTATAGATACAGGTCTATGGGTATGTGTGGTCATAGTGCTATAGATGTATGATTATAGATACAGGTCTATGGGTATGTGTGGTCATAGTGCTATAGATGTATGATTATAGATACAGGTCTATGGGTATGTGTGGTCATAGTGCTATAGATGTATGATTATAGATATAGGTCTATGGGTATGTGTGGTCATAGTGCTATAGATGTATGATTATAGATACAGGTCTATGGGTATGAGTGGTCATAGTGCTATAGATGTATGATTATAGATATAGGTCTATGGGTATGTGTGGTCATAGTGCTATAGCTGTGTGATTATAGATACAGGTCTATGGGTATGTGTGGTCATAGTGCTATAGATGTATGATTATAGATACAGGTCTATGGGTATGTGTGGTCATAGTGCTATAGATGTATGATTATAGATACAGGTCTATGGGTATGAGTGGTCATAGTGCTATAGCTGTGTGATTATAGATACAGGTCTATGGGTATGAGTGGTCATAGTGCTATAGATGTATGATTATAGATACAGGTCTATGGGTATGTGTGGTCATAGTGCTATAGATGTATGATTATAGATATAGGTCTATGGGTATGTGTGGTCATAGTGCTATAGATGTATGATTATAGATATAGGTCTATGGGTATGTGTGGTCATAGTGCTATAGATGTATGATTATAGATATAGGTCTATGGGTATGTGTGGTCATAGTGCTATAGATGTATGATTATAGATATAGGTCTATGGGTATGTGTGGTCATAGTGCTATAGATGTATGATTATACATACAGGTCTATGGGTATGTGTGGTCATAGTGCTATAGATGTATGATTATACATACAGGTCTATGGGTGTGTGTGGTCATAGTGCTATAGATGTATGATTATAGATACAGGTCTATGGGTATGTGTGGTCATAGTGCTATAGATGTATGATTATAGATACAGGTCTATGGGTATGTGTGGTCATAGTGCTATAGATGTATGATTATAGATACAGGTCTATGGGTATGTGTGGTCATAGTGCTATAGATGTATGATTATAGATACAGGTCTATGGGTATGTGTGGTCATAGTGCTTATAGATGTATGATTATAGATACAGGTCTATGGGTATGTGTGGTCATAGTGCTATAGATGTATGATTATAGATACAGGTCTATGGGTATGTGTGGTCATAGTGCTATAGATGTATGATTATAGATACAGGTCTATGGGTATGTGTGGTCATAGTGCTATAGATGTATGATTATACATACAGGTCTATGGGTATGTGTGGTCATAGTGCTATAGATGTATGATTATACATACAGGTCTATGGGTATGTGTGGTCATAGTGCTATAGATGTATGATTATAGATACAGGTCTATGGGTATGTGTTGTCATAGTGCTATAGATGTATGATTATAGATACAGGTCTATGGGTATGTGTGGTCATAGTGCTATAGCTGTGTGATTATAGATACAGGTCTATGGGTATGAGTGGTCATAGTGCTATAGATGTATGATTATAGATACAGGTCTATGGGTATGTGTGGTCATAGTGCTATAGATGTATGATTATAGATATAGGTCTATGGGTATGTGTGGTCATAGTGCTATAGATGTATGATTATAGATATAGGTCTATGGGTATGTGTGGTCATAGTGCTATAGATGTATGATTATAGATATAGGTCTATGGGTATGTGTGGTCATAGTGCTATAGATGTATGATTATAGATATAGGTCTATGGGTATGTGTGGTCATAGTGCTATAGATGTATGATTATACATACAGGTCTATGGGTATGTGTGGTCATAGTGCTATAGATGTATGATTATAGATACAGGTCTATGGGTATGTGTGGTCATAGTGCTATAGATGTATGATTATAGATACAGGTCTATGGGTATGTGTGGTCATAGTGCTATAGATGTATGATTATAGATACAGGTCTATGGGTATGTGTGGTCATAGTGCTATAGATGTATGATTATAGATACAGGTCTATGGGTATGTGTGGTCATAGTGCTATAGATGTATGATTATAGATACAGGTCTATGGGTATGTGTGGTCATAGTGCTATAGATGTATGATTATAGATACAGGTCTATGGGTATGTGTGGTCATAGTGCTATAGATGTATGATTATAGATACAGGTCTATGGGTATGTGTGGTCATAGTGCTATAGATGTATGATTATAGATACAGGTCTATGGGTATGTGTGGTCATAGTGCTATAGATGTATGATTATACATACAGGTCTATGGGTATGTGTGGTCATAGTGCTATAGATGTATGATTATAGATACAGGTCTATGGGTATGTGTGGTCATAGTGCTATAGATGTATGATTATAGATATAGGTCTATGGGTATGTGTGGTCATAGTGCTATAGATGTATGATTATAGATATAGGTCTATGGGTATGTGTGGTCATAGTGCTATAGATGTATGATTATAGATATAGGTCTATGGGTATGTGTGGTCATAGTGCTATAGATGTATGATTATAGATATAGGTCTATGGGTATGTGTGGTCATAGTGCTATAGATGTATGATTATACATACAGGTCTATGGGTATGTGTGGTCATAGTGCTATAGATGTATGATTATACATACAGGTCTATGGGTATGTGTGGTCATAGTGCTATAGATGTATGATTATAGATACAGGTCTATGGGTATGTGTGGTCATAGTGCTATAGATGTATGATTATAGATACAGGTCTATGGGTATGTGTGGTCATAGTGCTATAGATGTATGATTATAGATACAGGTCTATGGGTATGTGTGGTCATAGTGCTATAGATGTATGATTATAGATACAGGTCTATGGGTATGTGTGGTCATAGTGCTATAGATGTATGATTATAGATACAGGTCTATGGGTATGTGTGGTCATAGTGCTATAGATGTATGATTATACATACAGGTCTATGGGTATGTGTGGTCATAGTGCTATAGATGTATGATTATAGATACAGGTCTATGGGTATGTGTGGTCATAGTGCTATAGATGTATGATTATAGATACAGGTCTATGGGTATGTGTGGTCATAGTGCTATAGCTGTGTGATTATAGATACAGGTCTATGGGTATGAGTGGTCATAGTGCTATAGATGTATGATTATAGATACAGGTCTATGGGTATGTGTGGTCATAGTGCTATAGATGTATGATTATAGATATAGGTCTATGGGTATGTGTGGTCATAGTGCTATAGATGTATGATTATAGATATAGGTCTATGGGTATGTGTGGTCATAGTGCTATAGATGTATGATTATAGATATAGGTCTATGGGTATGTGTGGTCATAGTGCTATAGATGTATGATTATAGATATAGGTCTATGGGTATGTGTGGTCATAGTGCTATAGATGTATGATTATACATACAGGTCTATGGGTATGTGTGGTCATAGTGCTATAGATGTATGATTATACATACAGGTCTATGGGTATGTGTGGTCATAGTGCTATAGATGTATGATTATAGATACAGGTCTATGGGTATGTGTGGTCATAGTGCTATAGATGTATGATTATAGATACAGGTCTATGGGTATGTGTGGTCATAGTGCTATAGATGTATGATTATAGATACAGGTCTATGGGTATGTGTGGTCATAGTGCTATAGATGTATGATTATAGATACAGGTCTATGGGTATGTGTGGTCATAGTGCTATAGATGTATGATTTATAGATACAGGTCTATGGGTATGTGTGGTCATAGTGCTATAGATGTATGATTATAGATACAGGTCTATGGGTATGTGTGGTCATAGTGCTATAGATGTATGATTATAGATACAGGTCTATGGGTATGTGTGGTCATAGTGCTATAGATGTATGATTATAGATACAGGTCTATGGGTATGTGTGGTCATAGTGCTATAGATGTATGATTATACATACAGGTCTATGGGTATGTGTGGTCATAGTGCTATAGATGTATGATTATAGATACAGGTCTATGGGTATGTGTGGTCATAGTGCTATAGATGTATGATTATAGATACAGGTCTATGGGTATGTGTGGTCATAGTGCTATAGATGTATGATTATAGATACAGGTCTATGGGTATGTGTGGTCATAGTGCTATAGCTGTGTGATTATAGATACAGGTCTATGGGTATGTGTGGTCATAGTGCTATAGATGTATGATTATAGATACAGGTCTATGGGTATGTGTGGTCATAGTGCTATAGATGTATGATTATAGATACAGGTCTATGGGTATGTGTGGTCATAGTGCTATAGATGTATGATTATAGATACAGGTCTATGGGTATGTGTGGTCATAGTGCTATAGATGTATGATTATAGATACAGGTCTATGGGTATGTGTGGTCATAGTGCTATAGATGTATGATTATACATACAGGTCTATGGGTATGTGTGGTCATAGTGCTATAGATGTATGATTATAGATACAGGTCTATGGGTATGTGTGGTCATAGTGCTATAGATGTATGATTATAGATACAGGTCTATGGGTATGTGTGGTCATAGTGCTATAGATGTATGATTATAGATACAGGTCTATGGGTATGTGTGGTCATAGTGCTATAGCTGTGTGATTATAGATACAGGTCTATGGGTATGTGTGGTCATAGTGCTATAGATGTATGATTATAGATACAGGTCTATGGGTATGTGTGGTCATAGTGCTATAGCTGTGTGATTATACATACAGGTCTATGGGTATGTGTGGTCATAGTGCTATAGATGTATGATTATACATACAGGTCTATGGGTATGTGTGGTCATAGTGCTATAGATGTATGATTATAGATACAGGTCTATGGGTATGTGTGGTCATAGTGCTATAGATGTATGATTATAGATACAGGTCTATGGGTATGTGTGGTCATAGTGCTATAGATGTATGATTATAGATACAGGTCTATGGGTATGTGTGGTCATAGTGCTATAGATGTATGATTATACATACAGGTCTATGGGTATGTGTGGTCATAGTGCTATAGATGTATGATTATACATACAGGTACAGACATAGATATGTAGATGTAGATGTAGACCTTGTGTAAAACAAACTTGGTGGGGTGGGAAGAAACAAACCAGAGGGAGAAGAGACACAACTTGCCTGATCTTTCTGAAATGTATTTCTGTGAGCTTCAGCCCTTTCTCTGTCCTTGTAAATCTGAGATGGACATTTTCTTCTGTACACAGCACTTTTGCCTCCGTCTTGTGTCGCAGTGAGTTTACTGGCACCTGTGTTCGTCAGCCGCAATACCACCACTGTCTGGTTGCCTCTATCCTCGCTTTCGAAATATAGAAATTTTTCGTGTAGCACTGTGTTAAGAAAACTTTCTAAAGATGCTGGAAGTCCTTCAGTAACCACACTGGACAACTTTGATACGAAAAAACACAATGTATTTATACCCACACGACTTTGATAGAAAAAACACAATATTTTTGTACCCACTTTTGAACAAGTATCTTGTCGGAAACCAAACAGGGAAGCAAATCAAAGAGAGACAGACAGACTGAGGGAGAGACAGAGAGAGAGAGGTAGAGATTGATAGAGAGAGACAGATATAGATAAGTATTTAGATATGTAGGTAGCGAGAGAGTGAGACATTAATTGATTGAGTGATCTATGAGCAATATGAACTTGATTAATTAGATAAACAGGTAGATTTTAGGGTGTACACATAATACAGGGTGTACATATAATACAGGGTGTACACATAATACAGGGTGTACACATAACACAGGGTGTACACATAATACAGGGTGTACACATAACACAGGGTGTACACATAATACAGGGTGTACACATAACACAGGGTGTACACATAACACAGGGTGTACACATAATACAGGGTGTACACATAACACAGGGTGTATACACAATACAGGGTGTACACATAATACAGGGTGTACACATAACACAGGATGTACACATAACACAGGGTGTACACATAATACAGAGTGTACACATAACACAGGGTGTACACATAACACAGAGTGTACACATAACACAGGGTGTACACATAACACAGGGTGTACACATAACTCAGGGTGTACACATAACACAGGGTGTACACATAACACAGGATGTACACACAACACAGGGTGTACACATAATACAGGGTGTACACACAATACAGGGTGTACACATAATACAGGGTGTACACATAATTCAGGGTGTACACATAACACAGGGTGTACACATAATATAGGGTGTACATCCAATACAGGGTGTACACATAATACAGGGTGTATATATAATACAGGGTGTACACATAATACAGGGTGTACACACAATACAGGGTGTACACCCAATACAGGGTGTACACATAATAGGGTGTACACACAATACAGGGTGTACACATAATACAGGGTGTACACATGATACAGGGTGTACACATAACAGGGTGTACACACAATACAGGGTGTACACACAATACAGGGTGTACACACAATACAGAGTGTACACAATACAGGGTGTACACACAATACAGGGTGTACACACAATACAGGGTGTACACACAATACAGGGTGTACACACAATACAGGGTGTACACATAACAGGGTGTACACATAACACAGGGTGTACACATAACAGGGTGTACACACAATACAGGGTGTACACACAATACAGGGTGTACACACAATACAGGGTGTACACACAATACAGGGTGTACACATAATACAGGGTGTACACACAATACAGGGTGTACACACAATACAGGGTGTACACACAATACAGGGTGTACACATAACACAGGGTGTACACATAATACAGAGTGTACACATAACACAGGGTGTACACATAATACAGGGTAACACACAATACAGGGTGTACACACAAAAACAGGGTGTACACACAATACAGGGTGTACACACAATACAGGCTGTACACATAATACAGGTGTACACATAACACAGGGTGTACACATAACAGGGTGTACACACAATACAGGGTGTACACACAATACAGGGTGTACACACAATACAGGGTGTACACACAATACAGGGTGTACACACAATACAGGGTGTACACACAATACAGGGTGTACACATAATACAGGGTGTACACATAATACAGGGTGTACACATAACAGGGTGTACACACAATACAGGGTGTACACACAATACAGGGTGTACACATAATACAGGGTGTACACATAATACAGGGTGTACACATAACAGGGTGTACACACAATACAGGGTGTACACACAATACAGGGTGTACACACAATACAGGGTGTACACATAATACAGGGTGTACATATAATACAGGGTGTACACATAACACAGGGTGTACATATAATACAGGGTGTACACATAACACAGGGTGTACATATAATACAGGGTGTACACATGATACAGGGTGTACACATAACAGGGTGTACATATAATACAGGGTGTACACATAATACAGGGTGTACACATAACACAGGGTGTACACATAATACAGGGTGTACACATAACACAGGGTGTACACATAATACAGGGTGTACACATAACACAGGGTGTACACATAACACAGGGTGTACACATAATACAGGGTGTACACATAACACAGGGTGTATACACAATACAGGGTGTACACATAATACAGGGTGTACACATAACACAGGATGTACACATAACACAGGGTGTACACATAATACAGAGTGTACACATAACACAGGGTGTACACATAACACAGAGTGTACACATAACACAGGGTGTACACATAACACAGGGTGTACACATAACTCAGGGTGTACACATAACACAGGGTGTACACATAACACAGGATGTACACACAACACAGGGTGTACACATAATACAGGGTGTACACACAATACAGGGTGTACACATAATACAGGGTGTACACATAATTCAGGGTGTACACATAACACAGGGTGTACACATAATATAGGGTGTACATCCAATACAGGGTGTACACATAATACAGGGTGTATATATAATACAGGGTGTACACATAATACAGGGTGTACACACAATACAGGGTGTACACCCAATGCAGGGTGTACACATAATAGGGTGTACACACAATACAGGGTGTACACATAATACAGGGTGTACACATGATACAGGGTGTACACATAACAGGGTGTACACACAATACAGGGTGTACACACAATACAGGGTGTACACACAATACAGAGTGTACACAATACAGGGTGTACACACAATACAGGGTGTACACACAATACAGGGTGTACACAATACAGGGTGTACACACAATACAGGGTGTACACATAACACAGGATGTACACATAACACAGGGTGTACACATAACAGGGTGTACACACAATACAGGGTGTACACACAATACAGGGTGTACACACAATACAGGGTGTACACACAATACAGGGTGTACACATAATACAGGGTGTACACACAATACAGGGTGTACACACAATACAGGGTGTACACACAATACAGGGTGTACACATAACACAGGGTGTACACATAATACAGAGTGTACACATAACACAGGGTGTACACATAATACAGGGTAACACACAATACAGGGTGTACACACAAAACAGGGTGTACACACAATACAGGGTGTACACACAATACAGGCTGTACACATAATACAGGGTGTACACGTAATACAGGGTGTACACATAACAGGGTGTACACACAATACAGGGTGTACACACAATACAGGGTGTACACATAATACAGGGTGTACACACAATACAGGGTGTACACACAATACAGGGTGTACACACAATACAGGGTGTACACACAATACAGGGTGTACACATAATACAGGGTGTACATATAATACAGGGTGTACACATAACACAGGGTGTACATATAATACAAGGTGTACACATGATACAGGGTGTACACATAACACAGGGTGTACATATAATACAGGGTGTACACATGATACAGGGTGTACATATAATACAGGGTGTACACAACACAGGGTGTACATATAATACAGGGTGTACACATAACACACGGTGTACACATAACACAGAGTGTACACATAACACAGGGTGTACACATGATACAGGGTGTACATATAATACAGGGTGTACACATAGCACAGGGTGTACACATAATACAGGGTGTACACATGATACAGGGTGTACACATAATACAGGGTGTACACATGATACAGGGTGTACAAATAATACAGGGTGTACACATGATACAGGGTGTACAAATAATACAGGGTGTACAATTAATACAGGGTGTACAAATAATACAGGCTGTACACATGATACAGGGTGTACAAATAATACAGGGTGTACACATAATACAGGGTGTACACATAATACAGGGTGTACAAATAATACAGGGTGTACAAATAATACAAGTTGTATGCATAATACAGGGTGTACACATTCAGGGTGTACATATGATACAGGGTGTACACATAATACAGGGTGTACACACAATACACGGTGTACACATAATACAGGTTGTACACACAATACAGGGTGTACACACAATACAGCGTGTACAAATAATACAGGGTGTACAAATAATACAAGTTGTATACATAATACAGGGTGTACACATTCAGGGTGTACACATAATACAGGGTGTACACACAATACACGGTGTACACATAATACAGGTTGTACACAATACAGGGTGTACACATAATACAGGGTGTACACATAATACAGGGTGTACAAATAATACAGGGTGTACACATAATACAGGGTATACACAATACAGGGTGTACACATAACACAGGGTGTACATATAATACATGGTGTACACATAATACAGGGTGTACACATAACAGGGTGTACACATAATACAGGCTGTACACACAATACAGAGTGTACACATAACAGGGTGTACACATAATACAGGCTGTACACATAATACAGGGTGTACACATAACGGTGTACACATAACAGGGTGTACACATAATACAGGCTGTACACATGACAGGGTGTACACATAACAGGGTGTACACATAACAGGGTGTACACATAATACAGGGTGTACACATAATACAGGGTGTACACATAACAGGGTGTACACATAACAGGGTGTACACATAATACAGGCTGTACACACAATACAGGGTGTACACATAATACAGGGTGTACACATAACAGGGTGTACACATAATACAGGGTGTACACATAATACAGGGTGTACACATAATACAGGGTGTACACATAATACAGGATGTACACATAATACAGGATGTACACATAATACAGGGTGTACACATAACAGGGTGTACACATAATACAGGGTGTACACATAATACAGGGTGTACACACAATACAGGGTGTACACATAACAGGGTGTACACATAATACAGGCTGTACACATAATACAGGGTGTACACATGACAGGGTGTACACATAATACAGGCTGTACACATAATACAGGGTGTACACATAACACAGGTTGTACACACAATACAGGGTGTACACATAACAGGGTGTACACATAATACAGGGTGTACACATAACAGGGTGTACACATAATACAGGGTGTACACATAATACAGGGTGTACCACATAATACAGGGTGTACACATAACACAGAGTGCACACAATACAGGCTGTACACACAATACAGGGTGTACACACAATACAGGGTGTACACATAATACAGGGTGTACACATAATACAGGGTGTACACACAATGCAGGGTGTACACACAATACAGGGTGTACACATAACACAGGGTGTACACAATACAGGCTGTACACACAATACAGGGTGTACACATAACACAGGGTGTACACATAATACAGGGTGTACACATAATACAGGGTGTACACATAATACAGGCTGTACACACAATACAGGGTGTACACAATACAGGCTGTACACACAATACAGGGTGTACACATAACACAGGGTGTACACAAACAGGGTGTACACACAATACAGGGTGTACACATAACAGGGTGTACACATAATACAGGGTGTACACACAATGCAGGGTGTACACACAATACAGGGTGTACACATAACACAGGGTGTACACATAACACAGGGTGTACACACAATGCAGGGTGTACACACAATACAGGGTGTACACATAATACGGGTGTACATAGAATACAAGTTGTACACACAATACAGGGTGTACACATAACACAGGGTGTACACATAACACAGGGTGTACACATAACACATGGTGTACACATAATACAGGGTGTACACATAATACAGGGTGTACATATAATACAGGGTGTACACATAATACAGGGTGTACACATAACACATGGTGTACACATAACACAGAGTGTACACATAACACAGGGTGTACATATAATACAGGGTGTACACATAACACAGAGTGTACACATAACACAGGGTGTACACATAATACAGGGTGTACACATAACACAGGGTGTACACATAACACAGGGTGTACACACAATGCAGGGTGTACACACAATACAGGGTGTACACATAACACAGGGTGTACACATAACACAGGGTGTACACACAATGCAGGGTGTACACACAATACAGGGTGTACACATAATACGGGTGTACATAGAATACAAGTTGTACACACAATACAGGGTGTACACATAACACAGGGTGTACACATAACAGGGTGTACACATAATACAGGGTGTACACATAACAGGGTGTACACATAATACAGGGTGTACACATAATACAGGGTGTACACATAATACAGGGTGTACACACAATACAGGGTGTACACATAATACAGAGTGTACACATAACACAGGGTGTACACATAACACAGGGTGTACACATAACACAGGGTGTACACATAACACAGGGTGTACACATAATACAGAGTGTACACATAACACAGGGTGTACACATAACACAGGGTGTACACACAACACAGGGTGTACACACAACACAGGGTGTACACATAACACAGGGTGTACACATAACACAGGGTGTACACATAATACAGGGTGTACACATAATACAGGGTGTACACATAACACAGGATGTACACATAACACAGGGTGTACACATAACACAGGGTGTACACATAACACAGTTTGTACACATAATACAGGGTGTACACATAACACAGGGTGTACATATAATACGGGGTGTACACATAATATGGGTGTACATATAATACATGTTGTACACATAATACAGGGTGTATGCATAATACATGGTGTACATATAATACAGGGTGTACACATAATATGGGGTGTACATATAATACAGGGTATACACATAATACAGGGTGTACATAGAATAAGGGTATACACATAATACAGGGTATAACGCATATATCTGCAGTATATATTGAACGTTTTGTGGTTTGTGTTTGCAGATAAAATCAACTTCAAGCAGCGACCACCTGTGTCTGTTTTACCTCTGGGTACAGGCAATGACCTGGCGCGCTGTCTCTGCTGGGGTGGAGGTGAGACTGTTGGGACACACTTGTTAGAGAGGGGTTGGGGGAGATTAGAGTCTTTATGTGACAAGTCCCATTTTCATGTGCAAAACCTGAAGGCGTTGTACTGTAACAAGGAATGAGATGCTGCGTGCTGAGACAGCAATGTAGTTTACGTCCAGATACAATATCTGGGTACAGTCATCTCACCAGACAGCATATGCACATCAGAAATGGCCAGCAGAATCAGCCAAGCTAAAGCAGCAGTCAAGAAGATGGAAAGCATTCTTACCAACAAATGCCTATCAATTAACATCAGGAAGCAAGTTCTTGAGTGTTATATAGAACCATACTGTTGTACAGTTGTTTGGCGTGGACAGTCAACACACAAAGTCATAACAAGACTGATGCAACTGAAATATGGTTTCTAAGAAGAATGATGAGAGTTCCATGGACAGCAAAGGAAACAAGACAGTCTTGATGGAGACAGACACAAGAAGAAGATTAATGAAGAATATTAGGAAAAGACAAGCAACATTTATAGACCATTTTATGAGGCAAGAGAAATTAAAGCACTTAGTCACAGTAGGAAAGCTGGAGGGAAAGGGAGTACCAGGTAGACCCAGGGAGAAAATATTGGACGGACTTGCAGGGTGGCTGAGGACAGAGAGGATGAGAGATGTGCTTGCGGCAACAAGGGATAGACTCGTGTGGAGGGCCATGATTGCCAACGTCATGCAGCAGGGCACATGATGATGATAATGGTGATGATGATGATGATGATGATATGTATATATGTTATACACACACAAACGTGCATGTATGTATTATGTATGTATGTATGTATGTATGTATGTATGTATGTGTGTATGTGTGTATGCATGTATGTATGATCCCCCCATCCCCATCAGCAAACTTGTTCAGGTTTGCAGGCCTACTTTGTAGTGTTTCAGGCTTAACGTAATGTCCAAAAATTGGTGTCAGGCTTCAGGACCCCTGTACACTCACATCCCTGTGAAGGCGATGAGTGCTGGTGATAATGATGATGATGATGGTGGTGATGATGATGATAATGACAGTGGTGGTTGTGGTGGTGATGATTATGATGATGATGATGTTGATGATGATGATACCCTACAGGTTATTAAGGAGAGAATTTGCTGAAGATCTTACAGAAGATTGAACACATAATGTGGTGATGGTGATGATAAATGACAGTGATGTTCATCTTGATGATAATGATGATGACAGTAATGTAGAGATTTTGAAGGAGAGAACTTGCTGAAAACCTTACAGAAGATTGAACACAGCACGGTGGTGATGATGATGATGATGATGATGGTGGAGGTGGTGGAGGTGGCGAGGATGATGATGATGACGATGACGACAATGACATTAACACACAGGTTATGAAGGAGAGAACTTGCTGAAGATCCTACAGAAGATTGAATACAGCACAGTGGTGATGATGATGGTGATGGTGAGGATGATGATGGCATTAACGTACAGGTTATGAAGGAGAGAACTTGCTGAAGATCCTACAGAAGATTTAACGCAGTACAGTGGTGATGATGAGATGATGATGATGATGATGATGATGATGATGATGATGATGATGATGGTGGTGGTGTTGGTGTTGGTGGAGATGATGATGATGATGACAATGACATTAATGTACAGGTTATGAAGGAGAGAACTTGCTGAAGATCCTACAAAAGATTGAACACAGCACAGTGGTGATGATGGACCGATGGCAAATTGAATTCAGCAAACCTGAGGGAGAGGATGAACAGGATGGCGATCCTATTCCCTACAACATCATCAACAACTATTTCTCTATTGGTTGTGTTAGTACTCTGTGTGTGTTTGTCAGTCTGTGTCTGGTGTGTGTGTGTGTTTTGGTGTGAGTGTGTTTGTGTCTCTGGGTGTATGTGTGTGTGTATGTGTGTGTGTGTGTGTGTGTATGTGTAAATCTTTTTTTGTTATGCTTGTGTTGATTTCTATAGAGAATATGAGCCTTTAAGATCATGATTGTGTTGAACTTTCTGGAGAACATGAGCCTTTATGGTTATGCTCATGTTAATCTTTCTATTGATGGTGACATTCAGTATAAATCAAATGTTTTGTACAATATATTTCCATGTGAAACTGGTGCAGGATATAGGTGTAGTGGAAAAACTCTGTACCAGTATTTGTATGACAGGTAGTATAAGCCACTGTTTGACCAAATATGTATTATGTTGAATGAGCAGGAAAAGAGAAAACCTTTTTTTTCAAAATTCTTTTATTCGTTTTTAGCAAGATACAAAGTCATTGTTAGCAAAGTAGATTAATTTGTCTCCAAGACATACATTTCAAAACAACAAAAAAAGCGTCACTACTATGAATGAGAGAGATTCGAGACAGTGAATGAAAGACATGTAGTCATTCATATCATGGTACTATAAGATAGAGGACAATAAAAGATGTGTAGTTATACCATGGCATTATAAGATAGAGGACAATAAAAGATGTGTAGTTATACCATGGCATTATAAGATAGAGGACAATAAAAGATGTGTAGTTATACCATGGCACTATAAGATAGAGGACAATAAAAGATGTGTAGCTATATCATGGCACTATAAGATAGAGGACAATAAAAGATGTGTAGCTATACCATGGCACTATAAGATAGAGGACAATAAAAGATGTGTAGCTATATCATGGTACTATAAGATAGAGGACAATAAAAGATGTGTAGCTATATCATGGTACTATAAGATAGAGGACAATAAAAGATGTGTAGTCATTCATACCATGGTACTATAAGATAGAGGACAATAAAAGATGTGTAGTTATACCATGGTACTATAAGATAGAGGACAATAAAAGATGTGTAGCTATATCATGGTACTATAAGATAGAGGACAATAAAAGATGTGTAGTCATTCATACCATGGTACTATAAGATAGAGGACAAAAAGATGTGTAGTTATACCATGGTACTATAAGATAGAGGACAATAAAAGATGTGTAGTTTATACCATGGTACTATAAGATAGAGGACAATAAAAGATGTGTAGTTATACCATGGTACTATAAGATAGAGGACAATAAAAGATGTGTAGTTATACCATGGTACTATAAGATAGAGGACAATAAAAGATGTGTAGCTATACCATGGTACTATAAGATAGAGGACAATAAAAGATGTGTAGCTATATCATGGTACTATAAGATAGAGGACAATAAAAGATGTGTAGTTATACCATGGTACTATAAGATAGAGGACAATAAAAGATGTGTAGCTATATCATGGTACTATAAGATAGAGGACAATAAAAGATGTGTAGTTATACCATGGCACTATAAGATAGAGGACAATAAAAGATGTGTAGCTATATCATGGTACTATAAGATAGAGGACAATAAAAGATGTGTAGTTATACATGGTACTATAAGATAGAGGACAATAAAAGATGTGTAGTTATACCATGGCACTATAAGATAGAGGACAATAAAAGATGTGTAGCTATATCATGGTACTATAAGATAGAGGACAATAAAAGATGTGTAGCTATACCATGGCACTAAAAGATAGAGGACAATAAAAGATGTGGTAGAAAGAAACTCTAGGGAGAGCTAGACAACAGAAGGTCTTCAGAGAAGTAACCCCCTTTAGACAAGTGTTTCGGCCCTGAACTCCTTACACTCTCGGGGGGCCGGGCCACATCCAGGTCATGACTCCTGGATGCCCTTCTGCTGTTGTCTATTTTTTTTTTCCCCACGCCGGGGAGCGAACCTGGGCGATTCTGCGCTTCAGAACTGCGGTACGCGGTTTTACCAATGTGCTAACGGGGCACACATCATCTGTAGGGAATTTAATCCTTATAAAGTTCACTTTTGGTTCCTTCTTGCCCAGATCCAGCTTGAGCTCCTTTCTGCTACCTCTGCCATCGCTTTAAGGGCTCTAGTCCTCTTCTTCCCAGAAATGGCGAGTTGTTTCATGAGATCATAAGCGGAGGTGCCCACAAACCCTCTTGCCCCGACCTCTATGGCGAAGATTTTGACCCGCAGACCTGCTTTCTTCAGGGTGCTGGCAAGACCGGCGTATTTTTCGGTCTTGTAGATATATGCTTCTTCCATTCTGCTTTCGTATGGCACAGTGAGTTCTATCAGAATCACTTGTTTCGAGGAGTCAGAGTGGAGAGCGATGTCTGGTCTCATGCCTGTCTTGCTGATGACATCTGGGTAATTTTTCCACTCTGGGAGGTCTGCTGTACACTCCCAGTCGACTGCTCCATCCAGAAGACCCTTTGGCAATGTGCTGGTTGTCATAGCAATTTCGGGCCAGACCTGTTTCCCTCCTGCTTTGTAGAAAGTTGTCATAGCAATTGGTGCGTTTGGGGTCATGGTTTTTTCGCTAACCACGTCTGTGATCACTTTCAGAACTTGGTTGTGCCTCCATGTATACCTTCCTTGGGCTAGCGCTACTTTGCAAGAGCTTAGGACATGTTCCACTGTTTGTTTCTTCTGACATAGCGGACATGCTGGGTCATCTGATTTCCCCCATTTCACTAAGTTTGCATTCGAGGGGAGCAGGTCATATACAGATCTGAGGAGGAATCTTATCCTTAGAGGAGCCATGTGCCACATATCGTTCCAGCTGAGACTTCTTTGGAGTGCACTGTCCCATGTTGTCCATTGCCCCTGTTGACCTTGCTGGACTGCCTTCTGCACTCTTTTGACATCTTCTTCTTTCTTCAACTCCTGTATGATCATGTCTCTTTTTTCCTTCCCTTTGGCTTTGGACCACCACTGCATTTTTGTTGCTCCCAGTCCCTGTCTGTTGGTTTGCATGTGTCCAATTATTTCTTTGATGCTGAGGTTTCTCTTGGCATTGTTTACAGCCTCTTGGACTTTCCATTTTCTGCCAGTTCTCAGCTTTGGCTGAACTGATCTCACGATATTGTCTTCCGATTCCTCCAGCATGCTCAGCAGTCTTGCTTTTCCAACTTTGTATTCCTCCACTATGGATTTGAGAGGTAGCTTCAGCATTGCTTGACGACAGTAGAATGCAACACCAGTGAGACCAGGTGGAACACCGAGCCATTTTCTTGTGTATTTGTTGATTTTGGCTTCCATTGCTTCCACTGTGCTGGTGCAAATGTCATAGATTAGCAGTGGCCACAGCAGCTTTGGTATCAGCATGAACTGTAGACACCAGACTTTGTATTTGCCTGGCAGTCCGCAGTTATCTATTTTCTTCAGGCCTTCTGCTGTTTGCTTGGTTTCACATCCCCTTTGTGTGTCTTTCAGGGAGTCATCATACCATCTTCCGAGACTTTTTACTGGCTCTTCTGTGACAGTGGGGATGGCTTGGTTGGCTACCATGAATTTGACTGAATCTGCCACTTTTCCTTTTCGCAGTGAGAGACTTCAGGATTTCTTTGGTTTGAACCTCATTCTTGAAGAGGCCACCAGCTCATCCAGCTGCTTTAAGATTTGGTGTGTCTCTTCCTCATCCGCGGACAAGACTGTTGTGTCATCCATGAAAGCTTTCAGAGGAGGCATTTGGTATCCATCTCCCAGATTCACTGGACCTGAACTCTTCATTGCAGCTTTCAAGATGACTTCCATTGCCAACACGAACAGTATGGGAGAGATTGCACAGCCCATTGCAATGCCCACCTCTAGGTCTATCCAGTCTGTGGTGTATTCTTTGGTAGAGAACCGCATTGAGAACCCTTGGAAATACTTCCTCAGCATTGTACGGATGTTTTCTGGGATGTGATACATTTCAAGAGCCAGCTGGATCATATCGTGTGGAACTGATCCATATGCATTCGCCAGATCAAGCCAAACTATACTATGGCACTAAAAGATAGAGGACAATAAAAGATGTGTAGTTATACTATGGCACTAATAGATAGAGGACAATAAAAGATGTGTAGCTATATCATGGCACTAAAAGATAGAGGACAATGACAGATGTGTAGCTATACCATGGTACTATAAGATAGAGGACAATAAAAGATGTGTAGCTATATCATGGTACTATAAGATAGAGGACAATGACAGATGTGTAGTTATACCATGGCACTATAAGATAGAGGACAATAAAAGATGTGTAGCTATATCATGGCACTATAAGATAGAGGACAATAAAAGATGTGTAGTTATACCATGGTACTATAAGATAGAGGACAATAAAAGATGTGTAGTTATATCATGGTACTATAAGATAGAGGACAATAAAAGATGTGTAGCTATATCATGGTACTATAAGATAGAGGACAATAAAAGATGTGTAGCTATATCATGGTACTATAAGATAGAGGACAATGAACAGATGTGTAGCTATACCATGGCACTATAAGATAGAGGACAATGACAGATGTGTAGCTATACCATGGACTATAAGATAGAGGACAATGACAGATGTGTAGTTATACCATGGCACTATAAGATAGAGGACAATGACAGATGTGTAGCTATACCATGGTACTATAAGATAGAGGACAATAAAAGATGTGTAGTTATACCATGGTACTATAAGATAGAGGACAATAAAAGATGTGTAGCTATATCATGGCACTAAAAGATAGAGGACAATAAAAGATGTGTAGTTATACCATGGTACTATAAGATAGAGGACAATAAAAGATGTGTAGCTATACCATGGCATTATAAGATAGAGGACAATAAAAGATGTGTAGTTATACCATGGTACTATAAGATAGAGGACAATAAAAGATGTGTAGCTATATCATGGCACTATAAGATAGAGGACAATAAAAGATGTGTAGCTATATCATGGCACTAAAGATAGAGGACAATAAAAGATGTGTAGCTATACCATGGCACTAAAAGATAGAGGACAATAAAAAATGTGTAGTATACCATGGTACTATAAGATAGAGGACAATAAAAGATGTGTAGCTATACCATGGCACTATAAGATAGAGGACAATAAAAGATGTGTAGTTATACCATGGCACTAAAAGATAGAGGACAATAAAAGATGTGTAGCTATATCATGGCTACTATAAGATAGAGGACAATAAAAGATGTGTAGCTATACCATGGTACTATAAGATAGAGGACAATAAAAGATGTGTAGCTATATCATGGTACTATAAGATAGAGGACAATAAAAGATGTGTAGTTATACCATGGCACTAAAAGATAGAGGACAATAAAAGATGTGTAGCTATATCATGGTACTATAAGATAGAGGACAATAAAAGATGTGTAGTTATACCATGGCACTATAAGATAGAGGACAATAAAAGATGTGTAGCTATACCATGGCACTAAAAGATAGAGGACAATGACAGATGTGTAGCTGTACCATGGCACTAAAAGATAGAGGACAATGACAGATGTGTAGCTATACCATGGCACTATAAGATAGAGGACAGTGAGAGGACAATGACAGATGTGTAGCTATACCATGGCACTAAATGATAGAGGACAATGACAGATGTGTAGCTATACCATGGCACTATAAGATAGAGGACAATAAAAGATGTGTAGCTATACCATGGCACTAAAAGATAGAGGACAATAAAAGATGTGTAGCTGTACCATGGCACTAAAAGATAGAGGACAATGACAGATGTGTAGCTGTACCATGGCACTAAAAGATAGAGGACAATGACAGATGTGTAGCTATACCATGGCACTAAAAGATAGAGGACAGTGAGAGGACAATAAAAGATGTGTAGTGATATCACGACACTAAATGATGGAGACAGGAAGCTCAAGCACAGAAAGATCAAGCACTGAAAAGGGCAACAGGGAGTCAAAACTTCCATGGTCTATTGGCTGTTGACTGTCCCTGTGAATTGTGTGTTTATGTAGGAATGTTTCTGTTGACTGTCCCTGTGAATTGTGTGTTATGTAGGAATGTTTCTGTTGACTGTTGACTGTCCCTGTGAATTGTGTGTTATGTAGGAATGTTTCTGTTGACTGTTGACTGTCCCTGTGAATTGTGTGTTATGTAGGAATGTTTCTGTTGACTGTTGACTTCCCTGTGAATTGTGTGTTATGTAGAATGTTTCTGTTGACTACCTGTGAATTGTGTGTATATGTAGGAATGTTTCTGTTGACTGTTGACTATCCCTGTGAATTGTGTGTTATGTAGGAATGTTTCTGTTGACTTATCCCTGTGAATTGTGTGATATGTAGGAATGTTTCTGTTGACTATCCCTGTGAATTGTGTGTTATGTAGGAATGTTTCATGACTGTTGACTATCCCTGTGAATTGTGTGTTATGTAGGAATGTTTCATGACTGTTGACTATCCCTGTGAATTGTGTATTTGTAGGAATGTTTCTTTGACTGTTGACTATCCCTGTGAATTGTGTGTTATGTAGGAATGTTTCCATTGACTGTTGACTATCCCTGTGAATTGTGTGTTATGTAGGAATGTTTCTGTTGACTATCCCTGTGAATTGTGTGTTATGTAGGAATGTTTCTTGTTGACTATCCCTGTGAATTGTGTGTTATGTAGGAATGTTTCTGTTGACTGTTGACTATCCCTGTGAATTGTGTGTTATGTAGGAATGTTTCTGTTGACTGTTGACTATCCCTGTGAATTGTGTGTTATGTAGGAATGTTTCTGTCCCGTGAATTGTGTTATGTAGGAATGTTTTTGTGACTATCCCTGTGAATTGTGTGTTATGTAGGAATGTTTCTGTTGACTGTTGACTATCCCTGTGAATTGTGTGTTATGTAGGAATGTTTCCAATGACTGTTGACTATCCCTGTGAATTGTGTGTTATGTAGGAATGTTTCTGTTGACTATCCCTGTGAATTGTGTGTTATGTAGGAATGTTTCTGTTGACTATCCCTGTGAATTGTGTGTTATGTAGGAATGTTTCTGTTGACTATCCCTGTGAATTGTGTGTTATGTAGGAATGTTTCTGTTGACTGTTGACTATCCCTGTGAATTGTGTGTTATGTAGGAATGTTTCATGACTGTTGACTGTCCCTGTGAATTGTGTGTTATGTAGGAATGTTTCTGTTGACTGTTGACTATCCCTGTGAATTGTGTGTTATGTAGGAATGTTTCTGTTGACTGTTGACTGTTCCCTGTGAATTGTGTGTTATGTAGGAATGTTTCCAATGACTGTTGACTGTCCCTGTGAATTGTGTGTTATGTAGGAATGTTTCTGTTGACTGTTGACTGTCCCTGTGAATTGTGTGTTATGTAGGAATGTTTCTGTTGACTGTTGACTGTCCCTGTGAATTGTGTGTTATGTAGGAATGTTTCTGTTGACTGTTGACTGTCCCTGTGAATTGTGTGTTATGTAGGAATGTTTCTGTTGACTGTTGACTGTCCCTGTGAATTGTGTGTTATGTAGGAATGTTTCTGTTGACTGTTGACTGTCCTCTGTGAATTGTGGTTATACAGGAATATTTCCATCGACTTTTGACTGTCAATGAATTGTGCAATGTGTAGGAATGTTTCCATTGATTTTTGACTATGTCAGGGAATTGTGCGATATGTAGGAATGTTTCCATTGATTTTTGACTATGTCAGGAATTGTGCGATATGTAGGAATGTTTCCATTGATTTTTGACTATGTCAGGGAATTGTGCGATATGTAGGAATGTTTCCATTGATTTTGACTATGTCAGGAATTGTGCGATATGTAGGAATGTTTCCATTGATTTTTGACTATGTCAGGGAATTGTGCGATATGTAGGAATGTTTACCATTTGATTTTTGACTATGTCAGGGAATTGTGCGATATGTAGGAATGTTTCCAATGACTTTTGACTATGTCAGGGAATTGTGCTATATGTAGGAATGTTTCCATTGATTTTTGACTATGTCAGGGAATTATGCGATATGTAGGAATGTTTCCATTGATTTTGACTATGTCAGGGAATTGTGCGATATGTAGGAATGTTTCCAATGACTTTTGACTATGTCGGGGAATTGTGCGATATGTAGGAATGTTTTGATTGACTGATGATTAACTGTGTGAACTGTGTAGTTATTACGTTGCGACATTGAATGTGTGGCTGTTGGCTGTGTCGCAGGATGCGTCAATCTGTCATCGTTTTCATGTGATGAGGGAGAAACACCCAGAGAAATTCAACGTCGGTGAGATTGCCTTTCGTGTTTCTTCTTCCATCTTCCTGTCTTCTCTTGTACATTTTTTTGTTTTTGTTTTGAATGCTGACTGTGTAGTTTTCCTGACTTCATTGTAATGATACCACATTATAGTTTTCATGATGTACCATTCTTAAGCTGTTAATGATACCACATTATAGTCGGTAGATTCCTTTCTTCTTTTGTACCATCTTCTAGTCTTTACCTTTTACATTTTTAATGTAAATTTTGTTTTGAATGATGTGTAGTTTCTACTTCATTGTAATGATACCACATTATAGTTTTCATGATGTACCATTCTTACATTGTAATGATACCACATTATAGTTTTCATGATGTACCATTCTTACATTGTAATGATACCACATTATAGTTTTCATGATGTACCATTCTTACATTGTAATGATACCACATTATAGTTTTCATGATGTACCATTCTTACATTGTAATGATACCACATTATAGTTTTCATGATGTACCATTCTTACATTGTAATGATACCACATTATAGTTTTCATGATGTACCATTCTGAAGGTGTTAATGATACCACATTATAGTTTTCATGATGTACCATTCTTAAGCTGTATTTGTAACTGTAAACAAACGTATGTATAGATTAGCAACAGCAAGTTTGAAAATTGGCTTTTAGTCAGTAACTTTTAATGTAGGAAAATAAAGCATTGTTACTGTCATTCCTTTTTCCTTATCGTCTATGTCTGTCTCTATCTGTCTGTCTGTCTGTCTATCTGTCTGTGTCTCTCTGTCTGTCTTTAGAAAAGACATGTCATCTAGCACATAGTATTTAGAAACTCTGGGGAGAGCCAGACAGCAGAAGGTCCTTAGAGGAGAAACTCCTGTCAAGTAAGTGTTTCGCCCTTAGCTCAGACACTCTAAGAGGGCCGGGCCACATTCAGATTATGACTCCTGGATGCCCTTCTGCTGTCGCCTTTTTTTTTTTCTCCCCTAGAATTTAGTCCTCTGGGAATCAAACCTCACATCCCAAATCCTAGGCGATCAGGTCTCTCAAGGTGAAGTCATCCTTGTGACGGATGTCTTAACCACTTGGCTGTCGGTCACCAGCAACATATGGGGGAATTTTAAACCTTTAAGTTCGCTTTTGTTCCTCCTGGTCCATACCCAGCTGAAGCTTTTTCCCGTTGCTTCTGTCATTGCCTTTAGGGCTCTGGTCCTCTCTCTCTTCAAAATTGAGAGCTGCTTCATGAGATCAGAGACTGATGTGTCTATCAACCCCCTTGCTACGAACCTCTATGGTGAGGACTTGACTTGAAAGCCAGATGTCCTCAGGTTGCTGGCTAGACTGGCATACTTTTCCGTCTTGTAGATATGGATTTCTCCATTCTACTTCCGTATGGCACAGTTTGCTCAATAGGAATCACTTGTTTGGATGAAGGGAAGTGGAAAACTGTCTGGTCTCATGCCACTCTTGCTGATGATTTCTGAGTGTTTTTTCCATTGTGGGAGATCTGCTGTGCACTCCGAGTCATCTGTTTCACCCAGTAGACCCCGCTTCCATGCTCTGGGTGTGGCGTCTGTTTCACCCAGTAGACCCCGCTTCCATGCTGTGGGTGTGGCGTCTGTTTCACCCAGTAGACCCCGCTTCCATGCTGTGGGTGTGGCGTCTGTTTCACCCAGTAGACCCCGCTTCCATGCTGTGGGTGTGGCGTCTGTTTCACCCAGTAGACCCCGCTTCCATGCTGTGGGTGTGGCGTCTGTTTCACCCAGTAGACCCCGCTTCCATGCTCTGGGTGAGTCGTCTGTTTCACCCAGTAGACCCCGCTTCCATGCTCTGGGTGAGTCGTCTGTTTCAGGACACAGTTAGACTCCTGCCATGTAGAAAGTTGTCGGAGCTTCTGGTGGCCATTGTTTTTCCTCTGGCAATGCTGGTCACAGTGCTGATCACTTTACCGTTTTCATTCCTTACAAATGGTCAACCAACACTGTGCATCGGTTATGTCGTTCAAAAAGACTACCTGTAAAATATTGCGTGCCACAGGGCTCTGTGCTGGGTACTCAACATTCCTCAGTCTGTATAAATGATCTCCTACTGCATATACATACATAAGTCTTAAGTTAACTCTTCTGTCTGTGATGATACAACTACATAGACTGTCATCATGGTATAAATGCTGTGTCAAAATTAGTGCAGTTATGTACCAAGAAGGCTTATCAAACTGTCAAAGACCTGACCAGCACCAGACAAGGACTAACGACCACCATCCAGAACAAAGAAGGGAAATGCCTCACAGAAGAAAAAGATATATTAAACAGGTGGACCGAATATTGCTCCGAGCTTGTACACTCACAGAAGTACAGGAGACCCTAGTGTGCTTAATGTCCCACCATCATCAAACGACGCAAAAGATAGCATTATGCATGAGGAAATAGTGGCAGCAGTGGCATACTTAAAGCCCGGAAAATCAGCGAGAGTAGACAACATCACAGCAGAGATGGTTTAAGCAGGAGGAGACCCAGCAATTGACATGCTCATGATCTGGCAGACAGGCGAGTGGCCAAAACCATGGACTCAGTCCTTGATCATCACTCTCCCCAAGAAAGGCAATCTACAATTATGTCAAAATTATCGCACCATCAGCCTCATAAGTCACCCCAGTAGAGTCATGCTGCGAGTCATCTTAAATAGACTAAAACCACAGGCAGAGAAAATCATCACCGAAGAGCAAGCCGGTTTCAGGCCAGGTCGCAGCACAACGGAACAAATCTTCAACGTCAAAATCCTTATGGAAAAGTACCTCCAACACCAACAGGAGTTCTACCATGTGTTTGTCGATTTTAAGAAGGCATTCGACAGTCTGGCACGAAGCCTTGTGGGCAACCATGAAGCTGTACAACATCAACGCCAACTTAATCAGTCATAGAGAACCTCTACAATAAAGCCAACAGCGCAGTCTTCTTCAACAACAATATTGGAGAATGGTTCCGGACGACAGTCAGAGTACACCAAGGCTGTCTACTCTCCCCTACTCTCTTCAACATCTTCCTAGAAAGAATAATGATGGAGGCACTCGAGGAACATGAAGGAACAGTCAGCACTGGAGGTAGAAACAACACTAACCTACGTTTTGCAGATGACATTGACGGCCTTGCCAGAAAAGAACAAGAGTTAATCAACCTAGTGGACCATCTTGGAAAGACCTCCTCTGATTATGGCATGGAAATCAGCGCCAAGAGAACGAAAATAATGACCAGTCGCAACAACCACTTTACGGTTGATGTAATGGTCAATAACCAGAAACTTCAAAGTGTGCCCAGTTTTAAATACCTGGGATCAGTCGTGTCAGATGAGGGATCTAAGCCTGAAATACTCTCCAGAACAGCCCAGACCACAGCCGCAATGACCAAGCTCAGAACCATATGGAACAACAGTAACATGGCCACCAGCTCAAAGATCAGACTGATGCGTTCCCTGGTCATGTCAGTATTCTTGTACGCTTGCGAATCATGGACCTTAACAGCGGATACAGAAAGAAGAATCAGGGCGGTTGAAATGAGATGCTTTTGTAAACTTCTCGGCGTCACATACAGAGATCGCATCATGAATGACGAAGTCAAAAGAAGAATTCAAAATGAAATCAGGCCCTACACTGACTTCCGGACTTTAGTAAGACGACACAAACTAACATGGTATGGACACATCACTCGATCATCCGGCCTTGCCAAGACAATCCTGCAAGGCACAGTCTCGGGAGGAAGGAAAAAAGGCAGACAAGAGAAGAGATGGGAAGATAATATTCGAGAGTGGACAGGCCTGGAACTGAGGGATACCCTAAGGAAAGCGGAGAGCAGGGAGGAGTGGAGAAAGGTTGTTGTCAAATCTTCGGAGGCGCCCCAACGGACGACCAGTCTAAGGGATCGGTGACGGTGATGTACCAACAAATTAACAGGTCTCTGTAGACTAGATCACATGTTTCTAAACCCCCTAAAATCTGAGCTCATTTTAATTACGAGCAGACAGAAAGACAAAATCACATTGGTATTGATCATCTTCCATCTATTTTTGTAGAAAAAGCAGCGGAAAATTTTTTTTTACAAATGCCTAGGCATTATAGTTCATAGTCAATAGTGATTTCACATGGAATGACCAAATCATTAAACTAATCAAAAATATTTGCCAAAAAAAGTTTAAATTAAATTGTTTAGAATACTTTCTACACTTACATGCCAGAAAACTGTTTCCACATGGCTGTATTCCTTCACCCATCATTCATAGCTGAATGCTGTTTGACTGGGACAGTCAGTGCAGACACCTTTAACCCTATCCCATTCACTCCCGCATCTGTTAACTCCGGCCGCGGCAGGCCGCATGTTTGCACACATGGCCAGTACTTTTCCATCACGCTGTAACCATGAGCTAGCTCACTCTGAATGGATGAAATTTGGCAGGTAGGTCCACGAAGGACCAATGAACTGTTAACACTAAATTAAGACGCCACCACTGGCTTCATTCACAAGACAGAAGAAGGAAATGACCGCATTCCATTCTTGTCTTTATGTGAATTTTTTTTTATTTCTACCGGAATCTTTTTTTCAAACGGCGGCAGAGAAGGCGAACAAGTATGCTAAAGGCTTGGCCGGTGATCCATTGCAGAGTAACACATCAGCAGCAGAAATGCGCGCCAACCTGTCAATCCTTATTATGATGGGATTCAACCGTAAACCGCGGATTGATTTGTAGTGGTCGACCGATCCATGATTCAGAGACCAAGGGATTAGCAGTATTATGCCTAAAACAAGGTTTCTAAAAATCAGTCAGTATTTTCACCTGCATGACACATCGAACACACCTGGGCGTGACAGGGCGAACTACGACCCTCTGTACAAGATCAGGCCTTTCATTGATATTATCCAGCCACTATTCAAGTCATGATATATATATATATATAGCTATTTTTTTCTCCATAAAGTGTACACAGTAGACTGTGCAGCAGTGTTAGTTTGTAGTGCTTTTTCCTGTTCTTTGACTGAAAACACTTATAGTGGTGACGTGGATTTGGTGACACTACGACAATTCACATGGATTGCCATGGTGATGGGAGTGATGGGACAAGTTCAAGTAGGCTTCTCTGTGTTGTTTGTAACTCACAAACGTCAGGATGTCATGTTATACTGTGTATGTTTACTAACATCATGATGATGTCACCGCGAAAACACCTGTGACATGTGACAATAGAGGGGACATCGACACGACATCCACAAGTGAGACGCATATATTGACATGCAAACCAAAGTATGTTCACTCATAAACACTTCTGCCAAACATTTTTGCTCTAAGGCAAATGACGGCTGAGTAGTGCTGTATACATGAACCATATTTTCCTTGAAAAAAGCTGAAAAACCATGAGTACTAGGGGAAGTTTCTGTGCAAGATATGCAAATGCGAGAGGGTTAAACCTTTACACAGAATTCCAACAAAACAACATTTGGAATAACAGGATCACAACAAATTGGACATCTTACAACAAAAAGAGATATGTGCTGTGAACAAAGGAATGTCAGTATAAAAAATCGTATTAAGTTGTGCCCTGGTTCTCCATTGTCAAAATGTATCCCAGCCATAGGTAAACATCAAATAAACTCCAAATTATTGTTCTAAGAACTGATTTCTATAAATCAAGACTGTCTTACTAAGGTAACTTACACTGGAATAACCTCCCACTAAATTGTGATCTGATTGCAGCACTAAAGCTTTAAAACATCTCTTGTTGAACAGTGATAATTGTCGTAAAACAAGCAATATCTTCACATCTGGGTAGGTAGGTAGATATATAGATAGACAGATAGATGTATAGGTAGACAGATAGATGGATAGGTAGACAGATAGATGGATAGGTAGACAGATAGATGGATAGTAGACAGATTGATGGATAGTAGACAGATAGATGGATAGATAGACAGATAGATGGATAGGTAGACAGATAGATGGATAGGTAGACAGATAGATGGATAGGTAGACAGATAGATGGATAGGTAGACAGATAGATGGATAGGTAGACAGATAGATGGATAGGTAGACAGATAGATGGATAGGTAGACAGATAGATGGATAGGTAGACATAGATGATAGATAGACGATAGATGGGTAGGTAGACAATAGATGGATAGTAGACAGATAGATGGATAGGTAGACAGATAGATGGATAGATAGATAGATGGATAGGTAGACAGATAGATGGATAGGTAGACAGATAGATGGATAGGTAGACAGATAGATGGATAGGTAGACAGATAGATGTAGTAACAATAGAGATAGGTAGACAGATAATGGATAGGTAAAGATAGATGGATAGGTAACAGATAGATGGATAGGTAACAGATAGATGATAGTAACAGATAGATGGATAGGTAGACAGATAGACACAAAATTAACTGATAATGCAGGCGTCAAGGGTCTCCCCCTCAGATTGGCCACATATCAGGACACCAGGGAAGAAGTTTAATTGGAAAAATGTGTGTGAGTGCTTACGCGTCTGTTGCATGTGTTTCCATGAGTCGGAGCCTGTGTGTGTTTGTATGCATGGTGGCTTCATAACAAGTGTTTTCATGTGTGTGTGTGTGTGTGTGTGTGTGTGTGTGTGTGTGTGTGTGTGTGGTGTGTGTGTGTGCACCAGGATGAAGAACAAGCTATGGTACTTTGAGTTTGGCACCTCAGCCCAGTTCTCCTCCACCTGCAAGAATCTGCATGAACATATCGACATCATGGTGAGACTCTAAAAGCATGTCATATTGCATTTGTGGGGCAGCATAATGCACTCTGATTATAAAGTGATTTTGTTTTCTTGTGGTTTTGAACGATAACCAGTGGCTATATATGGAACAAAATCAACCTTGGTGGGCCCTCAGAAACTGGTTTTGGCATGTGTGAAATGATGCTGTGTCACATGGTTTGGCCATGTCATGGCCATAACTTACCATGGCCATCTGTCAGGGCGGCCATGTCATGGTCATAACTTACCATGGCCATCTGTCAGGGCGGCCATGTCATTGCCATAACTTACATGGCCTCTGTCAGGGCGGCCATGTAATGGCCATAACTACCATGGCCATCTGTCAGGCGGCCATGTAATGGCCATACTTACATGGCCATCTGTCAGGCGCATGTAATGGCCATAACTTACCAGGCCATCTGTCAGGGCGCATGTAATGGCCATAACTTACCATGGCACTGTCAGGCGGCCATGTCATGGTCATAACTTACCATGGCCATCTGTCAGGGCGGCCATGTCATTGCCATAACTTACCATGGCCATCTGTCAGGGCGGCCATGTAATGGCCATAACTTACCATGCCATCTGTCAGGGCGCCATGTAATGGCCATAACTTACCATGGCCATCTGTCAGGGCGGCCATGTAATGGCCATAACTTACCATGGCCATCTGTCAGGCGGCCATGTAATGGCCATACTTACCATGGCCATCTGTCAGGCGGCCATGTCATGGTCATAACTTACCATGGCCATCTGTCAGGGCGGCCATGTCATGGCCATAACTTACCATGGCCATCTGTCAGGGCGGCCATGTCATGGTCATAACTTACCATGGCCATCTGTCAGGGCGGCCCAGAAAGAAACAGTCACAGAGGGTGACAGAGGAGGAGCTGGGTGAAGGATCTTGTCTGTTGCCAAATCCCATGAGTCCACCACGAACCACTCTGGATATAGGATTAGAAAATTGTTTTGGTTGATAATTTAATTAATTGTCATCTCTCTCTCTCTCGTTCTCTCTCTCTCTCTCTCCTCTCTCCTCTCTCTCTTCTCTCTATCTCTCTCTCCTTCCCTCCCTCCCTCCTCTTTCTTTCCCCTCACTCCCTCTCACTGTCTCTCCTCTCTGTCTCTGTCTCTTCTCTCTCTGTGTCTCTGTCTGTGTGTCCATCTCATTCTCTCTCTCTGTCTCTCTCTCTCTCTCTCTCTCTCTCTTCTCTGTCTCTCTCTCTCCTGTTCTTTTGTCTCTCCTCTCTCTTACTGTTTGTCCCTCACTCTCTGTCTATATCCGTGTCTCTCTCTCCCCCCCTCTCTCTCCCTCTTTCCCCTCTCTCTCTCTCCACTCTCTCTCCCTCCCTCTCTCTCTTTCTCTCCCCCTTTCTCACCCCCCCCCCTCTCTCTGTCATGTATTTTGTTCTGTTGTGGATTGCAATTGCATGAAAAGACTGGAGTCCACACTGTGTTTTGTACTGGAGTCTATACTGTCTTTGTACTGGTGTCTACACTGTCTTTTGTACTGGTGTCTACACTGTCTTTTGTACTGGAGTCTACACTGTCTTTTGTACTGGAGTCTACAGTCTTTTGTACTGGTGTCTATACTGTCTTTTGTACTGGAGTCTACACTGTCTTTTGTACTGGAGTCTACTACTGTCTTTTGTACTGGAGTCTAACTGTCTTTTGTACTGGAGTCTACACTGTCTTTTGTACTGGAGTCTAACTGTCTTTTGTACTATGTCTTGGCATTAAGCAGGTTAGAGTGATACAGACGTCTGTAGTGTTTCTCAGGACATCTGAACACCATCATAAAGGACATATATATTAAACATATATATATATATATATACGTCCTTTTAGCAAATGACGCTCAACTGTGTTCTCCCATCTTACCATCTGAGTCACAAGCACAGTGAAATTGGGTAGGAGCACGCTGGAGCTGAAAAATTCCTGTTAATTGATTGCTAGGGACTGAAACCCACAACCGTTTAGTGATCAGTTTGTTGTATTTACCACCACAACGCAGTGACCAGATGATTCAGGTGATTAATTTTGTTATGGAATAACAACATTTTTTACATTATGGGTTCAGGAAAGATGCACACAGAGAGGGAAGTACAGTGAGGAAAGTTGAGATTGGATCGAAAATTGCAAATTTCCAGCCGGCTATGTTTTATTTGTTTTTATTGATTTATTTTTATTAACCTGTTTTCATCCTTGTTGATTTGTGGTTTTCATAATGTATTTTCTGTGTGTTAGGATTGACACTTTGGGACACTTATTATGTCCGTCTGTCTGTATGCATTTTTACATAAGCTGCTTATTGTAAGTTTTATGTATAACAGTCGTTTTTATGTATGTTTTTGTGTATTTAGTTATGTTTCATCATCATCATCAGGTGCCCTGCCGCATGGCATTGGCGACCATGGACTTCCAACCATCTCTATCTCTCGTTGCCCCCAGCATCTCCCCCACCCTCTTCATCCCCAGCCACTCTGCAAGTCCGTCCAGCATTCTCTCCCTGGGTCTACCTGGTGCTCTCTTTCCCTCCAGCTTTCCCGTTGTGACCAGGTGCTCCAAATCCCCCTTCCTCATAAAATGGCCTATAAATGTTGCTTGTCTTTTCCTAATCTTCCTTATGAGTGATCTATTTGTGTCTGCCTCCATCAAGACTGTCTCGTTTGTTTTCTTTGCTGTCCATGGAACTCTCAACATTCTTCTGAGAAACCGCATCTCGGCTGCCTCGATCCTGCTCTGGTTTTGCTTGCTGACTATCCACGCCTCGCATCCGTACAACAGTATTGGTTCTATATAACATTCAAGGACTCTCTTTCTGATGTTAATTGATAGGCATTTGTTGGTTAGAATGCTTGTCATCTTGAATGCTGTTTTGGCTTGGCCGATTCTGCCAGCTATTTCCGATGTACATCTGCCGTCTGATGAAATGACCGTTCTCAGGTATTTGAACTTATTAACCTGTGTCAAGGTTGTGCCATTTGTTTTTATTTTGCATGAGGGAATTTCATGTTTTTTACTGATCACCATGACTTCAGTCTTCCTGCTGTTTAGTTCCAACCCCTTACCTTTGCTTTCTGTTTCTAGTATATTCACGAGGTTTTGTAGGTCCCTTTCATTTTCTGCAATTAGCACGGTGTCATCTGCGTACCGAATGTTGTTTATCATTTTCTCTCCAACCTTTAATCCAGGGTCTTCTTTTCGGTTTCTCATGATGTTTTCGCTATATAGTGAAACAGATCTGGTGACAAAACACAACCCTGTCTGACTCCTCTTTTGATGTTTTGAAAAGAGCTTATATTGTTTTCTATTCTCATTGCAGCTGTTTGTTCCCAATACATATTCCTTATTATTCATAGATCTTTTCCATCAACATTGAGTCTCTCCAGTTGGTTGATCAATTCATCATGTCGTACCCGATCGAAAGCCTTGGTATAGTCAACAAAGCACAAATACAAATCCTTATTCATCTCAATTGACCTCTCTATGATAGTTCTTAGGATGTATATGGCATTAATAGTTCCTTTCCCCTCCACAAATCCACACTGTTCTTTTGCTATTTCTCTTTTGATTCTATTCCTTGTCATCATCATGATTATTCTTAACAGGATTTTTGTTACATGACTCATCAAACTGATTGTGCGATGGAGTTCGCATTCTATAGCCCCGTCTTCTTTGGAAGTGCAATGAAAATTGATTTTGACATATCTTTGTGGATTTTTCCAGTGTCATAAATTTCATTTAGGAGGACTGTTATTTTTTCTATGCCAAATTCCTCCAGGGCTTCAGTCATCTCTGTAGTAATGTTGTCTGGTCCTGGGGCTTTTCCTGGTTTCATCTTTTTCAGTGCTGCTCTAACTTCATCTTTCATTATGGGTGGTCCTTCAGAGTTCTTTCTTATAATGTGTTCTTCGTTTCTGTCATCCTCAAAAAGGTCGTTAATGTACTCTCCCCATCTGCCTAATATTTTGTCTTTTTCCATGATAAGCGTGCCATCTTTCGATTTTAAGCAACCAGTTGATGTGCATGTTTTTTTCCTGTGGACAATTTCTTCAATTCGTCTGTACATACCCTGAGGATCCATTTTGTGTCGGTCTTCTATCTCTTTGCATTTTGTGTTCAGCCAAGCTTCCTTAGCTTCATTGCACCTATACCTGATTTCTTTGTTTATCTTCCTGTATATCTCCTCGTTTCTCTTTGCCTTCCTCCTTTCCTCCATCAGGCCCAAAATTTCATTAGTCATCCAACTTTTTTGCTTTTCTATTTGCCTTAGGGATTTCTTCACAAGCTTCATTTATAGAACTTCTCAACTTTGTCCATTGTTCCTCACTGTCACCAACGTCTTCCAGAGCACTGAATTTGTTTTGAACATGTACATTAAAGTTTTGACGTATCATTTCATCTGACTTTAAGAGTCCAAGGTTTAGTTTGATGTTGCTTTTGGTCTGTTTCCTTTTTCTCAATTTCAGCCTAAACCTTCCCACTACAGGATTGTGGTCACTGTTGCAGTCTGCGCCTGGTAGTGTTTTTGCTGACAGTAAAGAATTTCTAAATCTTTTGTTGATCAGGATGTAGTCAATTTGATTTTTGGTATTATCTCCTGGACTCATCCAAGTCCATTTTTTTCTGTTAGGCTGCTCAAACCAGATGTTTCCTGCTATGAACTCATTCATCTGTGCCCATTCTACAAGCTTCCCCCTCTTTCATTTTGTGCACCAAGGCCATGAGGTCCAATACATCCTCCACCATATCCTGTCCCACTTTAGCATTAAAATCTCCCATTATGACTGTAACTTCTTGTGATTTACATTGGACCTTGGCCATCTCTAAAACTTCATAGAAGTTGTCGATGTCTTCCTGAGTACTTGCGGATGTTGGTGCATACACCTGTATGATGTTGATATCAAAAGGTTTGCCTCCGAATTTGACCAGTAAAACTCTGTCGGACACTGCCCAGTATCCCTTAACTGCTTTTGATTTGTCTTTGTCCATTATGATGCCTACTCCTCTTTCATGTGAATTACCACCAGAGTATATCACTGTATATTCCCCTGATGTTATCATGCCTGCCCCCTTCCATCTCACTTCCCCCAGTCCTAAAATACTAATGTTAAGCCTTTCCATCTCCATTTTGATGTTGTCTAATTTACCTTTCTGTAGCATTGTTCTTATATTCCATGTTGCTATTTTGAATTTAATTTTGATTTTCGTCGCAGTAGCTGGCTGACGGTTTGGTGTCACCTGAGCCGCATGACAGTCCCTACCAGACGAAGGTGCTCCACAGGAGCACCCTTTGCCTTCCATCGTTTTTTTTTAAGGGTTAACTCCCTTAGCCTTACTCTCTCCCGAGATGTCCACAAGGCAGTGGAGCTATTTACCCATAGCTTGGGGATCTGGTTCGTGGGCACCAAGGCGTGTCCACACGCCGGTGGGCCTGCATGCCTCACGTCTGGGGGCCAGACCTCCTTCGAGTCCTACGAGATTCAGCCTGAGTCCGTGAGGTGCTCAGTTACCGCCTGTCGCCACGAGGAGGCACAGCGTAGGGCTTGCTGATGGAGAGGCTATGTACTGACAGGAAGAGACTTACACATTGCTCTTCTTTTCGCACAGCAGTGCTAGCCAGCGGTGCAGGCCGAAGCCGACACACTAGACGCATCACATCTGCCAATATGACAAGCTAGTTATGTTTATCTAGTTGTATTCAGATTTTTCTTGATCTTTCTAGTGATAAATTCTGCAGAATGGTCAACCGCAGAGACATATTAGATTTTGTGCGTGGATGCAGTGATATGTGTACTGATTGCTGTTTTGCTTTTTTTTTTCTTTCAGAGTCTTTGATGTGTATAGATGTGTATGTTACGTTTGAGGTGGTGTATAGATGTGTATGTTACGTTTGAGGTGGTGTAAGATGTGTATGTTACGTTTGAGGTGGTGTAGAGATGTGTATGTTACGTTTGAGGTGGTGTAGAGATGTGTATGTTACGTTTGAGGTGGTGTAGAGATGTGTATGTTATGTTTGAGGTGGTGTATAGATGTGTATGTTACGTTTGAGGTGGTGTACAGATGTGTATGTTACGTTTGAGGTGGTGTATAGATGTGTATGTTACGTTTGAGGTGGTTATTGCATTGATGTGGGTATGAGCAGTATGTTGGGCTTTAAACATTGATATTGATCATCATCATCATCATGTGCCTTGCCGCATGGCTTGGCGATCATAGCCCTCCATATGCATCTATCCCTTGTCGCTGCTAGTACATCTATAGTCCCTGATAGTGATAGTAATAATTATTATCAGCTTAAGAGTGTTAAAAAAAATTTAAAAAAAAAAACTTTCAGGCATCAGCGTTGTTTTTTGTTATGTTATGTCCCCAGTGTGATGGCATGTCGCTGGATCTGGCTAACGGTCCACGCCTGGAGGGCATCGCTCTGCTCAACATCCCCAGTATCTATGGAGGAACAAACCTGTGGGGGGAAAATCCCAGTCAGAAAAAACGTCGCAAGGCCCAGAAAGCCAAGAAAGACAAAGACAAGGAGTTCTCTACCTCCAGCATGTCTTCTGCAGAACTGGCCATTGCTGTACAGGGTAAGTGTTTGTCTGCGTGTGTGTGTGTGTGTGTGTTTGTGTGTGTGTGTGTGTGTGTGTTTGTTTGTGTGTGTGTGTGTTTGTCTGTGTGTGTGTGTGTTGTGTTTGTCTCTGTGTGTGTGTGTGTGTGTGTGTGTGTGTGGCACGTGTGTGTGTTGTGTGTGTGTGTGTTTGTGTGTGTGTGTGTTATTTTGTTGTGTGTGGTGTGGTGTGTGTGTGTGTGTGTGATGTTTTGTTGTGTGTGAGGTGTGTGTGTTGTGTGTGACTCCCTCACCCTATCCACCAGCTGGCTGCTTTATCAGTCATGTTGTTATGTTGTTGTGTGTGGTGTGGTGTGTGTGTGTGTGTGATGTTTTGTTGTGTGTGGTGTGGGTGTGTGTGTGTGTGTGATATTTTGTTGGGTGTGTGGTGTGTGTGTGTGTGTGTGTGTGATATTTTGTTGTGTGTGGGGTGTGTGTGTGTGTGTGATTTTGTTGTGTGTGTGTGTGTGTGTGTGTGATATTTTTGTTGTGTGTGTGTGTGTGTGTGTGATTTTGTTGTGTGTGTGTGTGTGTGTGTGTGTGATATTTTGTTGTGTGTGGTGTGGTGTGTGTGTGTGTGTGATATTTTTGTTGTGTGTGGTGTGTGTGTGTGTGTGTGATATTTTGTTGTGTGTGGTGTGGTGTGTGTGTGTTATTTTGTGTGTGTGTGATTTTGTTGTGTGGTGTGGTGTGTGTGTGTGTGTGATATTTTGTTGTGTGTGTGTGTGTGTGTACGTTGTGAGTGTTTGTGGTGTGTGTGATGTGTGTATTTTTTGTTGTGTGTGTGTGTGTGGGGGGGGGGGTGACTGAGAAACATAAGTGCATGACGTGTAATGTATGTATTGTGTTGTGTTGTAATCTGTGAGAGAGATTGTTGACGTGGTGGAGGTGGTGGTGAATTGACAACATCTGTGATAACAACAACAACAACAACAACAACATTGATAAGTTACAGATGTTGGAGAGTCTGTGATCAAGGTGGTGGAGAACATTATATCAGTGATAACAACAACAACACAACAACAACATTGATATGTTACAGATGTAGGAGACTCCATGATCGAGGTGGTGGGGTTGGAGAATATCATGCAGGTGGGCCGGGTGATTGCAGGACTGCAGGGGTCAGGTAAACGTCTGGCCCAGTGCTCCCAGGTGGTCATCAGGTGGGTAACCATCACTCACCTTATTCACTGTCTTCACTGCCTTGCTGTAGCAGCTTTTGTACTCTGCTGTTGTGACAGACATAGTGTGTGTGTGTGTGTGTGTATGTGTGTGTGTGTGTGTGTGTGTGTATGTGTGTGTGTGTGTGTAAGTGTGTGTGTGTGTGTATGTGTGTTGTGTGTGTGTGTGTCACTCTTGACTCCCTCACACTATCCACCAGCTTGCTGCTTTATCAGTCATGACAGCAAAAGAAAAACATTTCACTCCCTTGTTTTGCAGCTGGTGGATAGGGTGAAGGAGTGAAAGAGTTAAGTTTTTACAGCTGGTGGATAGGTTGAAGGTGTGAAAGGGTTAAGTTTTTACAGCTGGTGGATAGGGTAAGGTGTGAAAGGTTAAAGTTTTTTACAGCTGGTGGATAGGTTGAAGGTGTGAAAGGGTTAAAGGTTAAGTTGTTACAGCTGGTGGATAGGTTGAAGGTGTGAAAGGTTAAAGGTTAAGTTGTTACAGCTGGTGGATAGGTGAAGGTGTGAAAGGTTAAAGGTTAAGTTGTTACAGCTGGTGGATAGGTTGAAGGTGTGAAAGGGTTAAAGGTTAGTTTGTTACAGCTGGTGGATAGGTTGAAGGTGTGAAAGGGTTAAAGGTTAAGTTGTTACAGCTGGTGGATAGGTGAAGGTGTGAAAGGTTAAATTGTTTACAGTTGGTGGATAGGTGAAGTGTGAAAGGTTAAAGGTTAAGTTGTTACAGCTGGTGGATAGGTTGAAGGTGTGAAAGGGTTAAAGAGTTAGTTTTTACAGCTGGTGGATAGGTTGAAGGTGTGAAAGGTAAAGGTTAAGTTGTTTACAGCTGGTGGATAGGTGAAGGTGTGAAAGGTTAAAGAGTTAAGTTTTTACAGCTGGTGGATAGTGAAGGTTGAAAGGTTTAAAGGTTAAGTTGTTACAGCTGGTGGATAGGTTGAAGGTGTGAAAGGGTTAAAGGTTAAGTTGTTACAGCTGGTGGATAGGTTGAAGGTGTGAAAGGGTTAAGGTTAAGTTTTTACAGCTGGTGGATAGTGAGGTGAAAGGGTTAAAGTTAGTTGTTACAGCTGGTGGATAGGTGAAGGTGTGAAAGGGTTAAAGTTAAGTTGTTACAGCTGGTGGATAGGTTGAAGGTGTGAAAGGGTTAAAGGTTAAGTTGTTACAGCTGGTGGATAGGTTGAAGGTGTGAAAGGTTAAGTTGTTACAGCTGGTGGATAGGTTGAAGGTGTGAAAGGGTTAAAGGTTAGTTGTTTACAGCTGGTGGATAGGTTGAAGGTGTGAAAGGGTTAAAGGTTAAGTTGTTACAGCTGGTGGATAGGGTGAAGGTGTGAAAGGGTTAAAGGTTAAGTTGTTACAGCTGGTGGATAGGTTGAAGGTGTGAAAGGTTAAGGTTAAGTTTTTCTAGCTGGTGGATAGGTGTGAAAGGGTTAAGGTTAAGTTTTCAGGTGGATAGGTGAAGGTGTGAAAGGGTTAAGGTTAAGTTGTTACAGCTGTGGATAGGGTGAAGGTGTGAAAGGGTTAAAGTTTAGTTGTTACGGGGTGGTGAAGGAGTAAAGGTTAAGTTTTTGTGTGTGGAAAGGGTTAAGAGGTGAAGGATTATAAGGGTCAGTTTTGCTGTTGGATAGGGTGTGAAGGTGGTTGAAAGGGTTAAAGGGGTTAAGTTTTTACAGCTGGTGGATAGGGTTGAAGGAGTGAAAGGTTAAAGGTTAAGTTTTTGCTGTTGGTGAATAGGGTGAAGGTGTGAAAGGGTTAAAGGTTTAGTTTTTGGTGGAATAGGGTGAAGGTTGAAAGGTTAAGTTAGTTTTGCTGTTGGTGGATAGGGTGAAGGTGTGAAAGGGTTAAATTTTTGCTGTTGGTGATAGGGTGAAGGTGTGAAAGGGTTGTAAGGGTATAAGTGAAGGTGAAATGTTAAAGGTTAAGTTTTTGCTGTTGGTGGATAGGGTGAAGGTGTGAAAGGGTTAAGTGTTACAAGCTGGTGGATAGGGTGAAGGTGTGAAAGGGTTAAAGGGTTAAGTTTTTGCTGTTGGTGGATAGGGTGAAGGGTGAAAGGGTTAAGTTGTTACAACTGGTGGATAGGGTGAAGGTGTGAAAGGGTTAAAGGGTTAAGTTTTTGCTGTTGGTGGATAGGGTGAAGGTGTGAAAGGGTTAAGTTGTTACAGCTGGTGGATGGTGTGTGAAAGGGTTAAAGGGTTAAGTTTTTGCTGTTGGTGGATAGGGTGAAGGTGTGAAAGGGTTACGTTGTTTACAGCTGGTGGATAGGGTGAAGGTGTGAAAGGGTTAAAGGGTTAAGTTTTTGCTGTTGGTAGATAGGGTCAAGGTGTGAAAGGGTTAAAGGGTTAAGTTTTTGCTGTTGGTAGATAGGGTCAAGGTGTGAACAGGGGCAGGGATGAGGATCCCCATGAAGTCAGTCCATAACAGATCAACATTCTTATTGTGCAGTTGGTGGACTATTAGTCTGGGTATCTGATTTCAGGTGGGTGGCATTCTGATAGAAATACGTGTGACTAGATGTTTTCAATGAGATTTCATATGCTGCAGTTTGAAGATCGAAATTTGTTTAAGAGGAATTCATCATACTTGGACAGGTCATGTTTTACCCCTGAGGAAATGCCAGAGGCTTTTTCAGTATAAGTGTGACCTGCCAGCACGAAATCAGTCTTAACTAGCATTTTGGGCATTTTGAGATATACAAATCGTTGGAAAGTGTACATTCTGCTGTTTATTTTGGTACTTGAGTAAAGTTTGAACTCCGAAATAATGTAGAAGTTAAAGCCATTAAGTTGTATGACGGCCATTTTGAGAAAACGGCCTCTAAAGTTTTTGTGTGCTGTCCTACACATTTTCCTTAAATTTCTATATTTGGTGGTTTTTACCCAGTTTGTTTCTAACTTTCGCTGTCATTATCTGAAAGGTGCACCAAAGAGCTTTCTATCAGTATATTACATGTGTGTGTACTGTACAGGTTACAGTTCATAATAAGAGACAAAAATAGGTACTTTTGGTAGGATATTGCATTTTTTCTGCTGCGATCAGTGCATTAAAATACCATTTTAAATTGATTAATAATATTTTTTTCAAGAAAAAAAATTCTGTAGGGGGTAGATTACAGTCTACAAAAATGAATTTGAGAAAAAGTCAAAATACCCCAGATAGACCCTCAGTCACCTTTTCAGCTCCTAGTGCTGTTCGACTGACTGCGAGTTAAGACTGATTTCGTGGTGGGTGGTCACAAATAGTATCCCCACCTTTTGGAAATTCTGTGCTAGAAATTTTCTCTTTTCTGTCTGTCTCTTTGTTTCTGCCCTGTTCCTTTGCTTTCTGTCATTTCTTTCTATCATTTTCTGCCTTGATGGTCCTTTCACCTGTGTGTGTTTGATAAAGTCTTACATACTTTCTGTTTAGGAGTGATAATTGGGTACATGTATTAAGTGCATTTTTGGCTCTAGGGAAATGGGATATGCAGAAGCAATTGGTAAATTAGGCCTGTTTTTACGTATGTTTTAGTGTCCTTAGTTATGCTTTAATTTGTACTCAGATTTGTTTTTATAAATCCCCTGTGCGATAAATTGGATGGAGCGGGCGCGGTCAGTGCCAGGGGCATGTCCTTAGATTATGTGCGTGAATGCATTGATATGTGTACATAATTTCTTTTCCTTTCTTTCCTGTTGAAGTATTGGTGTGTGTTTTGAAATGGTTGTAGCCCTGATAGGGCTCTGCACAGTCAGTTGGGCTTTAAACAGAAATAACAATGTGTGCTTTACCCATACTTGCCTCAAACATCATCCAGGCCTATGCCCCCACATCAACCAGCTCAGATGAAGAGACAGAACAGTTCTGCAATGACCTACGAACTGCCAAGGATAAAATACAGAAAGAGAAGTTTGCGTAATAGTGGGAGACATGAATGCCAAAGTGGGTGAAGGTGAGAACAGAGAGTGTGGAATAGGACAGAGAGTGTGGAATAGGACAGAGAGTGTGGAATAGGACCTTATGGGCTTGGAAAACGCAATAAAAGAGGAGATATGTTAGCATCTCTCTGCTGGGCCAGTGACACCCTCTTTAAACAGCACTATCGAGGATGATATATCTGGAAACGAAAAAACAGACAACAACAAGAAAATAAAAATCATAAAAATGGAAAGAAAAATCTTACATACCTGCGCTATGCTGATGATACTGCACTGATAGCAGACAACATTACCAGCATAAAAAGAATTCTATACAGGGTAGATGCAGCAGGCAAAAAGGCTGGCTAACTTGAACGCCAAGAAACAAAAGTGCTACATATCAATGGCAAAGACACTGAAAACAATCATGACATCTTAATTAGCAAAGTTCCTTTAGAAAATGTTAAGGATTTCAAATGTCTTGGCTCTGTAAAAACTGATGAGTGAACCTGCTCCAAAGACATCAAAATAAGAATTGGAATGGCAAAGCAAAAATGGACCAACTCAACAACATCTGGAAAGACAAAGGCACACCAAATGCCTGGACTCTGAGAAAAACTGATTGCAGAAGAATTCAGGCAGCAGAGATGTGGTTTTTTTGGAGACTACTATGTGTCAAATGGACAGACAGAAGAACCAGTGAAAGTGTCCTGGAAGAACTTGATACCACTAGAAAACTACTGTGAAGACTAAAATACATTGGCCATGTGTCACGCCACAAGAAACGGGCCTCATGGCAACCATCTTACAAGGAAAAACAGTGGCAAAAAGGAAGGCAGGCAGACCTCCAATCTCATACATCGAGAACATAACCAACATCAGCAGCCTAAATATTCAAGAAACTGTCCACAAAAGTCAAGACAGAGCGGCCAGGAGGGAGATGGTGGCATCCAGATGTGCAGTGGCCAACACCGAACCCGGTGACGCCGACAGGTGAGACTAATTATCATTGTGTCGTATTATTGTCATCATTGTTGATGATCATTGTGCCATAGTGATGGTCATTATGCCATAGTGATGATCATTGTGCCATAGTGGTGATCATTGTGCCATAGTGATGATCATTGTGCCATAGTGATGATCATTGTGCCATAGTGATGATCATTGTGCCATAGTGGTGATCATTGTGCCATAGTGATGATCATTGTGCCATAGTGATGGTCATTATGCCATAGTGATGATTATTGTGCCATAGTGGTGATCATTATGCCATAGTGATGATCATTGTGCCATAGTGATGTCATTATGCCATAGTGATGATCATTGTGCCATAGTGATGGTCATTATGCCATAGTGATGATCATTGTGCCATAGTGATGATCATTGTGCCATAGTGATGATCATTGTGCCATAGTGGTGATCATTATGCCATAGTGATGATCATTGTGCCATAGTGATGATCATTATGCCATAGTGATGATCATTGTGCCATAGTGATGATCATTGTGCCATAGTGATAGTCATTATGCCATAGTGATGATCATTATGCCATAGTGATGATCATTTTACCATAGTGATGACCATTGTGCCATAATGCTGACCGTAATGCCATAGTGATGACCGTAGTGCCATAGTGTGACCATTGTGCTATATTGCAGAACACGGAAGAGGTTCCCCATGCAGATTGATGGAGAGCCGTGGGTACAACCGCCTTGCACGGTATGACTGTTTGTTGTATGGCTGTGGTGTTCTGTGCCTGTATGGGACATCCCTGTCCCCATCCATTGTGAAGTCCCTCCATGGGGGTGCTGTGGGCTCTTTCAGCATAAGTAGTATCCCCACCTTCTGAAAATTCTGTGCTAGAAATTCCCTCTTTTCTGT
>JAPXFY010000023.1:69643231-69715731 GCA_030674185.1 Monoplex corrugatus
CATGACCATCGTACCTGTCAGTGCGTACCTGTCAGTGCGTACCTGTCAGTGTTGTTTGTTGGCGCTGTTGATTGACTGTTGATATGTGTGTCTGCAGCAACCCATGGCATCATCATGGTGGACCTTCATCACGGAACTGTCACCATAGACTGAAACCACAGCACTGACACCACCCACACCATACACCACAGGTCTTCATGTCTTCAGTGAAGGACGCACACATCATACCACCATACCTTCCACACCACACCACACCACCACATCATGCACCACAGGTCTTCATGTCTTCAGTGAAGGATGCACACATCATACCACCATACCTACCTACCTACCATACCACACCATGATAACTGCCTACCCCAGTGTTGCCACGGCTCCTGAGATCACAGATACGTCCACCACAAACGTTCAGGTAGCCGCGCGCCTTGTCTGTCTGGTACCGACAGGCCTCAAAGACAGCAAAACAACATGGCTACAGTGCTGTTATGTCCTGGGCTGGGACACTGAGCGTTCTTCATTCCCTTCTTAGCACACAACATGGCTACAGTGCTGTTATGTCCGGGCTGGGACACTGAGTGTTCTTCATCCCTTCTTAGCACACAACATGGCTACAGTGCTGTTATGTCCTGGGCTGGGACACTGAGCGTTCTTCATCCCTTCTTAGCACACAACATGGCTACAGTGCTGTTATGTCCTGGGCTGGGACACTGAGCGTTCTTCATCCCTTCTTAGCACACACAACATGGCTACAGTGCTGTTTATGTCCTGGGCTGGGCACTGAGCGTTCTTCAATCCCTTCTTAGCACACAACATGGCTACAGTGCTGTTATGTCCTGGGCTGGGACACTGAGCGTTCTTCATCCCTTCTTAGCACACAACATGGCTACAGTGCTGTTATGTCCTGGGCTGGGACACTGAGCGTTCTTCACCCCTTCTTAGCACACAACATGGCTACAGTGCTGTTATGTCCTGGGCTGGGACACTGAGCATTCTTCATCCGTTAATAGCATTGTCTGCTCAGGCTGTTTTGTCTCAGTCTGACTCTGAAAATCACTGTTAACCACAATCAAACACACACACACACACACACACACACACACACACACACACACACACACACACACACACACACACACACACACACACACACACTCATGCACAGACACACACACCTACATACACACACACACACATAGAGTATAACACACACACACACACACACACACACACACTCATGCACAGACACACACACACATACAGATGGTACAGGAGTTGTGCTCATTCTTCATCCTCTTCTTTAGATTCCTTGTGATTGATAACACTGCAACTGCCATGTTTCCTGTGCTCTACATCTTGACGTCAGGCAGTGATTAAGTCAGTCAATTTGTGTGGAGGTGCCAGGTGGGAGCAATGTGAGACACCACTCTCTGACCCTTCAGACCTGGCACAACCATGTGGTGAAGAAGCTGGCACCTCTCCCATGGCACACAATCAGAGGACCCTGCATGAATTGAGATCATAGCTTGTGGCTTATAGAGTTAACCTCAGCTCTGTTCCCCTTCACACGACTGTGGCTGTTTTGGACAGCAGACAGCCTGTCTGAGTGGGAAACAGCTTGTGGAGAGCTGACCATGTTCATAATCTGTGTGTTGTTTGGGATGTTTGTGGACAGGGTCATGGTGGCAGGCCTGTGGAAGTGAAAGTGTTGATTTTGTCTCAGGATAAAAGCAACATGTTCTTTGTGTCCAATGTTCTGCAGAGTTGGTCCTAGAATTGTGAGGGTAAATATGTGTTTGTCAGTTTGTGATGTTGTGGTTATGGACCAACCTTGCCGGCGTTGGGTTCATTGTAAAGAGTGACACTAAGAGGTGCAGCAGCAGGTGTGCTTGTGGTCTTGGGGAATGGCACAGATGGATCCACAGGGTGATGTACAACTTGATGTCCTATCGCTTCAGCTGGAAGACAGACATTAGAGGGCACATTGATGGATGTTATGGAAATCCTTTCGATGTCTTTACTACTTGCCAGGCAGTCACTGTCTGATACACTGCAGGAGGGCACACAAAAGTACTGATGCGCTACACTCTACAGTACTGATGCAGTACACTCAACTATGTTAAAGTATTTATGCACCACACTCAACTATATTACAGTACTGATGCATTACACTCAGCTATATTACAGTACTGATGCTCTACTCTCAATTGTATTTGCACTACATTTAACTACATTACAATACTAATGTGCTACACTCAACTGCATTACAGTACTGAAGCACTGCATTCAACAACACTACAGTACAGTACTGATGTACTACACTCAAGTACATTACAGTATGGATACACTTCACTCAACTTTATTACACTACTGATGCACTGCATTCAACTACATTACAGTACTGATGTACTACAGTCAACATCATTATAGTCTTAAGCACTACATTCAACTACATAACAACAGTCATGCACTACACTCGGAGTTATGACAGTACCGCTGCATTACATTCAGCTACATGACAGTACTAATGCACTATGTTCAACTACATTACAATACTAATGCACTATTCCCAGCTATATGACAATACTGATGCACTATTCTCAACTATTTTACAGTACTAATCAACTTCATTCAACTACATTACAATACCAATGCGCTGCAGTCATCTGCATTACAGTACTGGTTGACTACACTCAACTATATTACAGTACAGACGCACTACACTCAGCTGTTATTATAGTACCGATGCACTACACTCAACTATATTACAGTACTGATGCACTACACTCAACTGCATTACAGTACTGATGCACCACACTCAACTATATTATAGTACTGATGCACTACATTCAACTGCATTTCAGTACTGATGCTCTACATTCAACTAGATTAGAATACTGATGCACTATACTCGACTATATTACAGCGCTGATGCATTACACTCAACTGCATTACAGTACTGATGCACTATATTCAACTACATTAGAATACTGATGCACTATACTTGACTATATTACAGCACTGATGCATTACACTCAACTGCATTACAATACGGATGCACTACACTCAACTGCCTTCCAGTACTGACGCCCTGCAATCTTCACGACAACTTGTTCAGTTTGTGTGTGAATAAAACAGTGCACTTTATGTTTCATGGATCAGGGGTTCTGTTTTCTGTGTTGTATGTACAGCTTGGCTTGGGTTCAGAGACCGTGTTCGTGTTGGCATGGTCATAGTGGTCACTGACATGACACAGTGGACACTGACATGACATAGTGGACACTGACATGACAGTGGACACTGACACGATACAGTGGACACTGACATGGCACAGTGGACATTGACATGGCAAGTGGACACTGACATGACGACATGACATGACAGTGGACACTGACATGACAGTGGACACTGACTGCATAGTGGACACTGACATGACATGGACACTGACACGATACAGTGGACACTGACATGACACAGTGGACACTGACATGGCACATGGACACTGACATGGCACAATGGACACTGACATGACACAGTGGACACTGACATGACACAGTGGACACTGACATGACACAATGGACACTGACATGGCACAGTGGACACTGACATGACACAATGGACACTGACATGACACAAGTGGACACTGACATGACACAGTGGACACTGACATGCACAATGGACACTGACATGAACAGTGGACACTGACATGACACAGTGGACACTGACATGACACAATGGACACTGACATGCACAGTGGACACTGACATGGCACAATGGACACTGACATGACTCAGTGGATCACTGACATGACACAGTGGACACTGACATGACTAGTGGACACTGACATGGCACAGTGGACACTGACATGACACAGTGGACACTGACATGGCACAATGGACACTGACATGACTCAGTGGATACTGACATGACACAGTGGACGACATGACATAGTGGACACGACATGACACAGTGGACACTGACATGACACAGTGGACAGACTGCACATGGACATGACATGACACATGGACACTGACATGACTCAGTGGATACTGACATGATACAGTGGACACTGACATGACATAGTGGACACTGACATGACACAGTAGACACTAACCGCTGCCTGTTCACTGATCATCCTGTGCTGTGCCGATCTGCCTTCACCTCTCTCCATTCATCTGAAAATAGTCAACAACATCCTGTGGGAGTTTTTCTGACAATGTAATGACAGACTGCAGTCATCATCATCCAGTGACTCTTTATGTGACAGTCATGTGTGTGGTCATCATCATCCAGTGACTGTTTATGTGACAGTGTCATGTGTGTGGTCATCATCATCCAGTGACTGTTTATGTGACAGTGTCATGTGTTGGTCATCGACATCAGTGACTGTTTATGTGACAGTGTCAGAGTGGGGTATCATCATCAGTGACTGTTTATGGGGACAGTGTATGTGTGTGGTCTTCGACATCCAGTGACAGTTTATGTGACAGTGCATGTGTGTGGTCATATCATCAGTGACTGTTTATGTGACAGTGTCATGTGTGTGGTCATCGACATCCAGTGACAGTTTATGTGACAGTGTCATGTCTGTCTCATGTGATGATCTTGAAGTGTCCAGCAGGTGATGTGTTGATACTGTTGCACTGTTTTGTGGCAGTGCTGAATCAAGCAGCTGGTGCGTCTTGTCAGTTCTTTGTATGTTGTCAGGGGCTGTGTGTGGACTTGGGCCTATCAGCTGGGTCCTGTGTCATTGACTCTTTCATCCCCTGACCCTGTCCACCAGCTTATTATCACGGGGAGGGAGTGACAGGCTTCCTGATCTGTTTGACCCTGATCCTATCCACCAGCTTGGTACAGGCATGGGAAGGGAGTGAGGGACTAGCTGAGTTGTCTGCAGGGAATTGTATCCTGCTCCTTATACTTTTGACATGATGGTAGGGGAGGGAACTCCTTATACTTTGACATGATGGTAGGGAGGGAACTCCTTATACTTCGACATGATGGTAGGGGAGGGAACTCCTTATACTTTGACATGATGGTAGGGGAGGGAACTCCTATACTTTGACATGATGGTAGGGAGGAACTCCTTATACTTTGACATGATGGTAGGGGAGGGAACTCCTTATACTTTGACATGATGGTAGGGAGGGAACACATCTCTTTGCTCACTGAAACCTGCTGTCACAGGTGACGCAGCCACCAAGCAGGAAAAAGGTCAGAAAGGCGCAGAGCTCAGGAAGAATGGAGGTTCCTGTTCTTTATGTCTTGGTAGAACAGACATGATAGAAACACTGGGAAAAACATGTTGCCTTGAGACATGTGTGACGAACATTGTGTGAAAAAACTCGTCACCTTGAGATGGCCATTTGCTGCATACACAGGCTTGGAATTGACTGGTGCATGGTCTTGACGGTCTCTCCACTTTCAAGACACTGCTGAACAGACCGAAACCTCTGGTAGTGTCAGGACAGAACTCAAATGATGTGGGCAGACAGCGTGGGCAGACAGCGTGCATGGAGTTGGTGTCTGGTCAAGGCTGGTGCTGTGTTTGTGCCGTGAGAGTTCAGTGCAGTATTTGTGCTGAAACAGCCAGTGCAGTGTTTGTATAGGTTGAGCTCTGCGCAGTACTGATGTGGATGTGACCATTGTCTACCAGCTCTCTATGCGCGCGTGTGTGTGTGTGTTCTTCAGCTGTTGTTGTGGTGGTGTGTGTGTGTGTGTGTTCAGACTGTTATTGTGTGGCAGTGCACCAATGGCTCAATACCGTGCTTTGTGTGGTGGATCACCTCACCTCGATGTCAAAGTGTCGCAGTCTCAGAGACGTTTTCTTCTCAATCCATGTTTTTTATCATTGTCAGTTACCGTCTCCTTTCCATACACCATCTTTCTGCCCAAGTCTGTGTGTCAGTATTGTGCACATGGTTACAGCTCTATCTGTATCTGTATACATACAGACATATTCATTCATGTAGAGCAGTATCAATGATTATTACAAGTATGTGTATTATATAAAGTATATATCTTGTTATGATGGTTTTTATGTCGGTGGTATTTTATAATCTGTACAACCCTGTGGCCAGGTATGTCGTTGTTGACTTCTCTTCAAGCTGCTAAAGAGCAAAAAGTTATGACGATGATGGTGATGACAACAACGTGATGATGATGATGATGACATTAATGATGTCGATGATGATTGCCTTCAGTGCTGCTCTCACAAGGCATGGAGATATTGAGAGGAACCACTCTGAGCCTTAAGCACCCCTCGCACTTATCTAGAGCTAGTTGTGAGACAACTCTTCTCACTCTTCACTATAGTGCGTGAGATACAGCATGGACGCGGGCCTTTAGCCATAGTGTATAGTTTGATATAAGACATGTCAGTATTGATCCCATAGATGGCTCACACCTGTTAGACAACCCTTTCACTCCCTCACCCTATCCACCATCTCTCGGCAGGCAATGAGGGAGTGAAAGGGTTAAGTGATCACTATGGGATTGTTGTTGGTGTTGAGATGTATATTTCAAGCGCTGACTTGAGCTTTTCCCAATAGACGTAGTGTGTGATTGAAGTATTTATTTTGGACATCATGTCGATGTCTGCTGTTTGTGGGTTTCCATGTTGTAGTCATTGACCTGTTGCATGTGATGGTGATACACTGACATGTAGAATAGTGCCGCTCACTGCTGTGTACAGTACCTGGTGTGCAAGACAGAGGGCCAGTACCTCTGCTTGTTGCATTGGGGATAACAAAAAGCTTGCTTTCTGATTTAACCAATGCTGGGTATTGTCAGAAAGCTAAGGGATTGTTGACATTGGTCTTGATGATGCAAGGTGTGTGTGTGTGTGTGTGTGTGTGTGTGTGCGCTTGCGCAAGACAGACGACCCTGCAGCTGTTCAAGATTTTTGGGAAAGGTAAAGCAGCCAGGGAGACAAGCGCTGCCCTCTTGGTACTGACCTTTAGGAAAGGGACATTTCTACCATCTGCACCCTGCAGGGAATAGGAAAACATTTGACATTTTTGACATGGAGGTTCATGTCTCTGCAGGAGGAGGGGGAGGGGGGGGGTGTTCGCCCTTTTTCACCTTGTCCACCAGCTTCCTGTGCAACCCTTGCAGGAAGCTGGTAGACTGGGAGAAAGATTTTTACTCTTGGGAATGGAAATGTGAAGTTCTAAATTTGTCTGTTTTGACATTGTTGTGTTGTAGGAACATGACAACCCATATGGTACGTCCTGTCTAAAACACTGTAGGAACATGACAACCCATATGGTATGTCCTGTCTAAAACACTATAGGAACATAACAACCCATATGGTACGTCCTGTCTAAAACACTGTAGGAACATGACAACCCATATGGTATGTCCTGTCTAAAACACTATAGGAACATGACAACCTCTATGGTACGTCCTGTCTAAAACATGATAGGAACATGACAACCCATATGGTACGTCCTGTCTAAAACACTGTAGGAACATGACAACCCATATGGTATGTCCTGTCTAAAACACTATAGGAACATAACAACCCATATGGTACGTCCTGTCTAAAACACTGTAGGAACATGACAACCCATATGGTATGTCCTGTCTAAAACACTATAGGAACATGACAACCCTTATGGTACATCCTGTCTAAAACACTGTAGGAACATGACAACCCATATGGTACGTCCTGTCTAAAACACTATAGGAACATAACAACCCATATGGTACGTCCTGTCTAAAACACTGTAGGAACATGACAACCCATATGGTACATCCTGTCTAAAACACTGTAGGAACATAACAACCCATATGGTACGTCCTGTCTAAAACACTGTAGGAACATGACAATCCATATGGTACGTCCTGTCTAAAACACTGTAGGAACATGACAACCCATATGGTATGTCCTGTCTAAAACACTGTAGGAACATGACAACCCATATGGTATGTCCTGTCTAAAACACTATAGGAACATGACAATCCATATGGTACGTCCTGTCTAAAACACTGTAGGAACATGACAACCCATATGGTACATCCTGTCTAAAACACTATAGGAACATAACAACCCATATGGTACATCCTGTCTAAAACACTGTAGGAACATAACAACCCATATGGTACGTCCTGTCTAAAACACTGTAGGAACATGACAACCCATATGGTACATCCTGTCTAAAACACTATAGGAACATGACAACCCATATGGTACGTCCTGTCTAAAACACTGTAGGAACATGACAATCCATATGGTATGTCCTGTCTAAAACACTATAGGAACATGACAACCCTTATGGTATGTCCTGTCTAAAACACTGTAGGAACATGACAACCCATATGGTACGTCCTGTCTAAAACACTATAGGAACATGACAACCCATATGGTACATCCTGTCTAAAACACTATAGGAACATGACAACCCTTATGGTACATCCTGTCTAAAACACTGTAGGAACATGACAACCCATATGGTACGTCCTGTCTAAAACACTATAGGAACATGACAACCCTTATGGTACATCCTGTCTAAAACACTGTAGGAACATGACAACCCATATGGTACGTCCTGTCTAAAACACTATAGGAACATGACAACCCATATGGTACATCCTGTCTAAAACACTATAGGAACATGACAACCCATATGGTATGTCCTGTCTAAAACACTATAGGAACATAACAACCCATATGGTACATCCTGTCTAAAACACTGTAGGAACATGACAACCCTTATGGTACATCCTGTCTAAAACACTGTAGGAACATGACAACCCATATGGTATGTCCTGTCTAAAACACTGTAGGAACATAACAACCCATATGGTACATCCTGTCTAAAACACTGTAGGAACATGACAACCCATATGGTATGTCCTGTCTAAAACACTGTAGGAACATGACAACCCTTATGGTACATCCTGTCTAAAACACTATAGGAACATGACAACCTCTATGGTACGTCCTGTCTAAAACATGATAGGAACATGACAACCCTTATGGTACGCTCTGTCTAAAACACTATAGGAACATGACAACCCATATGGTACGTCCTGTCTAAAACACTGTAGGAACATGACAATCCATATGGTACGTCCTGTCTAAAACACTGTAGGAACATGACAACCCATATGGTACATCCTGTCTAAAACACTATAGGAACATGACAACCCATATGGTACGTCCTGTCTAAAACACTGTAGGAACATGACAACCCATATGGTACGTCCTGTCTAAAACACTGTAGGAACATGACAACCCATATGGTACTTCCTCTTTACATCTTCAAACATGTTTTGGAAACAAAAATTATCTGTGGCCACAGCTGTAGATTCTCAGTTACTTTACCAAAGTCTCATTGTGACCTTTGACCTAGCCACCTATGTGTGACATCACACAAAGCAGTTGGTGAAGAGTCCCCAAAACAACTTGTCTGTCTGGCGGGCACCTGGCACTGACCTTACCTATGACTGTCGTCATGGCTTCAGACACATTGTGGAATTTGTCATACTGTGATAGTCTGCTTGCTGAGTAGGATGGGTCATGATTGGAATAATCAGTCTGCTTGCTATGTAGGATGGGTCATGATTGGAATAATCAGTGTTTGCTGAGTAGGATGTGTCATGATTGGAATAATCAGTGTTTGCTGAGTAGGATGGGTCATGATTGGAATAATCAGTGTTTGCTGAGTAGGATGGGTCATGATTGGAATAATCAGTGTTTGCTGAGTAGGATGGGTCATGATTGGAATAATCAGTCTGCTTGCTATGTAGGATGTGTCATGATTGGAATAATCAGTGTTTGCTGAGTAGGATGGGTCATGATTGGAATAATCAGTCTGCTTGCTATGTAGGATGTGTCATGATTGGAATAATCAGTCTGCTTGCTAAGTAGGATGGGTCATGATTGGAATAATCAGCTGTGCACTTATGTCAGAAGATTCCAAGTGGTTGTTGGAGCGCTGTCTCTGTCCTCAGACAATGCCAGGCAAAAGGGAGTAGTGGCTGATTGTGGTGCTATCATCACTGTCTCTGTCCTCAGACAATGCCAGGCAAAAGGGAGTAGTGGCTGATTGTGGTGCTATCATCACTGTCTCTGTCCTCAGACAATGCCAGGCAAAAGGAAGTAGTGGCTGATTGTGGTGCTATCATCACTGTCTCTGTCCTCAGACAATGCCAGGCAAAAGGAAGTAGTGGCTGATTGTGGTGCTATCATGTGTCAAAGATCCCTGGACACTTTAACAATGCACAACAAGTTTCCTGGCTGCTGTCCTTGTAGTGATTACTAGCACATTGCTGACAGGTCTTAAAAACTGTAAACAGTAGCACATTGCTGACAGGTCTTAAAAACTGTAAACAGTAGCACATTGCTGGTGGGTCTTAAAATTAAAGAACAGCACATTACCAACAGGTCTTAAAACTGTAAAAGCACATTGGTGACAGGTCTTAAAACTGTAAACAGTAGCACATTAAGGAAGGTCTTAAACTGTAAACAATAGCACATTACTGACATGTCTTAAAACTGTAAACAATGGTACATTGCTAGCAGTCTTAAAACTGAACAATAGCATATTGCTGGCGGGTCTTAAACTGTAAACAATAGCACATTGCTGGTGGGTCTTAAAACTGTAAACAATAGCAATTACTGACAGGTCTTAAATTGTAAACAATAACATTACTGACAGGTCTTAAAACTGTAAACAATTATATATTGCTGGCAGTTCTTAAAATCTGTAGAGTAAACAATAGCACATTACTGACAGGTCTTAAACTGTAAACAATAGCACATTACTAACATGTCTTAAAACTGTAAACAATGGTACATTGCTAGCTGGTCTTAAAACTGAACAATAGCACATTGCTGGTGGGTCTTAAACTGTAAACAATAGCACATTGCTGGTGGGTCTTAAAACTGTAAACAATAGCACATTACTGACAGGTCTTAAATTGTAAACAATAACATATTACTGACAGGTCTTAAAACTGTAAACAATTATATATTGCTGGCAGTTCTTAAAATCTGTAGAGTAAACAATAGCACATTACTGACAGGTCTTAAACTGTAAACAATAGCACATTACTGACATGTCTTAAAATTAAACAATAGCACATTACTGACGGGTCTTAAAACTGTAGAGTGAAGAATAGCACATTACTGACAGGTCTTAAAACTGTAGAGCGAAGAATAGCACATTACGGACAGGTCTTAAAACTGTAGATGAAGAATAGCACATTACTGACAGGTCTTAAAACTGTAGATAAGAATAGCACATTACTGACAGGTCTTAAAACTGTAGAGAAAATAGCACATTACTGACAGGTCTTAAAATGTAATGAAGAATAGCACATTACTGACAGGTCTTAAAACTGTAGATGAAGAATAGCACATTACTGACAGGTCTTAAAACTGTAGAGATTGAAGTAAATAGCAATTACTGACAGGTCTTAAAACTGTAGATGAAGAATAGCACATTACTGACAGGTCTTAAAACTGTAGATGAAGAATAGCACATTACGACAGGTCTTAAAACTGTAGAGTGAAGAATAGCACATTACGGACAGGTCTTAAAACTGTAGATGAAGAATAGCACATTACGGACAGGTCTTAAAACTGTAGATGAAGAATAGCACATTACGGACAGGTCTTAAAACTGTAGATGAAGAATAGCACATTACGGACAGGTCTTAAAACTGTAGAGTGAAGAATAGCACATTACGGACAGGTCTTAAAACTGTAGATGAAGAATAGCACATTACGGACAGGTCTTAAAACTGTAGAGTGAAGAATAGCACATTACGGACAGGTCTTAAAACTGTAGAGTGAAGAATAGCACATTACGGACAGGTCTTAAAACTGTAGAGTGAAGAATAGCACATTACGGACAGGTCTTAAAACTGTAGAGTGAAGAATAGCACATTACGGACAGGTCTTAAAACTGTAGAGTGAAGAATAGCACATTACGGACAGGTCTTAAAACTGTAGAGTGAAGAATAGCACATTACGGACAGGTCTTAAAACTGTAGAGTGAAGAATAGCACATTACGGGAACAGGTCCTTAAAAACTGTAGATGAAAATAGCACATTACGACAGGCTCTTTATAAACTTCACCTAAAGAAAAAGACACAGTGCACATGACAGGCTTTTAAACAAGCAGGGAACATGCCCCAGCTTCCCCTTCCCCCCCCCCATAACTTTTCTTTCTCAACCAAAAAGACAAAAAAAGAAGCAGGTCAGGCAGGCAAAACAAGGGAGGTTTGTAAGACAGGCAGGAAATTGACCCCTACTTTTCCATGGATGGCTGTGTAGTGGGTTGTTTGCTGTGCAATGCAAATGACGTATTGTGAGTCCTGATGAGAGTAGGTATTAGTCTGTAGTGTATGGTACATCCTCCACATCTACACCCATGCTGGAACAAGGAGACAGTCCTTGTGCAATAATCTTGTCGTGTACAAATATTCAGTAACTGGATTGTATTTTAGCATTTGGGAATGTTCCCATTTCAGTATAAAAAAATACTGTGTTGAACAGCTGAATTTCAAGACATGTCTGAATGGATTGTGATCAGTGAGCTGGGTTTTTTTTCCAATAGATAACGCATAATAACGTGTGTTACTAAAGTGAACAGTTTATGAACTAATCCTGTGACATTGGCTGTTTATGTTGAATCATAGTGAGTGTCTTTGTCATGTATACCAATAAATCAAATGAATATTTTCACTGCGGGCAGCTCCCATCTTCAAATGTATTGATTTGTTAGTGTTAGTACAGCACCAGCACAGCTTTCGTATCACCGTCAGTCTTTGGTCTGTCTGGTGGGGTCAGGTCTCCTGTCTGCTGGCTGAGTCAGCATCGGATTCAGAAGCAGATGAACTAATGTGTCTCCTTCAGCTTGACATTGTGCAGTCACCATCAGATCTGTGCTAACTGTTTCCTATGACATTGTGTAGTCACCATCAGATCTGTGCTGTTTCCTGTGACATTGTGTAGTCACCATCAGATCTGTGCCAACTGTTTCCTGTGACAGTGTGTATCACCATCAGATCTGTGCTGTTTCCTGTGACAGTGTGCAGTCACCATCAGATCTGTGCCAACTGTTTCCTATGACAGTGTGTAGTCACCATCAGATCTGTGCTGTTTCCTGTGACAGTGTGCAGTCACCATCAGATCTGTGCCAACTGTTTCCTATGACAGTGTGTAGTCACCATCAGATCTGTGCCAACTGTTTCCTGTGACAGTGTGCAGTCACCATCAGATCTGTGCCAACTGTTTCCTATGACAGTGTGTAGTCACCATCAGATCTGTGCCAACTGTTTCCTATGACAGTGTGTAGTCACCATCAGATCTGTGCCAACTGTTTCCTATGACAGTGTGTAGTCACCATCAGATCTGTGCCAACTGTTTCCTATGACAGTGTGTAGTCACCATCAGATCTGTGCCAACTGTTTCCTATGACAGTGTGCAGTCACCATCAGATCTGTGCCAACTGTTTCCTATGACATGTGTAGTCACCATCAGATCTGTGCCAACTGTTTCCTATGACAGTGTGTAGTCACCATCAGATCTGTGCCAACTGTTTCCTATGACAGTGTGTAGTCACCATCAGATCTGTGCCAACTGTTTCCTATGACAGTGTGTAGTCACCATCAGATCTGTGCCAACTGTTTCCTATGACAGTATGCAGTCACCCTAAGATCTGTGCCAACTTTTTCCTACGACAGTGTGTAGTCACCATCAGATCTGTGCTGTTTCCTGTGACAGTGTGAATCACCATAAGATCTGTGCCAACTGTTTCCTATGACAGTGTGTAGTCACCATAAGATCTGTGCTGTTTCCTATGACAGTGTGCAGTCACCATCAGATCTGTGCTGTTTCCTGTGACAGTGTGTAGTCACCATCAGATCTGTGCTGTTTCCTATGACAGTGTGCAGTCACCATCAGATCTGTGCTGTTTCCTATGACAGTGTGCAGTCACCATCAGATCTGTGCTAACTGTTTCCTGTGACAGTGTGTAGTCACCATCAGATCTGTGCCAACTGTTTCCTATGACAGTGTGTAGTCACCATCAGATCTGTGCCAACTGTTTCCTATGACAGTGTGTAGTCACCATCAGATCTGTGCTGTTTCCTATGACAGTGTGCAGTCACCATCAGATCTGTGCTGTTTCCTATGACAGTGTGTAGTCACCATCAGATCTGTGCCAACTGTTTCCTATGACAGTGTGCAGTCACCATCAGATCTGTGCCAACTGTTTCCTATGACAGTGTGTAGTCACCATCAGATCTGTGCCAACTGTTTCCTATGACAGTGTGCAGTCACCATCAGATCTGTGCCAACTGTTTCCTATGACAGTGTGTAGTCACCATCAGATCTGTGCCAACTGTTTCCTATGACAGTGTGTAGTCACCATCAGATCTGTGCTGTTTCCTATGACAGTGTGCAGTCACCATCAGATCTGTGCCAACTGTTTCCTGTGACAGTGTGTAGTCACCATCAGATCTGTGCCAACTGTTTCCTATGACAGTGTGTAGTCACCATCAGATCTGTGCTGTTTCCTATGACAGTGTGTAGTCACCATCAGATCTGTGCCAACTGTTTCCTATGACAGTGTGTAGTCACCATCAGATCTGTGCTAATGTTTCCTATGACAGTGTGCATTCACCATCAGATCTGTGCTGTTTCCTGTGACAGTGTGTAGTCACCATCAGATCTGTGCTGTTTCCTATGACAGTGTGTAGTCACCATCAGATCTGTGCTGTTTCCTATGACAGTGTGTAGTCACCATCAGATCTGTGCCAACTGTTTCCTATGACAGTGTGTAGTCACCATCAGATCTGTGCTAATGTTTCCTATGACAGTGTGCATTCACCATCAGATCTGTGCTGTTTCCTGTGACAGTGTGTAGTCACCATGAGATCTGTGCCAACTGTTTCCTATGACAGTGTGTAGTCACCATCAGATCTGTGCTGTTTCCTGTGACAGTGTGTAGTCACCATCAGATCTGTGCCAACTGTTTCCTATGACAGTGTGCAGTCACCATCAGATCTGTGCTGTTTCCTGTGACAGTGTGTAGTCACCATCAGATCTGTGCCAACTGTTTCCTATGACAGTGTGCAGTCACCATCAGATCTGTGCTGTTTCCTATGAGAGTGTGCAGTCACCATCAGATCTGTGCTGTTTCCTGTGACAGTGTGCAGTCACCATCAGATCTGTGCTGTTTCCTGTGACAGTGTGCAGTCACCATCAGATCTGTGCTGTTTCCTATGACAGTGTGTAGTCACCATCAGATCTGTGCTGTTTCCTGTGACAGTGTGTAGTCACCATCAGATCTATGCTGTTTCCTGTGACAGTGTGTAGTCACCATCAGATCTGTGCTGTTTCCTATGATACTGATAGTGTGCAGTCACCATCAGATCTATGCTGTTTCCTGTGACAGTGTGTAGTCACCATCAGATCTGTGCTGTTTCCTATGATAGTGTGCAGTCACCATCAGATCTATGCTGTTTCCTGTGACAGTGTGTAGTCACCATCAGATCTGTGCTGTTTCCTGTGACAGTGTGTAGTCACCATCAGATCTGTGCTGTTTCCTATGATAGTGTGCAGTCACCATCAGATCTATGCTGTTTCCTGTGACAGTGTGTAGTCACCATCAGATCTGTGCTGTTTCCTGTCAGCTCACCGATGTGCAGTCAGTAGTCAACATCAGGACCAGGTGAACTAACAATATAAATGGAGGTTTCAGTCACTTACTCTGCTAGATGTGCCCTGATCTTGTAGACAATTGATGAAAGCAGAAGAAAGTGTTGGCACAATGGAAAACAGAAGGTGACAGTAACATCTTCATGTCTCCCCCCTGTCCAGCTGAAAACAGAAGGTGACAGTAACATCTTCATGTCTCCCCCCTGTCCAGCTGAAAACAGAAGGTGACAGTAACATCTTCATGTCTCACCCTGTCCAGCTGCTTCCTGCAGGAAGAACAGGGTGAGGAAGATTTAGGGGTTAGCATCACCTTGAACAGGAAGATGTACAGGGTAAGGACAGCATCACCTTGAACAGGAAGATGTACAGGGTAAGGACAGCATCAACTTGAACAGGAAGATGGACAGGTAAGGGAAGGAAGACATTGTGATGGCGATAAGACACAGTGGAGATGGGTCGGTCTGAACGCAGAGGACTGCTGTCTGCGGGAACTGTGCTGGGCTGTCGTCACTGACGCGGAAGTGGCCAAAGATGGATGTGCTTTTCTTGTTTTCTTCTTCTTCATCATTGTCTTCTTGTTGGGTGTTGTTGTCTTGTTGTGGATGTGGTCCTGCGGGGACGTGCATTGCTTTCTATCTCGCGTGTAGACCGGCATCCAAAGCTCTGTCAACACTAGCTCTCCTAAATGATCAGCCATGTTTGTTGTGTGAACATAGTGTCTGTATGTTTGCATTTGGCTGTGGATTTATGTGACTTAAAAATGTGATCAGAATTTTTGGTTTGTTTTAACGTGAAACATGTTTGTTGGTTTTTATATTTGACTGAGGTGTGAAATGTTTGTTTTAACGTGAAACATGTTTGTTGGTTTTTATATTTGACTGAGGTGTGAAATGTTTGTTTTAAAGTTTTAACGTGAGACGTTTGTTCTCTATTGCACTGATGTACATCCATCCCCTGGCGGGAACTAATTCACTGTTTTCATCATCTGCAGACTTTTGGGTGAAGGGGATTGAGGGGGAGGGGTGAATTATGATATGGATTCAGTGGGGTGGGGTGTTTGGAGCAGGGAGGAGGGTGGGTTGAAGCTGAAGAACCGAGTGATATCTGTGTTTATTGTTGGCTGGATGAGGATGCTGGTTGTAAATAATGAAGTGACGTACACATGAACCATGAAGCCAAACATCAGTGAATTCTTGTGCCCATGTAAAACCAAATGTGATTGTGTGTGGACTGTCCCCAGTCCTGGGACAGGTAACAGGTGGATGGTTTGCACTCAGTGTGTCATCGTTCACTCATTGTGTTCTGTCATTGTCATGCTAAAGATGCTTGGCTGGACACGTGCCATCAGCATCACAGAAATTGTTTTTCCAAATCAGCTTCTTTTAATTGATAACAAGTCAGAAAAAAATACGATTTCAACAAGAGAAGTGTTTCCATTCTTGTTAATAATAGAATGTATGTTCAAATTAAAACAAAATCTGAAGTAGTTGGCTGCAATTCATCCAAAAAGAAACCATATCTTGATACATTCTTGTGAGTTGCAGTACAATTATAACATTGGCCAAGAATTTATGAAATAGTTCTCATGAACAGGTAAAAAGATTGAGGGTTATGCTCAGGTATTAAAAATTAAAATGAAAAATTATAAGGATTGTGCTCAGGTATTTAACATTAAAACATTTTTCAGTTTGTGACAAAACAGATTGTAATAGGGAAACAAATAACATTTGAAAAATGAGCATACTTTTGAACAATGATACAAATTGATTATATCATTGCTTGTCTATCGTTGAGTGTGGCTGTTTCTTGGCTTGTCATTATCCGTGTGTCTTCACATGACAATATGATGTTGGTATGTGACTGTCATTATCCGTGTGTCTTCACATGACAATATGATGTTGGTATGTGACTGTCATTATCCGTGTGTCTTCACATGACAATATGATGTTGGTATGTGACTGTCATTATCTGTGTGTCTTCACATGACAATATGATGGATTGATGTCTTGACTGTTTTGACTGTGTGGGTAAGAACATGTCTAGATTAGTGCCACATGTGTGATTGTGGACAGTGTGTGTGTGTGTGTGTGTGTGTGTGTGTGTGTGTGTGTGTGTACTGTTTGTCACACCATAACTGCCAACAAATGACCACAACGGAGTGAGATGCTCAATTTTCAATCCATCAAGTGTTACTTCCCTTTCTTTCTGGACATCGTTGTGGTTGACGTCGGTCTTTGTTGGGTGTGCGCTGACATGAGGGTTTTTTTTGTTGTTGTTTTTTTTTTCTTACGCCATGTTTTTTGATGATGACGACGATGATGATGAACATGGTGTGTTAATCAGCCTCTTACAGGAATGCTTCAATACATGCTGTGGATGTATGTGTTTGTCATATATCTAATATTATATAAGTATGTGTGTATATTAATTATGATGCATTCTTGCAGTGGTTTGCCTCGGCACATCTTTGATTCCTCTCATTGATATTGTACGGCTTCTTGGACTGAATTGTGATCATTTCCTTTGATTTTGTTGAGATGTACATAGGGTGGTTGTGTCCATCTTCATTCTACATGCTTCTGTTTTTCTGTCTTTCTCTGCCAGTAGGCTGGTTCTGTCTGTCTTGTCTGTCTGTCCACTGTCTGTATGTCTTCTGTAGACCTTTCTGAATTTTTTTCTCAATCTTTCCCCGCCTTCTTTCCACCATCACCCCTCACTCACTCACTCTCTCTCTCCCTCTCCCTCTCTCCTTTCTCTCTCTCTCTCTCTCTCTCTCTCTCTCACTGCCATACGTTTCTGGATGAAGAAGTACACGGAGAGTCATGTTGGGGGTTATTTTCTTGACGGAGTATAGAGGAATGTGTCCAGCTTGTAGTTTTTATTGACACAATGTAATTACAGGAAGAAAAAGAAAAGGAAGAAGAAATCAGAACAGACTGAAGATTTACTTTTATCCAAGACAGTGTTCTGAAAGGAGAAGTAATGTGATATGAAATGGGTTGAAAAAAGGGACAAACTGTGTATGTGCAGCACAGTGAATTGTTGTTGTTGTTTTGTTTAGATAACTAGGCCTTCATCCAAGTAGTTCAGTTAAGGACATATGGCTATCCAAGTCTGACATATGGCTATCCAATCACTGGACATATGGCTATCCAAGTCCACTAGGGACATATGGCTATCCAAATCACCAGACATATGGCTATCCAAGTCCACTGGGACATATGCTATCCAAATCCACTGGACATAGGCTATCCAATCATAGGACATATGGCTATCCAATCCACAGGACATATGGCTATCCAAATCCACTAGGACATATGGCTATCCAAATCCACCAGGACATGTGGCTATCCAATCCACTAGGACATATGGCTATCCAAATCCACTAGGACATATGGCTATCCAAATCCACCAGGACATGATGGCTATCCAATCCACCAGGACATATGGCTATCCAAGTCCTAACTATGGCTACAATCATAGACTGTGCTATCCAAATCCACTTGCCTGATCGAGTGATGGAAAATCTGTCAAATCAATGAAAGTCAGTCTCTGCAAGTAAGTTTGGTGTGAGTCATGATTTGGCTTTCTGGAGTTTTGAGGTTTTCAGACTCTGTGATCTTTAGAGTGATGGAGTTTTCTGTTTTATTCACGCAGGAATCATGGTGCTGTTTGTTCACGCAGGAATCATGGCTCTGTTTGTTCATGCAGGAATCATAGCTCTGTTTGTTCATGCCGGAATCATGGCTGTGTTTGTTCATGCCGGAATCATGGCTCTGTTTGTTCACGCAGGAATCATGGCTGTGTTTGTTCACGCAGGAATCATGGCTCTGTTTGTTCACGCCGGAATCATGGCTCTGTTTGTTCACGCCGGAATCATGGCTGTGTTTGTTCACGCCGGAATCATGGCTCTGTTTGTTCACGCAGGAATCATGGCTCTGTTCACGCAGGAATCATGGCTATTTGTTCACGCAGGAATCATGGCGCTGTTTGTTCACGCAAGAATCATGGCATCACATAGTCGTGCATACACTTCACCTAATTGTCAGCTGGCAGACTCAGTGATCCAGCACAAAGTCCTGTGCCAATGCAAGGTGTTGACATGGATGGAGGGGAAGAGAACATGTCCTGTGAATTACAAAGCTGACACCCAGAATCATCAAACTGTGAAGATGGGCAGCAAGCAGGCTGGGGTTGAACTTGAGACATCAGATCTGGAGTCCATAGTTCTATTACAGGAGCCAACCAGCCCCACTTCAATCAATTATTCAGTGTGGGGCTGTAACCCCTGACCCTGGGATTAGAGGCCTGTGCTGTACTGACTGAGCTAGCCGGCCACTAACAACACATTCCTGGCAGGGAATTAATCTACATGTAGTATTGATGTCATTGTAACTCTAGCTAGGGAATGTAAAAATGATGCTGATTCATAAGTACAACTCTGGCTGTCTGCACTGTGAAAGAATGCCCTGGTGATGTTTGACTTTTTGATTTTTTCATTCACTGAAGAAAACACAAAAAACTCCAGATCTTTTGATACATGAAGCTTGCTGTATGTAATAACAGCAGGAGCATAAACAGTCGGCTACTTCTTACTTCAGCTAGTTGTTGTTCTTGTTGATACATGAAGCTTGCTGTATGTAATAACAGCAGGAGGCATAAACAGTCGGCCTACTTCTTACTTCAGCTAGTTGTTGTTCTTGTTGATACATGAAGCTTGCTGTATGTAATAAAAGCAGGAGGCATAAACAGTCGGCCTACTTCTTACTTCAGCTAGTTTTTGTTCTTGTTGATACATGAAGCTTGCTGTATGTATAACAGCAGGAGGCATAAACAGTAGGCCTACTTCTTACTTCAGCTAGTTGTTGTTTTTGTTCTTGTTCTTGTTGTTGTTTTCAGCTTCTTATTTGATGGAGCGTTTTTGTTTGTTTGTTTTGTTATTGTTTTGTTTATGTTTGTTTTTTAAAGCACAATTTTCTGATAATTGACAGTCATCAGCTGTATTTCCTTCCATGCGTCTCCTTACAACTGTCCTCCAGCCAGCCAGCCTTCCTCCTTGCTTTGTTGAGTTGATGAATGGATTAGTTTTTAATGCCAATGCTGGACGTTGGAATCCTTTACCCGTTAATGCCAGTGGTGAAACGTATCACTGCTTGTCAGGTTTTGAGGAAACTTGTATTGTTAGATGGGATGGAAATCTGGACTGTTTGTTCAGTTCTGCTGCGGGAGATCATGTTTAGTACTTGGTAGCTGCTGCTTTGTTCGCCAGAAACTGCTTGTTTTGAATTCCCCACTCACTGCCCTTTGTCGCCACAAATGCTTGTGACCGTGTGGGATGCGTACACACAGAGGAATTCAGGTCAGTGTGCAAGTTTCTGGCTGCTTGTTGTCTCTACTATTGGACAAGCTGAGAGTTCTCCCGCAGAAATCAGGAGGTTCCATTTGGAAATCTGTGACATGTCACAGTGCTACAGTTGTGTGACATGATGGCAGTGTTTCAGTCATATTGTGTGACATGATCACAGTGTTACAGTCAGACTGTGTGACATGATCACAGTGTTACAGTTGTGTGACATGTCACAGTGTTACAGTCATACTGTGTGACATGATCACAGTATTTCAGTCATATTGTGTGACATGATCACAGTGTTACAGTCAGACTGTGTGACATGATCACAGTGTTACAGTCATACTGTGTGACATGATCACAGTGTTACAGTCATACTGTGTGACATGATCACAGTGTTACAGTTGTGTGACATGATCACAGTGTTACAGTCATACTGTGTGACATGATCACAGTGTTACAGTCATAATGATCATGTAACACAGTATGACTGTAACAGTCTTACAGTGGTATGTGACATGATCACAGTGTAACAGTCTTACAGTGGTATGTGACATGATCACAGTGTAACAGTCTTACAGTGGTATGTGACATGCACCACGTTGTAGTAGTCGAACTCATTTTCAGTAACTTCGTGATGGACAGAGCGTTGCCACAAAGTGGTCTTTATATTATGATAATAAATTGGATATTTTGACATCGCTTTTACTTTTCTTGGACATATTTGACAGCTCTCTTCTTGGACATATTTTGACATCTCTTTTCTTCTCCCTTGTCACTACCATGGTAGTAAGATCTTTATATTATGAGAATGAATTGGATATAGTACATCTCTTTTCCTCTCCCTTGTCACTACCATGGTAGTGAGATCTTTATATTATGAGAATGAATTGGATATAGTACATCTCTTTTCCTCTCCCCTGTCACTACCACAGTGTGTTTCTAGTGGAATTGTCACAGTATTTTTAGTAACATTTCCTCTGATTTTCTTTTGGACTGGAAAGCCGTAGGGAACAGGGAGTTTCCTTTGTGTTTAAAGGAAAGACGGTGGTTGTGAGATTGTTACAGGATTTTCGTCTCCTTTTCCTCTTTGATGCTTGATGATATTTTATATTGTTTGTTTGGTGTGTTTGTGTGTGTACTTATGTACACATGTGGTCAGCATGTATTTTTTTTCTTTATCCTCTTTCATTGAATTCAAACAGAAGGTGTGTCATGATAATGATAGAGAGATATTAATACAGTTTCCATGGTGGCCATACCAAAAGCCAATTGTTTTAAGTATCTGAGACATAACTGGGCTTTAAATGAAATTGTGGATTGTTTCAGTTGTTTGAGCAGTGTTGTGTGAAGCAAAACAGAGATAGTAAGGATGGCCACCTTATGATCATTTGGATGTAGATGAGATGATGAGGTCTCATAGACAGACACACCTGTGTTGTAAGTGTTGACATCTTATATCAACTAAATCAGTTAAACAAGTTCCGAGTTGTGTGCAGGTGAGAGGCCGGTATGCTTTCTTCTAGACCTCTGTTGTGAGGACAGCCAAATCCATGTGAGAGGAAGAGAATTTGATTCCATTTGTGGAAGCTTGTGGGTGCTTAGTTTGGTCTGAGAGGGCTTAACCGTTTGTCTCCTGCACCCTGTCCATTTACTGCAAAACCTCAACCCTTTGCTCCCCCACCCTATCCACCAGCTTTCTGCAGGAAGCTGGTGGATAGGTTGAGGGAGTCAAAGGGTTAAGTTTTTGCTTTGGTAATATGGTTGACAATTCACAGTGCTAATAGACAGGGTGCGGGAGTCAGTGGGTTAAGCATGTTGGTGTGTGTGTGCATGTCTGTTTGTTTGTTTGTTTGTTAGAAGTTAGTTGGTGAAGTCTGTGAGTGGGAACTTGTCCAGGTGTAATTTCCAGTGTCATGTGTCAAAGGCACACAGCTGACGGAGCTGAAGGAACCTGTTCTTTAGTATGGAGCTTCACTGACAGGTGTGGAGCTTCAGTGACAGGTGTGGAGCTTCACTGACAGGTGTGGAGCTTCACTGACAGGTGTGAAGCTTCACTGACAAGTGTGGAGCTTCAGTGACAGGTGTGGAGCTTCAGTGACAGTTGTGGAGCTTCAGTGACAGGTGTGGAGCTTCAGTGACAGTATGGAGCTTCAGTGACAGGTGTGGAGTTTCAGTGACAGTTGTGGAGCTTCAGTGACAGTTGTGGAGCTTCAGTGACTCTTTATGGAGTTAAAGGAGGAGAAGAAGAAGAGAATGTTTAGATCTGTGTGTTGACACACTCTCACATTTTTCCAGTTGTAAACGATGAGCGAAGAGCTGGTAACTGTGATGTGATCAGTTAATCTCATGCAGCTGACAATGATGCAGTTATGTTGGAAATAGCTGATGATAAACATTTTAAGATTGACACTGTGGTTGGGTACACTATATGTGCACTTACGCATGCACTACGCTATACATGCACTTAAACCTGCACTACACTATACATGCACTTAATTAAACATGCACTACACTATACATGCACTACACTGTATGTGCACCTGAACATGCATACACTATACATGCACTACACTATATGGGCACTAAAACATGCACTACACTATACATGCACTACACTATATGGGCACTAAAACATGCACTACACTATACATGCACTACACTATATGGGCACTAAAACATGCACTACACTAACCATGCACTACACTATATGGGCACTAAAACATGCACTACACTATACATGCACTACACTATATGGGCACTAAAACATGCATTACACTATACATGCACTACACTATATGGGCACTAAAACATGCACTACACTATACATGCACTACACTATATGGGCACTAAAGCATGCACTACACTATACATGCACTACACTATATGGGCACTAAAGCATGCACTACACTATACATGCACTACACTATATGGGCACTAAAACATGCATTACACTATACATGCACTACACTATATGGGCACTAAAACATGCACTACACTATACATGCACTACACTATATGGGCACTAAAACATGCATTACACTATACATGCACTACACTATATGGGCACTAAAACATGCACTACACTATACATGCACTACACTATATGGGCACTAAAACATGCATTACACTATACATGCACTACACTATATGGGCACTAAAACATGCACTACACTATACATGCACTACACTATACATGCACTACACTATACATGCACTACACTATATGTGCACTTAAACCTGCACTACACTCTACATGCACTACACTATACATGCACTTAAACATGTAGTGTACGTATGCACTTAAACATGCACTATACATGCACTACTCTATACGTACACTACACTATACACGCACTACACTATAGATGCACTACACTATATGTGCACTTAAACCTGCACTACACTCTACATGCACTACACAATACGTGCACTTAAACCTGCACTACACTATACATGCTCTCATACGTGCACTACACTGTACATGTACTCATACATGCACAACACTATATGTACACTTAAACATGCACTACACTATACATGCACTCACTATAATACACTGATACATGCACTACACTATATGTACACTAAACATGCACAACACTATACATACACTTAAACATGCACTACCACTATAAATGTACACATTAAACATAGCACTACACTATATGATACACTTAAACATGCACTACACTATACATGCACTCACTATAATACACTGATACACATACACTACACTATATGTACACTTAAACATGCATACACTATACATGCACTCACTATAATACACTGATACATGCACTACACTATAATACACTCATAATGCACAACACTTATGTACACTAAACATGCACTACATATACATACACTACACTATAATACACTGATACTCACTACACTAAATACACTCATAATCACATACACTTACACATACATCACACTATATACACATACACTACACTATACACACACATACTATAAATACACTATACACACACTATACATACATACACTATACACACTATACTATACATACACTACACTATACACACACTATACTATACATACACTACACTATACACACACTATACTATACATACACTACACTATACACACACTATACTATACATACACTACACTATACACACACTAACATACAACACTAACTATACAACACTAACTATACATACACTACACTATACACACACTATACTATACATACACTACACTATACACACACTATACTATACATACACTACACTATACACACACTATACTATACACACACTACACTATACACACACTATACTATACACACACTATACTATACATACACTACACTATACACACACTACACTATATACACTACACTATACAACTACACCACATACTATACATACACTACACTATACACACACTATACTATACATACACTACACTATACACACACTATACTATACATACACTACACTATCATACACTACACTATACAACACTACTATACATACATACCTAAACACACATACACTATACAACATACACTATATCACTACCTATAGCACCTATCTTAACTGCAACTATGACATCAACACACATCCACAAATGACAACAATCAATTAAACATATTCTATACATACACTTTACATACACTATACTATACATCGTAGTTTTCCCAGGAAAACCATGGACAAAGAAAGAGGAAGAAGAAAGTTAACGACGTCAGTAGGTGCTCCTGTGGAGCACCTTCGTCTGGTAGGGACTGTCATGCGGCGCAGGTGACACCAGACCATCACCCAGCTACTGCGGCCAAAATGAAACCCAAAGTCAAACTTAGAAACACCAAAATAGCAACATGGAACATCAGAACACTGTTGCGGAAAGGTAAATTAGACAACATCAAAATGGAGATGGAAAGGCTTAACATTAGTATTTTAGGACTAGGGGAAGTGAGATGGAAGGGGACAGGCATGATAACATCAGGAGAATATACAGTGATATACTCTGGTGGTAGAGTAGGCATCATAATGGACAAAGACAAATCAAAAGCAGTTAAGGGATACTGGGCAGTGTCCAACAGAGTTTTGCTGGTCAAATTGGGAGGCAAACCATTTGATATCAACATCATACAGGTGTATGCACCAACATCTGCAAATACTCAGGAAGACATAGACAACTTCTACGAAGTTTTAGAGATGGCCAAGGTCCAATGTAAATCACAAGAAGTTACAGTCATAATGGGAGATTTTAATGCTAAAGTGGGACATCGACAGGATAGGGTGGAGGATATAGTTGGACCTCATGGCCTTGGTACACAAAATGAAAGGGGAGGGAAACTTGTAGAATGGGCACAGATGAATGAGTTCATAGTAGGAAACACCTGGTTTGAGCAGCCTAACAGAAGAAAATGGACTTGGATGAGTCCAGGAGATAATACCAAAAATCAGATTGACTACATCCTGATCAACAAAAGATTTAGAAATTCTTATATTGTCAGCAAAAACACTACCAGGCGCAGACTGCAACAGTGACCACAATCCTGTAGTGGGAAGGTTTAGGCTGAAATTGAGGAAAAGGAAACAGACCAAAAGCAACATCAAACTAAACCTTGGACTCTTAAAGACAGATGAAATGATACGTAAAAACTTTAATGTACATGTTCAAAACAAATTCAGTGCTCTGGAAGACGTTGTGACAGTGAGGAACAATGGACAAAGTTGAGAAATTCGATAAATGAAGCTTGTGAAGAAATCCCTAAGGCAGATAGAAAAGCAAAAAAGAGCTGGATGACTAATGAAATTTTGGGCTTGATGGAGGAAAGGAGGACAAAGAGAAACAAGGAGATATACAGGAAGATTAACAAAGAAATCAGGTATAGGTGCAATGAAGCTAAGGAAGCTTGGCTGAACACAAAATGCAAAGAGATAGAAGACCGACACAAAATGGATCCTCAGGGTATGTACAGACGAATTGAAGAAATTGTCCACAGGAAAAATACATGCACGTCAACTGGTTGCTTAAAATCGAAAGATGGCACACTTATCATGGAAAAAGACAAAATACTGGACAGATGGGGAGAGTACATTAAAGACCTTTTTGAGGATGACAGAAACGAAGAACACATTATAAGAAAGAACTTTGAAGGACCACCCATAATGAAAGATGAAGTCAGAGCAGCACTGAAAAAGATGAAACCAGGAAAAGGCCCAGGACCAGACAGCATTACTACAGAGATGATTGAAGCCCTGGAGGAATTTGGCATAGAAAAAATAAGTCCTCCTAAATGAAATTTATGACACTGGAAAAATCCCCAAAGATATGTCAATGTCAATTTTCATTGCACTTCCAAAGAAGACAGGGGCTATAGAATGCGAACTCCATCGTACAATCAGTTTGATGAGTCATGTAACAAGACTCCTGTTAAGAATAATCATGATGAGGACAAGGAATAGAATCAAAAGAGAAATAGCAGAAGAACAGTGTGGATTTGTGGAAGGGAAAGGAACTATTAATGCCATATAACATCCTAAGAACTATCATAGAGAGATCAATTGAGATGAATAAGGATTTGTACTTATGCTTTGTTGACAATACCAAGGCTTTCGATCGGGTACGACATGATGAATTGATCAACCAACTGGAGAGATTCAATGTTGATGGAAAAGATCTACGAATAATCAGGAATATGTACTGGGAACAAACAGCTGCAATGAGAATAGAAAACAATATAAGCTGTTTCCAAAACATCAAAAGAGGAGTCAGACAGGGTTGTGTTTTGTCACCAGATCTGTTTTCACTTTACAGTGAAAACATCATGAGAAACCTAGAAGAAGACCCTGGATTAAAGGTTGGAGGGAAAATTATAAACAACATTCGGTACGCAGATGACACCGTGCTAATTGCAGAAAATGAAAGGGACCTACGAAACCTTGTGAATATACTAGAAATAGAAAGCAAAGGTAAGGGGTTGGAATTAAACAGCAGGAAGACTGAAGTCATGGTGATCAGTAAAAAATATGAAATCCCCTCATGCAAAATAACAGCAAATGGCACAACCTTGACACAGGTTAATAAGTTCAAATACCTGGGAACAGTCATTTCATCAGACGGCAGATGCACATCGGAAATAGCAGGCAGAATCGGCCAAGCCAAAACAGCATTCAGGAGGATGACAGGCATTCTTACCAAAAAATGCCTATCAATTAACATCAGAAAGAGAGTCCTTGAATGTTATATAGAACCAATACTGTTGTACGGATGCGAGGCGTGGACAGTCAGCAAGCAAAGCCAGAGCAAGATTGAGGCAGCCGAGATGTGGTTTCTCAGAAAAATGTTGAGAGTTCCATGGACAGCAAAGAAAACAAACGAGACAGTCTTGATGGAGGCAGACACAAGTAGATCACTCATAAGGAAGATTAGGAAAAGACAAGCAACATTTATAGGCCATTTTATGAGGAAGGGGAATTTGGAGCACCTGGTCACAACGGGAAAGCTGGAGGGAAAGAGAGCACCAGGTAGACCCAGGGTCTTTCAGAGTGGCTGGGGATGAGGAGGGTGGGGGAGATGCTGGGGCAACGAGAGATAGAGATGGATGGAAGTCCATGATCGCCAACGACATGCGGCAGGGCACCTGATGATGATAATGATGATACTTTACATACATTATACATACACTATACCTTACATACACTACACTATACATACACTACACTATACATACACTATACTATACATACACTACACTATACATTACACTTTACATAGGCTATACAATACTACGCTACACTATACATACACTACACTATACATATACTTCACTATACATACATACACTATACAAGCGCTACACTTTACATACGCTACACTTTACATAGGCTATACTATACATACAGTACACTATACATTACACTTTACATATGCTATACATACACTATATATATTACACTTTACATATGCTATACTATACATACACTACGCTATACATACACTACATTATAGATACGCTATACTTTATATACACTATGTTATACATACGCTACACTATACATACACTACACTATACATACACTACATTATACATATGCTATACTATACATACGCTATACTTTACATACACTACATTACACATACGCTACACTATACATACGCTACACTATACATACGCTACACTATACATACGCTACACTATACATACGCTACACTATACATACTCTACACTATACATACACTACACTATACATACACTACTCTATACATATACTACATTATACATACTCTACACTATACATACACTACATTATACATACACTACATTATACATACGCTACACTATACATACACTACACTATACATACACTATACTATACATACACTACATTATAGATACGCTACACTTTACATACACTATGTTATACATACGCTACACTATACATACACTACACTATACATACACTATACATACACTACATTATACATACACTACACTTTACATACACTATACATACACTACATTATACATACACTACACTATACATACACTATACATACACTACATTATACATATGCTATACTATACATACGCTACACTATACAAACACTACACTATACATACACTACACTATACATACACTACACTATACATACACTACATTATACATACGCTACACTTTACATACACTACATTATACATACTCTACACTTTACATACGCTATACTATACGTACGCTACACTTTACATACGCTACACTATACATACAATACATTATACATACGCTACACTTTACTTACGCAATACTATACATACGCTACACTACATACACTACACTATACATACGCTACACTTTACTTACGCAATACTATACATACGCTACACTATACATGCACTACACTTTACATATGGTATACTATACATACGCTACACTATACATACACCGCACTATGCATACACTACACCCCCCACCCCCATGGGGATGCCGGGGGGGCCCTTTCAATATAAATAATATCTCGATCTGGAAATTCTGTGCTAGAAATTTCCTCTTTTCTGTCACTCTCTTTGTTTCTGCCTCGTTTCTTTGCTTTCTGTCATACACATACACTATGCATACACTATACTATACATACACTATGTATACACAATAGTATGCATACACTACACTATACATACACTATGCATAAACTACACTATACATACACTATGTATACACTATAGTATGCATACACTACACTACACATACACTACACTATACATGTACTGCACTATACATGCGCTTGAATATGCACTATAGTATACATGCACTTAATGTGGGCACTTGAGCTGCTATGTTGTGAGTGCTTTTTACATTTTTTTTTCATGGTCATGTGTTGTATAAAGCTAGTTTGAATGCAGTCCCATCTCTCTTTCTCTGTCTGTCTGTCTGTCTGTTTGTCTGTCCGTCTCTCTCTCTCTCTCTCTCTCTCTATCTCTCTCTTCTCTGTCTCTCTCTGTCTCTCTCCCCCCCCCCCACTCATATACCTGTCCCCTGTCTTTGTTTTTCTCTCTTAGCTTTCACTGTCTGATGAATCAGAAGGCACCAATAGTAGATTTGTTGGTCGTAGTTACTTGGTACTTTGTTCAAATCAGTGCCACGCTGGATGTGTGATATTTCGTCTTGTATATGTGTATAGCTTCTCTCCCTCATCAACATCTGTTTATCTGTCACCGTAAGCTATGTATGATTATTGTATCATTTATATACATATACACGAGACATGTAATCACTCAGAAGTTTTTTGTGGTTTTTGCTGTAGTTATTGCTCATGTACTTTTTGATCTGTTGTTTGAAAGAAAGGCTTTTGTTGTCAGTTTTCAAATACGATTTATATGGTTTGTGTTGCTCTTAGTCTGTGTACATGCCTACCTGATATATTCTGTAGTCTGGCGGCAGTACAGGTGCATGGATCACATCTTGAATTTTATGTGTTGTGGAGCATTATTGTTACTCAGCCGTAGGAAAGAACACTGTTTTTGTTGAGTGTTAGTGCTGGTTTGTTAAGTCTGTACGTGCTTAGCTCTTCTTGAAGCACATTAGTACTGGTACATTTAATTGTGTGGCTGTTCTTGTAAACACGTTAGTACCTGTATGTTTTATTGCGTGGCTCTTCTTGAAAACACATTATCACTGGTACGTTTAATTGCTTTCCTTTTGTTGAAAACAGAAATATTGGACAAGCCAAACACAGCATTTATTTGTTGTTGGTGGGTTTTTGTGTGTATGATTCTTTTATACTTGTATTCTTGGTGATTTTGTTGCTGTCATTTTCACTTGAGCCTCACAAAATTGTAATCATCACCGTCTTGACCCTGTCTGTCTGTCTCTCTCTCTCTGTCTCTCTTTCTCTCTCTCTCTCTCTCTCTCTCTCTCTCTTTCTCCCCCCCCCCCCCTAAAGAAGCAGTGGCATCACAATACAGTTTGCAGCTGGGGTCATTACTGTGACCTATCAATCTGTAGTTTTTGACTTTTATGACAATGGAACCTGTCAACATTTGACTTTGATGACAATGGGACCTGTCAACATTTGACTTATGTATGGAGTACCTGTTCACCTTACACTGTGAATGGTTTTACATAATAATAACTTCACCCGTTGATTTCTGTCAACGTTTATGTCTGTATGGAATACCATTTGTGTACACAGTAATGAATTTACCTGTTAATTTCTGTTAATATTTACTTCTGTATGTATACTTTTTGCTCTAAGAAGTTTTACTTATCAATATAATAATAATCTGATTGGGCAATATTATGATAATCTGACTGGTAATTTTTGTCAACATTTACTTCTGTATGGAGTAGCCTTTGCTCAAAGATGTTTTATTATTAATAATCTGACTTGTTAATGTTTACTTCAGTATAAAACAGACTTGGTCTTAAAAGTTACAAAACATTGATTTTATATTGCTGGTTTCTGGTTGTGTTTAAAGGAAATATGGCCACCTAAAGAGTCTGTATGTATTTCACTTTTGAATAGTCTTGAGATAACTGAGCTGTTGGCTAGGCTTGAAGCACAAATTATAACGATATTGATAATCAGCGTCTGTCTACCTATCTCTGATAATAATAATGATAATCAGCATCCATCTTACGTATCTCTCAGTAATGCTAATAATGATACAATGATAATCGGCATCCATCTTACGTATCTCTCAGTAATGCTAATAATGATACAATGATAATCGGCATCCATCTTACCTATACCCAAGGTCTCTGCCAGTGGATTTCTATGTTCCTCAGAATCACACATCTATAGATTATGTAAGGGAACCTTTTGATTTCATGTGTTGATTTGATGGGTTGATTTCATGTCATGATTTGATGGGTTGATTTCATGTGTTGATTTGATGGGTTGATTCTATTGATGGTTTTGAAGACCTTGTGTCAAGTGGCAGTTCTTTTCAGTTTGTGGTCAAAAGCTGTGGTGGTGGGGGGGGGGGGGGGGGGGTTGGAAGGAAGGGTACAGCGCTAGAGAAGGTTTTGGTACATGGGTCAGAGGTCAGACAGCTGCTATGGTTTCCCTATGCCCTGATGCCACAGATACCCTATGATTGATAAGATCCAAGTGATCATGGCACAAGCCCTGTTATGATTGATAAGATCCAAGTGATCATGGCACAAGCCCTGTATCTGTACCCTATGATTGATAAGATCCAAGTGATCATGGCACAAGCCCTGTATCTGTACCCTATGATTGATAAGATCCAAGTGATCATGGCACAAGCCCTGTATCTGTACCCTATGATTGATAAGATCCAAGTGATCATGGCACAAGCCCTGTTATGATTGATAAGATCCAAATGATCATGGCACAAGCCCTGTTATGATTGATAAGATCCAAATGATCATGGCACAAGCCCTGTTATGATTGATAAGATCCAAGTGATCATGGCACAAGCCCTGTATCTGTACCCTATAATTGATAAGATCCAAGTGATCATGGCACAAACCCTGTATCTGTACCCTATGATTGATAAGATCCAAGTGATCATGGCACAAACCCTGTATCTGTACCCTATGATTGATAAGATCCAAGTGATCATGGCACAAACCCTGTATCTGTACCCTATGATTGATAAGATCCAAGTGATCATGGCACAAACCCTGTATCTGTACCCTATGATTGATAAGATCCAAGTGATCATGGCACAAACCCTGTATCTGTACCCTATGATTGACAAGATCCAAATGATCATGGCACAAGCCCTGTATCTGTACCCTATGATTGGTAAGATCCAAGTGATCATGGCACAAGCCCTGTATCTGTACCCTATGATTGATAAGATCCAAGTGATCATGGCACAAGCCCTGTATCTGTACCCTGATTGATAAGATCCAAGTGATCATGGCACAAGCCCTGTATCTGTACCCTGATTGATAAGATCCAAGTGATCATGGCACAAGCCCTGTATCTGTACCCTATGATTGATAAGATCCAAGTGATCATGGCACAAGCCCTGTATCTGTACCCTGATTGATAAGATCCAAGTGATCATGGCACAAACCCTGTGTCTGTACCCTATGATTGATAAGATCCAAGTGATCATGGCACAAGCCCTGTATCTGTACCCTATGATTGATAAGATCCAAGTGATCATGGCACAAGCCCTGTTATGATTGATAAGATCCAAGTGATCATGGCACAAGCCCTGTTATGATTGATAAGATCCAAGTGATCATGGCACAAGCCCTGTTATGATTGATAAGATCCAAGTGATCATGGCACAAACCCTGTGTCTGTACCCTATGATTGATAAGATCCAAGTGATCATGGCACAAACCCTGTGTCTGTACCCTATGATTGATAAGATCCAAGTGATCATGGCACAAGCCCTGTATCTGTACCCTATGATTGATAAGATCCAAGTGATCATGGCACAAGCCCTGTTATGATTGATAAGATCCAAGTGATCATGGCACAAACCCTGTGTCTGTCCCTATGATTGATAAGATCCAAGTGATCATGGCACAAACCCTGTGTCTGTACCCTATGATTGATAAGATCCAAGTGATCATGGCACAAGCCCTGTATCTGTACCCTATGATTGATAAGATCCAAGTGATCATGGCACAAGCCCTGTTATGATTGATAAGATCCAAGTGATCATGGCACAAGCCCTGTTATGATTGATAAGATCCAAGTGATCATGGCACAAGCCCTGTTATGATTGATAAGATCCAAGTGATCATGGCCACAAGCCCTGTGTCTGTACCCTATGATTGATAAGATCCAAGTGATCATGGCACAAGCCCTGTATCTGTACCCTATGATTGATAAGATCCAAGTGATCATGGCACAAGCCCTGTTATGATTGATAAGATCCAAGTGATCATGGCACAAGCCCTGTATCTGTACCCTATGATTGATAAGATCCAAGTGATCATGGCACAAGCCCTGTTATGATTGATAAGATCCAAGTGATCATGGCACAAGCCCTGTATATCTGTATATAATTCGCATTGACAGATCTTAGGTAAAGTTGTGTAAACACCAAACACACTCAGTCTGAATGAAAAGTACGTCTGTTAGTTTATAACTAGTTTTGCCAAACTGGTCATTTTATTTTATTTTATTTTTGTATTTTTGAATCACTAAATTGAAATTTTCATTCAAGATTGGAACAGTCAAATGTTCAAAAGTAAATGACTTACAAATTGTCACTCACACTATAACGCTTTTATAAAGAAGCATTCAGATAAATTGCAAGTTGTAACAGACTGTCAGGCAGTGAGTGTTCTTCGTCCACTCTGACTAGTTACCACAAAAACCCCTATGCTAACAATGTTATCTGTTCAACACTGTACATGTCATCTGTAGCGTTGGTCGGGTAAATGGACCCATCAACATCTTTGTGATAAAGATGCATCTTCCGTATATGAAGACTTGAAGAATGGACAGTAGACTTGATACACAAAGACTTGAAGAATGGACAGTAGACTTGATACACAAAGACTTGAAGAATGGACAGTAGACTTGATACACAAAGACTTGAAGAATGGACAGTAGACTTGATACACAAAGACTTGAAGAATGGACAGTAGACCTGATACACAAAGACTTGAAGAATGGACAGTAGACCTGATACACAAAGACTTGAAGAATGGACAGTAGACCTGATACACAAAGACTTGAAGAATGGACAGTAGACTTGATACACAAAGACTTGAAGAATGGACGATAGACCTGATACACAAAGACTTGAAGAATGGACAGTAGACCTGATACACAAAGACTTGAAGAATGGACAGTAGACTTGATACACAAAGACTTGAAGAATGGACGATAGACCTGATACACAAAGACTTGAAGAATGGACAGTAGACCTGATACACAAAGACTTGAAGAATGGACGATAGACCTGATACACAAAGACTTGAAGAATGGACGATAGACCTGATACACAAAGACTTGAAGAATGGACAGTAGACCTGATACACAAAGACTTGAAGAATGGACGATAGACCTGATACACAAAGATTTGAAGAATGGACAGTAGACCTGATACACAAAGACTTGAAGAATGGACAGTAGACCTGATACACAAAGACTTGAAGAATGGACGATAGACCTGATACACAAAGACTTGAAGAATGGACAGTAGACCTGATACACAAAGACTTGAAGAATGGACGATAGACCTGATACACAAAGACTTGAAGAATGGACAGTAGACCTGATACACAAAGACTTGAAGAATGGACAGTAGACCTGATACACAAAGACTTGAAGAATGGACGATAGACCTGATACACAAAGACTTGAAGAATGGACAGTAGACCTGATACACAAAGACTTGAAGAATGGACAGTAGACCTGATACACAAAGACTTGAAGAACAAACAGTAAACCAATACGCAGGTTGGACAGTAGACCAATTACTCAGAGACTTGAAGAATGGACAGTAGACCAACTCAAAGACTTGAAGAATAGATAGTAGACAGTAGACCCATTACTCAGACTTGCAGAATAGACAGTGGACCCATTACTCAAAGACTTGGAAGACTAGACAATAAACCCATTACTCAAAGACTTGAAGAATAGACAGTAGACCCATTACTCAAAGACTTGAAGAATAGACAGAAGACCCATTACACAAAGACTTACTTGAATAGACAGTAGACCCATTACTCAAAGACTTGAAGAATAGACAATTAAACCCATTACTCAAAGACTTGAAGAATAGACAGTAGACCAATTACTCAAAGACTTGAAGAATAGACAGTAGACCCATCACTCAAAGACTTTACAAATAGACAGTAGACCCATTACTCAAAGACTTGAAGAACATACAGTAAACCAATACACAGAGACTTGAAGAATAGACAGTAGACAAATACACGAAGAACGTTGTTAATCCAATTCATTCTGAAATGTGTTGATAAACGTGCGCTTATCATAAGCAAGATTACACACTTGAACATTTCATAAAGCGTGATGCTGGATCTATGTAAAGGGTTGACACACACATCTACCTGCTGCTAGTGACTGTTTTGTTGACCTGTTGCAGCCGTTTGCGTTGTTGCTGGCTGTGGAGGGCTTGACATGTTTTTGTGCTGCTAAATGATGTGCTCTTTTTTCAATACTGTTATAGAAATTAGCTCTTTTACTCCCTCACCCTGTCTACCAGCTTCTTGGTTGATAAGCGACGGGGTGGAAGGGTTGATTGATCCTGTGCCAGCTGCATCCTGACTGTTTTGTGGCGTACCTCTGTTGGTGTCTGTCCATGTCTGTCTGGTTTTTGTGGGTGTGGTCCATGTCTGTCTGGTTTGGTGTTGTTGGTTTTGTGTGTCTGTCCTGTCTGTCTGGTTTTTGTGGTGTCTGTCCATGTCTGTCTGGTTTTTGTGTGTTGTTGGTGTCTGTCTGGTTTTTGATGTCTGTCTGTCTGTCTGGTTTTTGTGGTGTCTGTCTGGTTTTGTGGTGTCTGTCGGGTTCTGTCTGGTTTTTGTGGTGTCTGTCTGGTTTTTGGTGTCTGTCTTTTTTTTCGTCGGTTTTGTGGTGTCTGTCTGGTTTTTGTGGTTTCTGGTTTTTGTGGTGTCGTTGTTTTGTCTGGTTTTTGTGTGGTCTGTTTTGTGGTGTGTCTGGTTTTTGTGGTTGTCTGTCTGGTTTTTGTGGTGTCTGTCTGGTTTTTGTGGTGTGTCTGTTTTTGTGGTGTCTGTCTGGTTTTTGTGGTGTCTGTCGGGTTTTGTGGTGTCTGGTTTTTGTGGTGTCTGTCGTTTTTGTCTGTGGTTTGTGTTCTGTCTGGTTTTTGTGGTGTCTGTCTGTGGCTGTCTGGTTTTTGTGGTGTCTGTCTGTTTGTATGTCTGTGTTTTTGTGATGTCTGTCCATGTCTGTCTGGTTTTTGTGGTGTCTGTCCATGTCTGCTGGTTTTTGTGGTGTCTGTCCATGTCCTGGTCTGGTTTTTGTGTGTGTCTCTGTCTGGTTTTTGTGATGTCTGTCCTCATGTTGTCTGGTTTTTGTGGTGTCTGTCCATGTCTGTCTGGTTTTTGTGGTGTCTGTCCATGTCTGTCTGGTTTTTGTGGTGTCAGGGATGACAGAGAGGAGAAACTGGCATCACATCCTCTGTGTTTTTCTACTTCATATAAATCACACTGTATTATATTTATATATGTGTATGTATGTATATATATGTATATTAATATCATGTATATCTAGTTTTCTGTACTTCATCTTTCTGCCTCGCTCTTTGTCAGTGTATTTTTCATGTTATTTCTTGTTGACGACATATTTTATTCACAGCGTGAAGACTTTGTTATGTTGTTGGAGGAATCCATGGTATGATCTATACTCTGTTGTTTGTGGAGGATTTTATTCTATTTGCGCTGCGTTTTCACATGAACAGTATCTGTTATTTTTCGTTGTATTTTTTTCACAAATCCGAAAAAAAACCCACAATGTGCTCCTTGTTTTGAGTTAAATTGCAAGGGTTTCTGACAAATGTTAAGGTGTGAAATCTAATGACCATACATGGTGTAATATTCTTTAGAAACACACGTGCAGCTTTAGTAAACATACAGCTTTTTTTCATGTACATCTTAAATATGGCGCTTGGTTTAATTAAGACTTTTTGGGGGTTAGATTTGCATATGATATAAATTGTTGTCAGTTGTAGGCTACTTGCTTTATTTTCTGTTTGTATTTAGGTTCTTGAGTTTGCAAGTGTTGTGTTATTGTGTGTTTCCCCTCTCTGTCTTGTTGTCTTCTGTTGAAACCTTGGACTCCACATCTGTCGATGTTGTTCATTTCTTCTTTACCTGTGTGACTCATGTCATGGATGAATGGAAATAATAATGGGATGATTTCATCTGTCAGCATCACTAATCGTTCCATTGCGCGCTTTGTCGACCATGACACCAAGAAACCTTATTCAGCAGTCTGTTAAGCTCAGTTATGTCAACACTTGCTTTTGTTCACGTTAACACTGACTTCTTTGTTCATGTCAGCACTTAACATGACCACTTCTGACTCTTTATTCGTGTCAGTATTTAAGCTTCTTTGTTGGTGTAAACGTTTAACATTGCTTTTTCTGTGTCTGTTATTGTCAACACTTCGGCTTCTTTGTTGATGTCAACATAAATATTACTTCTTCTGTGTCTTTGTTCATGTCAACACTTAAGCTTCTTTGTAGATGTCAAGAATAGCTTCTTTGTCTTCGTTGATGTCAACACTTTTGCTTTGATTTTGTTAATGTCAGCACTTGCTTCTTTGTTGAGATCAGCACTTGCTTCTTTGTCTGGTTTTGTTGATGTCAGCACTTGCTTCTTTGTTGATGTCAGTGCTTCTTTGTGTGTCTTTGTTCGTATTAACATGTCTTTGATATTTCTTTTTGTTGATGTGGGCATTGTCTTTGTTGAAGTCAACATTTCTTTGTCTTTATGTCATCAATTCCTTGTTTATGTCAACACTTTGTTTTTGTTCACGTCAGCACTTGTTTCTTTGTTGATGTCAGCACTTGTTTCTTTGTCTACCTCTGTTGATGTCAACGCTTGGCTTTTTTGTTGATGTCAGCACTTCTTTGTTTTTACTGGTGTTATCACTTGCTTCTTTGTCTTAATATTTGTTGCTTTGAATTTGGTCTCTTTGTTTAATGTCTGACGTGCTTCTTTGTCTTTGTTAATGTCTGACGTGCTTCTTTGTCTTTGTTGATGTCTGACGTGCTTCTTTGTCTTTGTTGATGTCAACGTTTCTTTGTCTGTCAGTGTTGGCACTTTTTTGTTTTTTGTTGATGTCAACACTTGTCTGTCTTTGTTGATGTCGATACTTCCTTGTCAACAGGTCAACAGTTTTTGTGTCAACAGTTCTTTGTTTGTCTTTGTCAGTGTCAAGAGTTCTTTGTGTTTATCAGTGTCAACACTCGCTTCCTGTGTGTCTGTTGATTTGCCATTATTAAGTACTGGCTTGACTTCATGCCTGCCTCTGTCTGCCTGTCTGTCTGTCTGCCTGTCTGTCTGTCTGCTTCTGTCTGTCTGTCTGTAAACCATTGACTACTGTTAACTTATTTGTTCACGTTTTATGGTATTAAATTTATACTTTTCCTCAGCAAGCGACGCCTTGAAATTTACTTTGTGTGTGTGTGTGTGTGTGTGTGTGTGTGTGTGTGTGCGGGTGGGTGTGTGTGTGTGTGTGTGTGTGGCGCGCGCGCGCGGTGTGTGTGTGTGTGCGCGCGTGTGTGCGTGTGTGTGTGTGTGTATGTGTGTGAGAGAGAGAGAGAGAGAGATCATGCAGGGGCAAATCATTGTAAACACGTTCTCAGAACAGGACATCACTCACACACAGACACAGGACACACACGCGCGCGCGTGCACACACACACACACGCACACACACACACACACACACACACACACACACACACACACACACACACACACACACACACACACACACACACACACACTGGAGTGCCAACAAGATGGTAAAGAAGCAAGAAGTGGCCCAGTGCCATTTGTCGCCAAGCCAGCCGTCCCAAGTGGATGGGGACTTTTTCCTCTCCCACCCCCACCTCAGCATGCCCTCAACCTTGAATAGTCTGGGTGTTAGTAGTTGTTTTTTTCGAAGCTATGATGACTAGAATAAAGAAGACTGAGGAAGATACAAGTAACATTTACAGGACATTTTATGAGGAAAGAAAAATTAGAGCACCTGGTCACAACAGGAAAGCTGGAGGAAAGGAGAACACCAGATAGACCTAGGGAGAAAATACTGGACGGACTTGCAGAGTGGTTGAGGACAGAGAGAGTGGGAGACGACAAGGGATAGATTTATAAGGAAGGCCATGATCGTCAACGCCATCAGGCAGGGCACATAATGATGATGACTGGCTGGCCAACAGGTAAGGAAGTTAGAGCTCCAGTTCCAAGGTTTGAGTACAGCCCTGGTTGAGTATCATCTGGTGAATAAAGTGTGGATATTGTATCATCTGGAGAATAGAGGGTGGATATTGCATTAGAAGGGTGGATATTGCATTATCTGGAGAATAGAGGATGGACATTGTACTGTCTGGTGAATAAAGGGTGGATATTGTATTGTCTGGTGAATAAAGGGTGGATATTGTATTGTCTGGTGAATAAAGGATGATATTGTATTGTCTGGTGAATAAAGGATGGATATCGTATTCTCTGGAGAATAGAGGGTAGATATTGTATTCTCTGGGGAATAGAGGATGGACATTGTAGGCCTACTGTCTGGTGATTAAAGGGTGTGATATTGTATTGTTTGGTGATTAAAGGGTGGGTATTGTATTGTCTGGTGAATAAAGGTGGATATTGTATTGTTTGGTGAATAAAGGGTGGATATTGTATTCCGGGGAATAGAGGATGGACATTGTAGCCTACTGTTCTGGTGATAAAGAGTGTATATTGTATTGTTTGGTGAATAGAGGTGGATATCGTATTGTTGGTGAATAAATGGTGGATATTGTTTGTCTGGTGAATAAAGATGGATTTTTAAGGGTGAATAAAGGGTGGATATTGCTTTATCTGGTCAAAATAGGGTGGACATTGTATTGTTTGGTGAATAAAGGTGGATGTTTACGTGTGGTGAATAAAGGTAGATATTGTGTTGTCTGGTGAGTAAAGTGTGGATATTGCATCACGTGGTGAATAAAAGGTGTGATATAGTTTGTTTTGGTGAATAAGGGGTAAATATTGTATCTTTTGGTGAATTAAAGGATGGATATTGTATTGCTTGGTGAATACAGGTTGGATATTGTATTGTCTGGTGAATGAATGTGGGATATTGAAAGTCTGGTGAATAAAGGTTAGATATGTATAGTCAGGTGAATAAATAGTGGGTCTTGTATTGTCTGGTGAATTGAGGGTGATATTGTATTGTCTGGTGAATAAAGGGTGGATATTGTATTGTCTGGTGAATAAAGGGTGGATCATTGTTGCTGGTGAATAAAGGGTGGATATTGTGTTGTCTGGTGATTAAAGGGTGGAATTGTATTGTCTGGTGAATAAAGGGTGGATATTGTTGCTGGTGATTTAAAGGGTGGTATTGTATTAGCTGGTGAATAAAGGGTGGATATTGTTGGCTGGTGATTAAAGGGTGGATATTGTTGTCTGGTGAATAAAGGGTGGATATTGTTGGCTGGTGAATAAAGGGTGGATATTGTATTGGCTGGTGAATAAAGGGTGGATATTGTGTTGTCTGGTGAATAAAGGGTGGATATTGTTTGTCTGGTGATTAAAGGGTGGATATTGTGTTGTCTGGTGATTAAAGGGTGGATATTGTATTGTCTGGTGATTAAAGGGTGGATATTGTATTGTCTGGTGATTAAAGGGTGGATATTGTATTGTCTGGTGATTAAAGGGTGGATATTGTGTATAGTCTGGTGAATAAAGGATGGATATTGTGTTGTCTGGTGATTAAAGGTGGACATTGTATTGTCTGGTGATTAAAGGGTGGATATTGTATAGTCTGGTGAATAAAGGTGGATATATTATGAATAAAGGGTGGATATTGTATTGTCTGGTGATTAAAGGTGTATATTGTATTATCTGGTGAATAAAGGGTGGATATTGTTTGTCTGGTGATTAAAGGTGGATATTGTGTTGTCTGGTGAATAAAGGGTGGATATTGTTTGTCTGGTGATAAAGTGTGATTTGTGTTCTCTGGTGAATAAAGCGTGGATATTGATTGTCTGGTGATTAACAGGTGTATATTGTATTATCTGGTGAATAAAGGTGGATATTGTGTTGTCTGGTGATTAAAGGGTGGATATTGTTTCTGGTGAATAAAGGGTGGTATTGTATTATCTGGTGATTAAAGATGTATATTGTATTATCTGTGATAAAGGGTGGATATTGTATTATCTGGTGAATAAGAGGTGGATATTGTTTATCTGGTGATTAAGAGGTGGATTGTGTATCTGGTGAATCAAGGCGTGGATATTGTATTGTCTGGTGATTAACAGGTATATATTGTATTATCTGGTGAATAAAGGGTGGATATTGTGTTGTCTTGGGATTAAAGGGTGGATATTGTGTTCTCTGGTGAATAATGGGTGGATATTGTGTTGTCTGGTGAATAAAGCGTGGATATTGTATTGTCTGGTGATTAACAGGTGTATATTGTATTATCTGGTGAATAAAGGGTGGATATTGTGTTGTCTGGTGATTAAAGGATGGATATTGTGTTGTCTGGTGAATAAAGGGTGGGTATTGTATTGTCTGGTGATTAACAGATGTATATTGTATTATCTGGTGAATAAAGGGTGGATATTGTATTATCTGGTGAATAAAGGGTGGATATTGTGTTGTCTGGTGATTAAAGGGTGGATGTGTGTTCTCTGGTGAATAAAGCGTGGATATTGTATTGTCTGGTGATTAACAGGTGTATATTGTATTATCTGGTGAATAAAGGGTGGATATTGTGTTGTCTGGTGATTAAAGGGTGGATGTGTGTTCTCTGGTGAATAAAGCGTGGATATTGTATTGTCTGGTGATTAACAGGTATATATTGTATTATCTGGTGAATAAAGGGTGGATATTGTGTTGTCTTGGGATTAAAGGGTGGATATTGTGTTCTCTGGTGAATAAAGAGTGGGTATTGCATTATCTGGTGATTAAGAGGTGGATATTGTATTATCTGGTGATCAAGGGGTGGATATTGGATGATCTGGTGATTAAAGGGTGGATATTGTATTGTCTGGTGAATAAAGTGTAGATATTATATTGTTTGGTGAATAAAGAGTTGATATAGTATTGTCTGGGGAATAAAGGATGGATATTGTAATGTCTGGTGAGTAAAGTGTGGATAGCGAATTGTCTGGTGATTAAAGCTTGGATATTTCATTATCTGGTGATTAAAAGGTGGATATTCTATTATTGTGTTGTCTGGTGAATATAGGTGGGTATTGTATACTAAGGTGAATAAAGAGTGGATATCGTAGCCTGGTGATTAAGGGGTGGATATCGTATTTTTCGGTGAATATTGTGTTGTCTGGTGAATATAGGTGGATATTGTATACTAAGGTGAATAAAGAGTGGATATCGTAGTCTGGTGATTAAGGGGTGGATATCGTATTTTTGGGTGAATAAAGGGTGGATATTGTTTCATCTGGGGGAAACGGGGTGGATATTGTATTGTCTTGTGAATAATGGGTGAATATTATATTGTTCTGGTCAATAATGGGTGGATATTTTATTGTCTGGTGAGTAAAGGGTGGATATTCTATTGTCTGATGATTAAAGGGTGGATATTGGATTGTCTGGTGGTTAAAGGGTGGATATTGTATTGTGTGGTGAATAACGGGTGGATATTGTATAGTCTGGTGAATAAAGGGTGGATATTGTACTGTCTGGTGATTAAAGGGTGGATATTGTATTGTGTGGTGAATGAAGGATGGATATTGTATCGTGTGGTGATTAAAGGATGGATATTGTATTGTGTGGTGAATAAAGGTGGATATTGTATTGTTTGGTGAATAAAGGGTGGATATTGTATTGTCTGGTGACTGAAGGGATATTGTATTGTCTGGTGAATAAAGGGTGGGTATTGTATTGTCTGGTGAATAAAGGGTGGGTATTGTATTGTCTGGTGAATAAAGGGTGGATATTGTATTGTCTGGTGCATAAAGGGTGGGTATTGCATTGTCTGGTGCATAAAGGGTGGGTATTGTATTCTCTGGTGAATAAAGGGTGGGTATTGCGTTGTCTGGTGATTATGCGTGGATATTGTATTGTCTGGAGAATGGAGGTAGGATATTGTATTCTGGTGGAGAGAAGATGGATATTTTAATTGTCTTGTGAATAAAGCGTGGATATTTTATTATCTGCTGAATAAAGTGTGCATATTGTGTTGTCTTCTGAATAAATGATGAATATTGTGTTGTCTGATGAATAATAAAGGGTGGATATTGTATTGTCTGGTGATTAAAGGGTGGATATTGTATTGTGTGAAGATCAAAGGGTGAATATTGTATTATCTGGTGATTAAAGGGTGGGCATTGTATTGTCTGGTGAATAACGGGTGGATATTGTGTTGTCTGGTGATTACAGGATGGATATTGTATTTCCTTGTGAATAAAGGGTGGATATTGTATTGTCTGGTGAATAAAGGTTGGATATTGCATTGTCTGGTGAATAAAGGGTGGGTATTGTGTTGTCTTGTAAATAAATGGTGAATATTGTGTTGTCTGATGAATAATAAAGGGTGGATATTGTATTGTCTGCTGAATAAAGGGTGGATATTGTGTTGTTTTGTGAATAAATGGTGAATATTGTGTTGTCTGATGAATAATAAAGGGTGGATATTGTATTGTCTGGTGAATAATGGGTGGATATTGTATTATCTGCTGAATAAAGGGTGGATATTGTGTTGTTTTGTGAATAAATGGTGAATATTGTGTTGTCTGATGAATAATAAAGGGTGGATATTGTATTGTCTGGTGAATAATGGGTGAATATTGTATTATCTAGTGAATAATGGGTGGAATAGTGTTTTCTTGTGAGTAAAGGGTGGATATTGTGTTGCCTGGTTGATAGAGGGTGGATGTCCTATTGTCTGGTGAATGAAAGGTGAATATTGTTTTGTCTGGTGAATAAAGGATGGATATCATACTGTGTGTTGAATAGAGGGTGGATATGGTATTATCATGTGAATAAAAGGTGGATATTGTTTTATCTGGGGAATAAAGGATGGATATTGAATTGTCTGATGAATCAAGGGGGTGGGGGTGGTGGTGGTGAATAAAGGGTGGATATTGTCGTGTCTGGTGAATAAAGGGTCAATATTTTATCGTGTAGTAAATAAAGGATGGTTATTGTATTCTGTGGTGAATAAAGGTGGATATTGTATTGTGTAATGAATAAAGGATGGATATTGTATTGTCTGGTGAATAAAGGGTGGATACTATATAGTCAGGTGACTAAAGGGTGGATATTGTATTGTCTGGTGAATAATAATAATAATAATAAATGGTTATTTATGAGCGCTTTCCACTTGCACAAAGCGCTTTACAACAACAATAAAAAGTAAAACAAGCACACGAACTCACAGACACACACCAACACACACACAAACACGCACAGACACACACACACAAACCACACACACACGCACGCACGCACGCACACAAACACACACGCGCACGCATTCACACCCAAAAACACGCACATCAAGAATACAGAGCGGCAGAAAGAGGGTCTACAAGAAATGTTGCTGGAAGAGAAAAGTCTTCAGACTAGTTTTAAAGGAGGGAAATGAAGGGCTGTGACGGAGATTGTGAGGCAAGGAGTTCCACATCTGCACAGCAGATGATGAAAAAGCTCGACCACCATGCCTCTCTCGTTTATATTTTGGAACGCGGAATGTTCTATCATCGGTAGCAGAGCGAAGAGATCTGGGTGGTACATAGATCGTAAAGATGTCAGAAAGGTATTTAGGCGCAGTGCCAATTATGACTTGGTAGCAGAGACAAGAAGCTTTGTATTTGATTCTTTGTTCAATAGGTAACCAGTGTAACTCTCGTAGAAGGGGTGTACAATGTGCCGATCTTTTTGCTTTGCACACTATTTTGGCTGCTGAGTTCTGTACTTGTTGTAGTGGTCTGATCAGGGTATGTGGAGAACCGACAAGAAGAGAATTGCAGTAGTCTAGTCTAGATAGTACACAAGAACTGACAAGTGTTTTTGTTGCATCAACTGTGAGGTAGCGACGTATAGAGCTGATGCGTCTGAGTTCATGGTAGGCTACTTGACAGGTTTTACTGATATGATGTTTCATGGACATCTCTTTATCAAGGAAAAAGCCAAGGTCACGTACATTGTCTGAAAATGAGACGGGCGTATTTCCTAGGTCAAAAGTAGGAGGTAGGGAAGTGGCATCAACTGATGGAGGAAGGAGTCTAAGAGCTTCAGTCTTGTCATCATTTAGTTTCAGTTTGTTTTCGGTCATCCAATTTTTAACTTCTGTGACACTATCTTGGAGAGATTGAATGAGATTATCGTAGTTTGAAAGCGTATCAGAATGTTCCAGTTGAGTATCATCAGCATACATTTCATGACGAATGGAATGAGTATCAATGAGATGAGTGAGTGGAGTGGTGTAGAGTATGAAAAGAACAGGGCCCAGAACAGAGCCCTGAGGAACGCCGAAAGTGAGAGTAGATTCAGAGGATCTATTTCCGTCTACTAGAACAATTTGCTTTCTGTCAGAGAGATATGATCGAAACCAGTTGAGCACGATATTTGTAATTCCAAATGTTGTATTCAGGCGTGAGAGAAGGATGTCATGATCTATTGTGTCAAAGGCAGCAGAAAGGTCCAAAAGTAGAAGAACAGATATTTTGTCTTGGTCAATAGCATTCAAAAGATCATTTACAATGCGTAAAAGAACAGTTTCTGTAGAATGGCCAGGCCTGTAAGCAGACTGGTGATCGCTGAGAAGTGAATGAGAGGTCAAATGGGAGAAAAGCTGGCGAAGCACAAGTCGTTCAAGAAGTTTAGAGAGGTATGGAAGGTTGGAGATGGGTCTGTAATTTTTCAACTCATTGGGGTCCAGATTTGATTTTTTCAGAAGGGGTTTTAACACTGCTGTTTTAAATTCAGTTGGAAAGACGCCGGAAATGAGTGATTCGTTCATGATATGAGTAATGCTAGGCAGAAGAAGGTCTAAATGCTGAATTAGAAATTTGGTGGGCATTGGATCTAGTTCACAAGTCTTTGGAGTTGTCTGCATGATCGTTTTTCTCACTAGATCTTCACTAACGGGAACAAAAGCAGACAAAGGGGTGCTAGAGAAGGGCGGGCTGATGTTATGAGACTGTAATGTTGACGGGAAGTTGTTTCGAATGGTTGCAATCTTGTTGCTGAAAAATTCGGCAAACATATTCGGAAGGAGCTTTATATCTGAGACAGAAGGTAGTGAAACGGACTTATTTTTACCAAGAAGGTGTGACATATTTTGGAAGAGCTGCTTGCATGTGCGAGAACCTGACACTAGCGACGAATAGAAGGTCGTTTTTGCAGTGTGCACTATGTCCGTGACATTGCGCTTCGCAGCATCGTAGATTTGTTTGTGAACAGTGAGCTTTGTTTTTTTCCACTCACGCTCTGCACGTCTGCGTGCGGTTTTAGCTTCGCGAAGTGGACCAGAGACAGCGTTGTACCAGTGGCTTGGTTTTCCATCGCGAACTTTTATCTGTCGCATAGGCGCATGCTTGTCAAAAATAGATGAAAGATTTGAGTTTAATTCTGAGATTGACAGATTTGGTGTTAAGAACTGCGCGATGTCGTGTGCAAGTTTATCGTGATCAATTTTTCCGATGGAACGAGTGGAAACATATTTCGGAGGACGTTTAAGTTTAGGTGTAGATAGATGGCACAAAATGGCGAAATGATCAGAAGCAAGATCATGACACACATTGGTGGAATGAATGATATCGTCATCATTTCTATGTATAACTAGGTCAAGAATATGTCCACACTTCTGAGTTGGTTCGGTGACTGTCTGTATCAGATTAAACATTTCAAATTGTTCTATCAACTTCAAAGCATTTGTGTTAGTAGTGTCATCAACATGAAAATTAAAGTCGCCAGAAATCACAAGTTTGTTTGGGCATTGTAAACAAAAATCAAGGAAACCGGTAAGTTCAGTAAAGAACAGAGGCGTCGTGAGTTCATTTTTCTGGTTTGGTGGAATCCTGTACACAAGGAAGAAGCTTACACGTTGTTCGTTTACTGTTAGTGAATAAAGGGTGGATACTGTATAGTCAAGTGAATAAAGGGTGGATATTGTATTGTCTGGTGAATAAAGGGTGGATACTGTATAGTCAAGTGAATAAAGGATGGATATTGTATTGTCTGGTGAATAAAGGATGGATATTGTATTGTCTGGTGAATAAAGGGTGGATACTGTATAGTCAAGTGAATAAAGGATGGATATTGTATTGTCTGGTGAATAAAGGATGGATATTGTATTGTCTGGTGAATAAAGGGTGGATACTGTATAGTCAAGTGAATAAAGGATGGATATTGTATTGTCTGGTGAATAAAGGATGGATATTGTATTGTCTGGTGAATAAAGGGTGGATACTGTATAGTCAAGTGAATAAAGGGTGGATATTGTGTTGTCTGGTGAATAAAGGGTGGATACTGTATTGTCAAGTGAATAAAGGGTGGATATTGTATTGTCTGGTGAATAAAGGGTGGATATTGTGTTGTCTGGTGAATAAAGGGTGGATATTGTATTGTCTTGTGAATAAAAGGTCGATAATATCGTGTAGTAAATAAAGAATGGATTTTTTATTCTGTGGTGAATATAGGGTGGATATTGTATCGTATAGTGACTAAAGGGTGGATATTGTATCGTGTAGTGAATAAAGGATGGATATTGTATCGTGTAGTGAATAAAGGGTGGATATTGTATGGCCTGATGAATAGATGGTGCATATTGTATGGTGTAGTGAATAAAGGGTGGATATTGTATAGCCTGGTGAATAACGGGTGGATGGATATTGTATCATGTAGTGAATAAAGGGTGGATATTGTATCATGTGGTGAATAAAGGGTGGATATTGTATCGTGTAATGAACAAGATATTGTATTGTCTGGTGAATAAAGGGTGGATATTGTATTGTCTGGTGAATAAAGGGTGGATAATTTCCCCATTCCGCACATATGTTGATCTAGTACGTGCACACATAAAGGCACGCAGAACATACAATATCTACGTGAAAGATCCCCAAAATGTCCCGCACCTTTTGTCTCCAAACCAAGGTTCCCTGCTTTTTTTACATCTTTCTATTTGGCTCTGGTAGTCGGCTTGGCTCATAAGCAATATGAACCCTACCTGCCTTTCTCTCTTCTCTGGTCGAAGGCGTCCTCAAGAATCAGAATCACAGTATGATGTTCAACCATTTAGGTCAGCAGCAGCATTGCCACACCAGACCTGAACACTACACTGGCAAGATCAGACATCTGAGAGAGAAAGAGAGAGAGAGAGAGAGAGATAGAAAGAGAGAGAGAGAAAGAGAGAGAGAGAGAGAGAGAAAGAAAGAGAGAGAGAGAGAGAGAGAGAGAGAGAGAGAGAGAGAGAAAGAGAGAGAGAGAGAGAGAGAGACAAAGTGTGTGTTCTTCAGAGAGTGAGTTAGAGAAACGACGACAAAGTGTACGAGAGTGATGTGTATTTCACTATTTTTACACACAACCAAAACTTGAACGTTCCCGTGTAGAAAACTTGAACGTTCCCGTGTAGAAAACTTGAACGTTCCCGTGTAGAAAACTTGAACGTTCCGGTGTATAAAACTTGAACGTTCCCGTGTAGAAAACTTGAACGTTCCGGTGTATAAAACTGTTACCAAAGAAAATCTCCATCTGATCAAGAAGCCTTGATTTAGATCTTTTACATTAGACTAAAATATAATCAATACCCCACACTACATAGACATGAAATATAATCAATACCCCACACTACATAGACATGAAATATAATCAATACCTCACACTACATAGACATGAAATATAATCAATACCCCACACTACATAGACATGAAATATCATCAATATCTCACACTACATAGACATGAAATATAATCAATACCCCACACTACATAGACATGAAATATAATCAATACCTCACACTACATAGACATGAAATATCATCAATACCCCACACTACATAGACATGAAATATCATCAATATCTCACACTACATAGACATGAAATATAATCAATACCTCACACTACATAGACATGAAATATAATCAATACCTCACACTAGATAGACATGAAATATAATCAATACCCCACACTACATAGACATGAAATATCATCAATACCTCACACTACATAGACATGAAATATAATCAATACCTCACACTACATAGACATGAAATATCATCAATATCTCACACTACACAGACATGAAATATCATCAATACCTCACGCTGTGACAGACGTGAAATATCATCAATACCTCACACTGCATAGACATGAAATATCATCAATACCTCACGCTGTGACAGACGTGAAATACAATCAAAATCAAATCTATTCATATCAAACACGTGTAAAAGTAAATAAATATTCAAAAGAGAATCAACTTTTGTACAATTCGAACATGTACAAAAATCAATCCGTATGAAGACAACCAAACATGTGTAAAAACGAATAAATCAATAAAAAAACACAGACTTTATTGTTGTGATCTTGTTTACGTGTGATGAAGACTTGAACGAACCTACACTGACGTTGGTTCTATAACAACAACAGCAGCAGCAACAACAAGAAGAAGAACAACAATAGCAGCAACAAGAACAAGAACAACAAGAAGAACATAACAACCAGTCAAGTGATGAAGTCTTTTAAAAGCGTTAGTTGTAAGTTGCATGCAGGTTATGGTGTACCCCATTACATTTTTTTTTCATCTTTTTGAAAGTGCTTCACGCGTTTTACATACTTAATTTGTTTCGTGTCTTTTTTCTTCATAACAAAATTGCAGTGTGTGTGGGCATTTAGTGACTGGGTGTCTATCTACATTCTAATATGGACAGTTCAGATTTGTGTCCGGTTTACAATTGTGGTTACATATGCCTGGGTTTTATCATGACCTAGTGCGTATCAACATTGTGGAACTATGCGTATATGCCCGTTTCATATTAGCATCGATACATATGAAAACACGGTGACCCTGAAACACGTATGTCAAAATTTGCGCAATTACAACTACTCTCGTTAAAAGTGTTCTTTAAAAGCATCTAGAAGTTAAAAATTGAAGTTGAAATTTACTCAACTGGTTTGGCTGTTAGGCCTACCACTGTGAATTCTGAAGACGTAAAACTCCATACCAAACAACAACTGTTCATAAAACACCACTACGTGATTTACATAAACTATATACATATACAGTAATGCCACATAGATTTTTCTGACAGACGTAGACTAAAAAAAATCCTAGTGTAATTGCAATCATCTTACTCTTAAATTCCATTATGTGTTGGCATCAGCTTACACAAACAAGGACGGCCACAGACACACCAACTGTCACACATACAGGCACATCTGCAAACCAGCAAGTATACTTGCATCGGTTATTTACCCTCATACCAAGTCACCATTTGTCGCTCCTCCTCTCTCTCCTTTAATATTTTTCCCGTTCTAGTGCCCCATACACATTCACCACCACTACCACCATCACACATACAACAACAACAACAACAACACACACACACACACACACACACACACCTTTAAGACGCACACACACACCACACACACACATCTTTCACACACACACACACACACACACACACACACACACACACACACACACACACACACACACACACACACACACACCTGATATTACACGTGCACGTATGCAAATATACCCCCCAGGTTTCAGACGAGTATTCTGAGTTTTAAGGAACACAAAAGAAATCAAAATTGCAAAAACAAACAGCAACAAGAGAAGATAAACATTATGTCCTCAATGTTACATACTCTCATTAAAGCTGTTTAAAACAATGTAACCTATTGTCATTACAATTATTCCTCAAAGTATCCAAGAAGCAAAATTCCAAAAACAAACGGCAAGAACAGAAGACATACGTATATTGTGTCCCAAATGTTATCTGCTCTCGTTAAAAATATCCCTCAAAGTTTCAGAAATGTAAAATTTCAAAAATAAAGACCACCAACAGAAGGAACATCGTGTCCCTAATACTACATAGTCTGGTTATAATTCTTCATCAAAGTTAAAACTACTTACGTTCCTTTTTTACCCGAGTTGTGTGGATTACGTGTGTCCACATGTGCCCCTGCTTGCAAATAAAACTGTCTGTAGTTGTCACCAGTGGCATGATCACCAACATGTCTACAGTGATATAGCACTGTAGTAGTCACCAGTGATACAGTCACCAATATGTCTACAGTGATATAGGACTGTCTGTAGTAGTCACCAGTGATACAGTCACCAACATGTCTACAGTGATATAGAACTGTAGTAGTCATCAGTTATACAGTCACCAACATGTCTACAGTGATATAGGACTGTCTGTAGTAGTCACCAGTGATACAGTCACCAACATGTCTACAGTGATATAGAACTGTAGTAGTCACCAGTTATACAGTCACCAACATGTCTACAGTGATATAGGACTGTCTGTAGTAGTCACCAGTGATACAGTCACCAACATGTCTACAGTGATATAGGACTGACTGTAGTAGTCACCAGTGATACAGTCACCAACATGTCTACAGTGATATAGGACTGTCTGTAGTAGTCACCAGTGATACAGTCACCAATATGTCTACAGTGATATAGAACTGTCTGTAGTAGTCACCAGTGATACAGTCACCAACATGTCTACAGTGATATAGAACTGTAGTAGTCACCAGTGATACAGTCACCAACATGTCTACAGTGATATAGGACTGTCTGTAGTAGTCACCAGTGATACAGTCACCAACATGTCTACAGTGATATAGGACTGACTGTAGTAGTCACCAGTGATACAGTCACCAATATGTCTACAGTGATATAGGACTGTCTGTAGTAGTCACCAGTGATACAGTCACCAATATGTCTACAGTGATATAGGACTGTCTGTAGTAGTCACCAGTGATACAGTCACCAACATGTCTACAGTGATATAGGACTGTCTGTAGTAGTTACCAGTGATACAGTCACCAACATGTCTCTACAGTAATATAGGACTGTCTGTAGTAGTCACCAGTGATACAGTCACCAATATGTCTACAGTGATATAGAACTGTCTGTAGTAGTCACCAGTGATACAGTCACCAATATGTCTACAGTGATATAGGACTGTCTGTAGTAGTCACCAGTGATACAGTCACCAATATGTCTACAGTGATATAGAACTGTCTGTAGTAGTTACCAGTGATACAGTCACCAACATGTCTACAGTAATATAGGACTGTCTGTAGTAGTCACCAGTGATACAGTCACCAATATGTCTACAGTGATATAGAACTGTCTGTAGTAGTCACCAGTGATACAGTCACCAATATGTCTACAGTGATATAGGACTGTCTGTAGTAGTCACCAGTGATACAGTCACCAACATGTCTACAGCGATATAGGACTGTAGTAGTCACCAGTGATACAGTCACCAACATGTCTACAGTGATATAGGACTGTAGTAGTCACCAGTGATACAGTCACCAACATGTCTACAGTGATATAGGACTGACTGTAGTAGTCACCAGTGATACAGTCACCAATATGTCTACAGTGATATAGGACTGTCTGTAGTAGTCACCAGTGATACAGTCACCAACATGTCTACAGTGATATAGGACTGACTGTAGTAGTCACCAGTGATACAGTCACCAACTATGTCTACAGTGATATAGAACTGTAGTAGTCACCAGTGATACAGTCACCAACATGTCTACAGTGATATAGGACTGTAGTAGTCACCAGTGATACAGTCACCAATATGTCTACAGTGTATAGGACTCTGTAGTAGTCACCAGTGATACAGTCACCAACTATGTCTACAGTGATTAAACTGTCTGTAGTAGTCACCAGTGATACAGTCACCAACATGTCTACAGTGATATAGAACTGTAGTAGTCACCAGTGATACAGTCACTAACATGTCTACAGTGATATAGGACTGTCTGTAGTAGTCACCAGTGATACAGTAACCAACATGTCTACAGTGATATAGGATGACTGTGGTAGTCACCAGTGATACAGTCACCAACATGTCTACAGTGATATAGGACTGACTGTGGTAGTCACCAGTGATACAGTCACCAATATGTCTACAGTGATATAGGACTGGTAGTCACCAGTGATAGTCACCAATATGTCTACAGTGATATAGGACTGACTGTAGTCGTCACAAGTGATACAGTCACCAACATGTCTACAGTGATATAGGACTGACTGTAGTCGTCACCAGTGATACAGTCACCAATATGTCTACAGTGATATAGAACTGTCTGTAGTAGTCACCAGTGATACAGTCACCAATATGTCTACAGTGATATAGGACTGTCTGTAGTAGTCACCAGTGATACAGTCACCAATATGTCTACAGTGATATAGGACTGTAGTAGTCACAAGTGATACAGTCACCAATATGTCTACAGTGATATAGGACTGTGGTAGTCACCAGTGATACAGTCACCAATATGTCTACAGTGATATAGGACTGTCTGTAGAAGTCAACAGTGATACAGTCACCAATATGTCTACAGTGATATAGGACTGTAGTAGTCACCAGTGATACAGTCACCAACATGTCTACAGTGATATAGGACTGTCTGTAGTAGTCACCAGTGATACAGTCACCAACATGTCTACAGTGATATAGGACTGTGTAGTCACCAGTGATACAGTCACCAATATGTCTACAGTGATATAGAACTGTCTGTAGTAGTCACCAGTGATACAGTCACCAATATGTCTACAGTGATATAGGACTGTCTGTAGTAGTCACCAGTGATACAGTCACCAACATGTCTACAGTGATATAGGACTGTCTGTAGTAGTCACCAGTGATACAGACACCAACATGTCTACAGTGATATAGGACTGTGGTAGTCACCAGTGATACAGTCACCAATATGTCTACAGTGATATAGAACTGTCTGTAGTAGTCACCAGTGATACAGTCACCAACATGTCTACAGTGATATAGGACTGTAGTAGTCACCAGTGATACAGTCACCAACATGTCTACAGTGATATAGGACTGTCTGTAGTAGTCACCAGTGATACAGTCACCAACATGTCTACAGTGATATAGAACTGTCTGTAGTAGTCACCAGTGATACAGTCACCAACATGTCTACAGTGATAGAGGACTGTAGTAGTCACCAGTGATACACTCACCAACATGTCTACAGTGATATAGGACTGTCTGTAGTAGTCACCAGTGATACAGTCACCAACATGTCTACAGTGATATAGGACTGACTGTGGTAGTCACCAGTGATACAGTCACCAATATGTCTACAGTGATATAGGACTGGTAGTCACCAGTGATAGTCACCAACATGTCTACAGTGATATAGGACTGACTGTAGTCGTCACAAGTGATACAGTCACCAATATGTCTACAGTGATATAGAACTGTCTGTAGTAGTCACCAATGATACAGTCACCAACATGTCTACAGTGATATAGGACTGTGTGTAGTAGTCACCAGTGATACAGTCACCAACATGTCTACAGTGATATAGGACTGTCTGTAGTAGTCACCAGTGATACAGTCACCAACATGTCTACAGTGATATAGGACTGACTGTAGTAGTCACCAATGATACAGTCACCAATATGTCTACAGTGATATAGGACTGTCTGTAGTAGTCACCAGTGATACAGTCACCAACATGTCTACAGTGATATAGGACTGACTGTAGTAGTCACCAGTGATACAGTCACCAATATGTCTACAGTGATATAGGACTGTCTGTAGTAGTCACCAGTGATACAGTCACCAACATGTCTACAGTGATATAGGACTGACTGTAGTAGTCACCAGTGATACAGTCACCAACATGTCTACAGTGATATAGAACTGTAGTAGTCACCAGTGATACAGTCACCAACATGTCTACAGTGATATAGGACTGACTGTAGTAGTCACCAGTGATACAGTCACCAATATGTCTACAGTGCTATAGGACTCACTGTAGTAGTCACCAGTGATACAGTCACCAATATGTCTACAGTGATATTGACTGTAGTAGTCACCAGTGATACAGTCACCAACATGTCTACAAAGATATAGAACTGTGGTAGTCACCAGTGATACAGTCACCAACATGTCTACAGTGATATAGAACTGTAGTAGTCACCAGTGATACAGTCACCAATATGTCTACAGTGATATAGGACAGTCTGTAGTAGTCACCAGTGATACAGTCACCAACATGTCTACAGTGATATAGGACTGTAGTAGTCACCAGTGATACAGTCACCAACATGTCTACAGTGATATAGGACTGTCTGTAGTAGTCACCAGTGATACAGTCACCAACATGTCTACAGTGATTTAGGACTGACTGTAGTAGTCACCAGTGATACAGTCACCAATATGTCTACAGTGATATAGGACAGTCTGTACTAGTCACCAGTGATACAGTCACCAATATGTCTACAGTGATATAGGACTGTCTGTAGTAGTCACCAGTGATACAGTCACCAACATGTCTACAGTGATATAGGACTGACTGTAGTAGTCACCAGTGATACAGTCACCAACATGTCTACAGTGATATAGAACTGTAGTAGTCACCAGTGATACAGTCACCAACATGTCTACAGTGATATAGGACTGACTGTAGTAGTCACCAGTGATACAGTCACCAATATGTCTACAGTGCTATAGGACTGACTGTAGTAGTCACCAGTGATACAGTCACCAATATGTCTACAGTGATATAGGACTGTAGTAGTCACCAGTGATACAGTCACCAACATGTCTACAGTGATATAGAACTGTAGTAGTCACCAGTGATACAGTCACCAATATGTCTACAGTGATATAGGACAGTCTGTAGTAGTCACCAGTGATACAGTCACCAACATGTCTACAGTGATATAAGACTGTCTGTAGTAGTCACCAGTGATACAGTCACCAACATGTCTACAGTGATATAGGACTGACTGTAGTAGTCACCAGTGATACAGTCACCAACATGTCTACAGTGATATAGAACTGTAGTAGTCACCAGTGATACAGTCACCAACATGTCTACAGTGTATAGGACTGACTGTAGTAGTCACCAGTGATACAGTCACCAATATGTCTACAGTGCTATAGGACTCACTGTAGTAGTCACCAGTGATACAGTCACCAATATGTCTACAGTGATATTGACTGTAGTAGTCACCAGTGATACAGTCACCAACATGTCTACAGTGATATAGGACTGTCTGTAGTAGTCACCAGTGATACAGTCACCAACATGTCTACAGTGATATAGGACTGACTGTGGTAGTCACCAGTGATACAGTCACCAATATGTCTACAGTGATATAGGACTGGTAGTCACCAGTGATAGTCACCAATATGTCTACAGTGATATAGGACTGACTGTAGTCGTCACAAGTGATACAGTCACCAACATGTCTACAGTGATATAGGACTGACTGTAGTCGTCACCAGTGATACAGTCACCAATATGTCTACAGTGATATAGAACTGTCTGTAGTAGTCACCAGTGATACAGTCACCAATATGTCTACAGTGATATAGGACTGTCATGTAGTAGTCACCAGTGATACAGTCACCAATATGTCTACAGTGATATAGGACTGTGTAGTCACAAGTGATACAGTCACCAATATGTCTACAGTGATATAGGACTGTGGTAGTCACCAGTGATACAGTCACCAATATGTCTACAGTGATATAGGACTGTCTGTAGAAGTCACAGTGATACAGTCACCAATATGTCTACAGTGATATAGGACTGTAGTAGTCACCAGTGATACAGTCACCAACATGTCTACAGTGATATAGGACTGTCTGTAGTAGTCACCAGTGATACAGTCACCAACATGTCTACAGTGATATAGGACTGTGTAGTCACCAGTGATACAGTCACCAATATGTCTACAGTGATATAGAACTGTCTGTAGTAGTCACCAGTGATACAGTCACCAATATGTCTACAGTGATATAGGACTGTCTGTAGTAGTCACCAGTGATACAGTCACCAACATGTCTACAGTGATATAGGACTGTCTGTAGTAGTCACCAGTGATACAGACACCAACATGTCTACAGTGATATAGGACTGTGGTAGTCACCAGTGATACAGTCACCAAATGTCTACAGTGATATAGAACTGTCTGTAGTAGTCACCAGTGATACAGTCACCAACATGTCTACAGTGATATAGGACTGTAGTAGTCACCAGTGATACAGTCACCAACATGTCTACAGTGATATAGGACTGTCTGTAGTAGTCACCAGTGATACAGTCACCAACATGTCTACAGTGATATAGAACGTCTGTAGTAGTCACCAGTGATACAGTCACCAACATGTCTACAGTGATAGTAGGACTGTAGTAGTCACCAGTGATACACTCACCAACATGTCTACAGTGATATAGGACTGTCTGTAGTAGTCACCAGTGATACAGTCACCAGCATGTCTACAGTGATATAGAGACTGTAGTAGTCACCAGTGATACAGTCACTAACATGTCTACAGTGATATAGGACTGTCTGTAGTAGTCACCAGTGATACAGTCACCAACATGTCTACAGTGATATAGGACTGACTGTGGTAGTCACCAGTGATACAGTCACCAATATGTCTACAGTGATATAGGACTGGTAGTCACCAGTGATAGTCACCAACATGTCTACAGTGATATAGGACTGACTGTAGTGTCACAAGTGATATAGGACTGTCTGTAGTAGTCACCAGTGATACAGTCACCAATATGTCTACAGTGATATAGGACTGTAGTAGTCACCAGTGATACAGTCACCAACATGTCTACAGTGATATAGGACGTGTAGTAGTCACCAGTGATACAGTCACCAACATGTCTACAGTGATATAGGACTGTGGTAGTCACCAGTGATACAGTCACCAATATGTCTACAGTGATATAGAACTGTCTGTAGTAGTCACCAGTGATACAGTCACCAATATGTCTACAGTGATATAGGACTGTCTGTAGTAGTCACCAGTGATACAGTCACCAACATGTCTACAGTGATATAGGACTGTCTGTAGTAGTCACCAGTGATACAGTCACCAATATGTCTACAGTGAATAGGACTGTGGTAGTCACCAGTGATACAGTCACCAATATGTCTACAGTGATATAGAACTGTCTGTAGTAGTCACCAGTGATACAGTCACCAACATGTCTACAGTGATATAGGACTGACTGTAGTCACCAGTGATACAGTCACCAATATGTCTACAGTGATATAGGACTGGTAGTCACCAGTGATAGTCACCAATATGTCTACAGTGATATAGGACTGTAGTAGTCACCAGTGATACAGTCACCAACATGTCTAGAGTGATATAGGACTGACTGTAGTCGTCACCAGTGATACAGTCACCAATATGTCTACAGTGATATAGAACTGTCTGTAGTAGTCACCAGTGATACAGTCACCAATATGTCTACAGTGATATAGGACTGTCTGTAGTAGTCACCAGTGATATAGTCACAAATATGTCTACAGTGATATAGGACTGTCTGTAGTAGTCACCAGTGATACAGTCACCAACATGTCTACAGTGATAGAGGACTGTAGTAGTCACCAGTGATACACTCACCAACATGTCTACAGTGATATAGGACTGTCTGTAGTAGTCACCAGTGATACAGTCACCAGCATGTCTACAGTGATATAGAACTGTAGTAGTCACCAGTGATACAGTCACTAACATGTCTACAGTGATATAGGACTGTCTGTAGTAGTCACCAGTGATACAGTCACCAACATGTCTACAGTGATATAGGACTGACTGTGGTAGTCACCAGTGATACAGTCACCAATATGTCTACAGTGATATAGGACTGGTAGTCACCAGTGATAGTCACCAACATGTCTACAGTGATATAGGACTGACTGTAGTCGTCACAAGTGATACAGTCACCAATATGTCTACAGTGATATAGAACTGTCTGTAGTAGTCACCAGTGATACAGTCACCAATATGTCTACAGTGATATAGGACTGTCTGTAGTAGTCACCAGTGATACAGTCACCAACATGTCTCCAGTGATATAGGACAGTCTGTAGTAGTCACCAGTGATACAGTCACCAATATGTCTACAGTGATATAGGACTGTCTGTAGTAGTCACCAGTGATACAGTCACCAATATGTCTACAGTGATATAGGACTGTAGTAGTCACAAGTGATACAGTCACCAATATGTCTACAGTGATATAGGACTGTGGTAGTCACCAGTGATACAGTCACCAATATGTCTACAGTGATATAGGACTGTCTGTAGTAGTCACCAGTGATACAGTCACCAATATGTCTACAATGATATAGGACTGCAGTAGTCACCAGTGATACAGTCACCAACATGTCTACAGTGATATAGGACTGTCTATAGTAGTCACCAGTGATACAGTCACCAACATGTCTACAGTGATATAGGACTGTGGTAGTCACCAGTGATACAGTCACCAACATGTCTACAGTGATATAGGACTGTAGTAGTCACCAATGATACAGTCACCAACATGTCTACAGTGATATAGGACTGTGTGTAGTAGTCACCAGTGATACAGTCACCAACATGTCTACAGTGATATAGGACTGTCTGTAGTAGTCACCAGTGATACAGTCACCAACATGTCTACAGTGATATAGGACTGACTGTAGTAGTCACCAATGATACAGTCACCAATATGTCTACAGTGATATAGGACTGTCTGTAGTAGTCACCAGTGATACAGTCACCAACATGTCTACAGTGATATAGGACTGACTGTAGTAGTCACCAGTGATACAGTCACCAATATGTCTACAGTGATATAGGACTGTCTGTAGTAGTCACCAGTGATACAGTCACCAACATGTCTACAGTGATATAGGACTGACTGTAGTAGTCACCAGTGATACAGTCACCAACATGTCTACAGTGATATAGATCTGTAGTAGTCACCAGTGATACAGTCACCAACATGTCTACAGTGATTTAGGACTGACTGTAGTAGTCACCAGTGATACAGTCACCAAATGTCTACAGTGATATAGGACTGACTGTAGTAGTCACCATGATACAGTCACCAATATGTCTACAGTGATATAGGACTCTGTAGTAGTCACCAGTGATACAGTCACCAACATGTCTACAGTGATATAGGACTGACTGTAGGTACAGTGTAGTCACCATACAGTGATACAACAGTGTACCACCAACATGTCTACAGTGATATAGGATGCTGTAGTAGTCACCAGTGATACAGTCACCAATATGTCTACAGTGATATAGGACTGTCTGTAGTAGTCACCAGTGATACAGTCACCAACATGTCTACAGTGATATAGACTGTAGTAGTCACCAGTGATACAGTCACCAACATGTCTACAGTGATATAGGACACTGTAGTAGTCACCAGTGAACATCACCAAATGTCTACAGTGTATAGGACTGACTGTAGTAGTCACCAGTGATACAGTCACCAATATGTCTACAAGATATAGACTGTGGTAGTCACCAGTGATACAGTCACCAATATGTCTACAGTGATATAGAACTGTAGTAGTCACCAGTGATACAGTCACCAATATGTCTACAGTGATATAGGACGTTGTAGTAGTCACCAGTGATACAGTCACCAACATGTCTACAGTGATATAGACTGTCTGTAGTAGTCACAGTGATACAGTCACCAATATGTCTACAGTGATATAGACTGTCAGTAGTCACCAGTGATACAGTCACCAACATGTCTACAGTGATATAGGACTGTTAGTAGTCACCAGTGATACAGTCACCAACATGTCTACAGTGATATAGGACTGTCTGTAGTCACCAGTGATACAGTCACCAAATGTCTACAGTGATATAGGACTGTGTAGTCACCAGTGATAGTCACCAACATGTCTACAGTGATATAGGATCTGTAGTAGTCACCAGTGATACAGTCACCAACATGTCTACAGTGATATAGGACTGCTGTAGTAGTCACCAGTGATACAGTCACCAATATGTCTACAGTGATATAGGACTGTCTGTAGTAGTCACCAGTGATACAGTCACCAACATGTCTACAGTGATATAGGACTGTGGTAGTCACCAGTGATACAGTCACCAATATGTCTACAGTGATATAGAACTGTCTGTAGTAGTCACCAGTGATACAGTCACCAATATGTCTACAGTGATATAGAAGCTGTAGTAGTCACCATGATACAGTCACCAACATGTCTACAGTGATATAGGACTGTCTGTAGTAGTCACCAGTGATACAGTCACCAACATGTCTACAGTGATATAGGACTGTAGTAGTCACCAGTGATACAGTCACCAACATGTCTACAGTGATATAGGACTGTGGTAGTCACCAGTGATACAGTCACCAACATGTCTACAGTGATATAGAACTGTCTGTAGTAGTCACCAGTGATACAGTCACCAACATGTCTACAGTGATATAGGACTTGTAGTAGTCACCAGTGATACAGTCACCAATATGTCTACAGTGATACAGGACTGTTAGTAGTCACCAGTGATACAGTCACCAACATGTCTACAGTGATATAGGACTGTAGTAGTCACCATGATACAGTCACCAACATGTCTACAGTGATATAGGACTGTAGTAGTCACCAGTGATACAGTCACCAAATGTCTACAGTGATATAGACTTCTGTAGTAGTCACCAGTGATACAGTCACCACATGTCTACAGTGATATAGGACTGACTGTAGTAGTCACCAGTGATACAGTCACCAACATGTCTACAGTGATATAGGACTGACTGTAGTAGTCACCAGTGATACAGTCACCAATATGTCTACAGTGATATAGGACTGACTGTAGTAGTCACCAGGATACAGTCACCAATGTCTACAGTGATATAGGACAGTAGTAGTCACCAGTGATACAGTCACCAAATGTCTACAGTGATATAGGACTGTGTAGTAGTCACCAGTGATACAGTCACCAACATGTCTACAGTGATATAGGACTGCTGTAGTAGTCACCAGTGATACAGTCACCAACATGTCTACAGTGATATATTACTGTCTGTAGTAGTCACCAGTAATATTGTCACCAATATGTCTACAGTGATATAGGATTGCAGCAGTCACCAGTGATGCAGTCACCAATATGTCTATAGTGATATAGGATTGCAGCAGTCACCAGTGATGCAGTCACCAATATGTCTACAGTGATATAGAATTGTCTGTTGTCACCAGTGGTGCAGTCACCAATATGTCTATAGTGATATAGGACTGCAGCAGTCACCAGTGATGCAGTCATCAATATGTCTATAGTGATATAGGATTGCAGCAGTCACCAGTGATGCAGTCATCAATATGTCTATAGTGATATAGGATTGCAGCAGTCACCAGTGATGCAGTCACCAATATGTCTATAGTGATATAGGATTGCAGCAGTCACCAGTGATGCAGTCACCAATATGTCTATAGTGATATAGAATTGTCTGTTGTCACCAGTGGTGCAGTCACCAATATGTCTACAGTGATATAGAATTGTCTGTTGTCACCAGTGATGCAGTCACCAATATGTCTACAGTGATATAGAATTGTCTGTTGTCACCAGTGGTGCAGTCACCAATATGTCTACAGTGATATAGAATTGTCTGTTGTCACCAGTGTGCAGTCACCAATATGTCTATAGTGATATAGGACTGCAGCAGTCACCAGTCGTGCAGTCACCAATATGTCTACAGTGATATAGGACTGCAGCAGTCACCAGTGATATAGGACAGTAGTAGTCACCAGAGATATAGGACAGTAGTAGTCACCAATGATATAGGACAGTAGTAGTCACCAGTGATATAGGACAGTAGTAGTCACCAGTGATATAGGACAGTAGTAGTCACCAGTGATATAGGACAGTAGTAGTCACCAGTATATAGGACAGTAGTAGTCACCAGTGATATAGGACAGTAGTAGTCACCAGTGATATAGGACAGTAGTAGTCACCAGTGATATAGGACAGTAGTAGTCACCAGTGATATAGGACAGTAGTAGTCACCAGTGATATAGGACAGTAGTAGTCACCAGTGATATAGGACAGTAGTAGTCACCAGTGATATAGGACAGTAGTAGTCACCAGTGATATAGGACAGTAGTAGTCACCAGTGATATAGGACAGTAGTAGTCACCAGTGATATAGGACAGTAGTAGTCACCAGTGATATAGGACAGTAGTAGTCACCAGTAATCAGTCACCAACATGTGATACAGGACTGTAGTAGTCACTAGTGATATGATGGCTCCATCTGTCCGTTAAACAGTGGGTGAACCCAGTTAAGGACTCATTTGGGTGTGGAACAGGCCGATCCCTGAGTCACGGTCCTTGGCGCAGCTGACACACATGAAAGCTGATCGCTGTGGCTGGGTGGTCGCTGCCACAGCTTTTCTGCTCTTGTCTGTCAGATCACAGTCGAGTTCGTTTTGTAGCCATCCTTTCCCGTGTGTCCACACTGACACGGGCAGACTTCAGGTGACGTTTGCAAACGTCCGTATATAGCAACAGCGGGCGAACCGTGGATCTTGCCGCAAGCTCTTCATACAGAATATCTTTTCGGATTCGGCCATCCTGCAGGTGGTGCATATGGTCAAGCCAACGCATTCATCATTGTGTAAAGAGGGCATACATGCTTGGCACACTGGTCTAGTCTGGGTGTTCCAGAAACTGCTCAGGATCCGGATGCGAGCACGGCAGAAGCTACTGAGGCAGTTTTGGAGGCGCACATAGAATGTCCACCCCTCTTTGCCGTAGAGAAAGGAACTCTGTGCACAGGCTCTGTACGCTCCAAGTTTGGTGGCCGTACCAAGTGACACATTCTTCCTTCACCGTTTGAAGTTTAAAGTCCTACCACACATAGTGTATGTACATACCAGGATTAGTATGGAAAATGTTTTACAAGAGGATTCACGATATTATGATTACATCCTTTGACAGGTGTGATCCCTCTCTTCTCATGGATCAGAACGATCTTAATGATATGTCGACTACAATGATCGTGAACTGTTTCTGCTTATAATTATACACTGGTAAGGTAGATAATGCGTATCCACTGTTTCTGCTTATAATTATGCACTGGTAAGATAGATAATGCGTATCCACTGTTTCTGCTTATAATTATACACTGGTAAGATAGATAATGCGTCTCCACTGTTTCTGCTTATAATTATGCACTGGTAAGGTAGATAATGCGTCTCCACTGTTTCTGCTTATGTGTATGCACCGGCAAGACAGATAATGCCTCACCACACCACACCCTATGAATCAGCCCACCTATCCCCATACTCTGTCACTGTAATAAATCGACCAGACGGATCCTGTCCACTGACAAAATACAACACGACCTTCACCTGTCCAACTGTACATAAGTACACAGATTCCCTGTCAACCCTGTCATAAAATACAACCAACTTTTCACCTGTCAACTGACATAGCAATAACACAGGACGTTCATGTCAACGTACATATAAAAGCAACTATCTGCCAACTCTCTACAGAAACTTTCACCCATGTCTCATGTACTAATATCAACACAGACATTCATCTGTAACTGTACAAACAAATCTACACAGACATTCACTGTTCCAACTGTACATAAAATATCAACACAGAACTTGACCTGTCACGTACATAAAATTCACACCACCTTTACTGTAATAAAAATCATCACAGCTCTGTACAGCTGTTTCATACCAAATACAACCTACCTTGAATGTAAATCTACAACAAGTACAACAGACGATTACATGTCAAACTGTTTTAAAGAAGATTCACTTGTATATTACATCAAGTACCCCAGATCAATCACTGTCAATGTACATAAAAGTACATTCACCTTCAACTGTACATAAAGTACAACAGCGCATTCACCTGTCAACTGTATAATACACAAGACTTCACTGCAACTGTACATAAATCTAGACACTGTCAAGTACATAAGTACACCACATTCTGTAATTAATATACACTGAAGTGTAATCCTGTCAACTTTTACATTAAGTTATCACGACATTCACTGTCAATGTACATAAATATAACAGACATTCCCTGTCAACTGTACAAAATACATAGTTTACTGTCAACTGTACATAAAGACACAGACTTCACTGTCAATGTACATAAATACATACGACATTCCCTGTCAACTGTACATAAATCAGACATTCACCTGTCAACTGTCTATAAAAACAGACATTCACCTGTCAACTGTACATAAACATACACACAGACTCACTGTCAATGTACATAAAATACATTCACTGTCAACTGTACAAAAAGTACAAGTTCACCTGTCAACTGTACATAAATACATTCACTGTCAACTGTACATAAAATACAACACAGACATTCACCTGCCAACTGTACATAAAATACACACAGACATTCACCTGTCAACTGTACATAAAATACAACACAGACATTCACCTGTCAACTGTACATAAAATACAACACAGACATTCACTGTCAACTGTACATAAATACAACAGACATTCACTGTCAACTGTACAAAAAACAACACAGACATTCACCTGTCAACTGTACATAAGTACACACAGCATTCACCTGTCAACTGTACATAAATACAACACAGACATTCACCTGTCAACTGTACATAAAATACACACAGACATTCACCTGTCAACTGTACATAAAATAAACACAGCATTCACCTGTCAACTGTACATAAAATACACACGACATTCACCTGTCAACTGTACATAAAATACAACACAGACGTTCACCTGTCAACTGTACATAAAATCAACACAGACATTCACCTGTCAACTGTACATAAAATAACATTCACCTGTCAACTGTACATAAAATACAACACAGACATTCACTGTCAACTGTACATAAAATATAACACAGACTTCACCTGTCAACTGTACATAAAATACAACACAGACATTCACCTGTCAACTGTACATAAAATACATTCACCTGTCAACTGTACATAAAATACAACACAGACATTCACCTGTCAACTGTACATAAAATACAACACAGACATTATAAATTACATCTGTCCAACTGTACATATACGAATTATTCAGACTATAGACATTCACCTGTCAACTGTACATAAAATACAACACAGACATTCACCTGTCAACTGTACATAAAATACAACACAGACGATTCACCTGTCAACTGTACATAAAATACAACACAGACATTCACCTGTCAACTGTACATAAAATAACACAGACATTCACCTGTCAACTGTACATAAAATACAACACAGACATTCACCTGTCAACTGTACATAAAATAACACAGACATTCACCTGTCAACTGTACATAAAATACAACACAGACTTCACCTGTCAACTGTACATAAATACATAGACATTCACCTGTCAACTGTACATAAAATACAACACAGACATTCACCTGTCAACTGTACATAAAATACAACACAGACATTCACCTGTCAACTGTACATAAAATACAGCATTCACCTGTCAACTGTACATAAAATACAGATTCACCTGTCAACTGTACATAAAATACATTCACCTGCAACTGTACATAAATAAACATTCACTGCAACTGTACATAAAATACAACACAGACATTCACCTGTCAACTGTACATAAAATACAACACAGACATTCACCTGTCAACTGTACATAAAATACAACACAGACATTCACCTGTCAACTGTACATAATAATACATTCACCTGTCAACTGTACATAAAATACAACACAGACGTTCACCTGTCAACTGTACATAAAATACAACACAGACATTCACCTGTCAACTGTACATAAAGTACACAGACATCACTGTCAACTGTACATAAAGTACACACAGACATTCACCTGTCAACTGTACATAAAGTACACACAGACATTCACCTGTCACACTGTCAGCATCACGTCAACTGTACATTTCAGCTCGTCAACTGTACATAAATACACAGCATTCACCTGTCAACTGTACATAAAGTACACAGACATTCACCTGTCAACTGTACATAAAATACAACACGACATTCACCTGTCAACTGTACATAAATACAACACAGACATTCACCTGTCAACTGTACATAAATACAGACATTCACCTGTCAACTGTACATAAAATACAACCAGACATCACCTGTCAACTGTACATAAATATAACACAGACATTCACCTGTCAACTGTACATAAAGTACACACGACATTCACCTGTCAACTGTACATAAAGTTACAGACATTCACCTGTCAACTGTACATAAATGTACACAGACATTCACCTGTCAACTGTACATAAAGTACACAGACATTCACCTGTCAAGACTAATTACAACGTAACTGTACATAAATACGATTCACCTGTCAACTGTACATAAAATAATACTGAATGTCACAGACATTCACCTGTCAACTGTACATTAAAATCAATTCACCTGTCAACTGTACATAAAGTACACAGACATTCACCTGTCAACTGTACATAAAATACACATCATGACATGTCAAACTGTCACTACTGTACATAAAATACAACACAGACATTCACCTGTCAACTGTACATAAATACAAGAATTCACCTGTCAACTGTACATAAATACAACAGACGTTCACCTGTCAACTGTACATAAATACACCAGACATCACTGTCAACTGTACATAAATACAACACAGACTTCACCTGTCAACTGTACATAATACAAACAGCATTCACCTGTCAACTGTACATAAACGTACACAGACATTCACCTGTCAACTGTACATAAATACACAGGACTTCACCTGTCAACTGTACATAAATACACACGACATTCACCTGTCAACTGTACATAAAGTACAGACATTCACCTGTCAACTGTACATAAATACAACAGGACATTCACCTGTCAACTGTACATAAAATACAACAAGACATTCACCTGTCAACTGTACATAAAAACATACACACTGACGTAATAATCACACAGGTCACACTGTACATAAAATACAACACAGACATTCACCTGTCAACTGTACATAAAGTACACAGCATTCACCTGTCAACTGTACATAAAGTACAGACATTCACTGTCAACTGTACATAAAGTACACAGGCATTCACCTGTCAACTGTACATAAAGTACACAGCATTCACCTGTCAACTGTACATAAAGTACACAGACATTCACCTGTCAACTGTACATAAAGTAACACAGACATTCACCTGTCAACTGTACATAAAATATCACAGACATTCACCTGTCAACTGTACATAAAGTACACAAGACATTCACCTGTCAACTGTACATAAAGTATACAGACATTCACCTGTCAACTGTACATAAAGTACACAGACATTCACCTGTCAACTGTACATAAATACACAGACATTCACCTGTCAACTGTACATAAAATACACACAGACATTCACCTGTCAACTGTACATAAAATACAACACAGACATTCACCTGTCAACTGTACATAAAATACATTCACCTGTCAACTGTACATAAAATACAGACATTCACCTGTCAACTGTACATAAAATACATTCACCTGTCAACTGTACATAAAATACAACACAGACATTCACCTGTCAACTGTACATAAAAACATTCACCTGTCAACTGTACATAAAATACAACAGACATTCACCTGTCAACTGTACATAAAAATACAACACAGACATTCACCTGTCAACTGTACATAAAATACAACACAGACATTCACCTGTCAACTGTACATAAAATACACAGCATTCACCTGTCAACTGTACATAAAATACAACACAGACATTCACCTGTCAACTGTACATAAAATACAACACAGACGATTCACCTGTCAACTGTACATAAAATACAACACAGACATTCACCTGTCAACTGTACATAAAATAAACACAGACATTCACCTGTCAACTGTACATAAAATACAACACAGACATTCACCTGTCAACTGTACATAAAATAACACAGACTTCACCTGTCAACTGTACATAAAATACACACCAGACATTCACTTTGTCAACTGTACATAAAATACACGCATTCACCTGTCAACTGTACATAAATACAACACAGACATTCACCTGTCAACTGTACATAAAATACAACACAGACTTCACCTGTCAACTGTACATAAAATACATTCACCTGTCAACTGTACATAACACATGACGTTCACCTGTCAACTGTACATAAAATACAACAGACATTCACCTGTCAACTGTACATAAATACACAACATTCACCTGCCAACTGTACATAAGTACACACAGTACATTCACCTGTCAACTGTACATAAAGTACAACAGACATTCACCTGTCAACTGTACATAAAGTACACAGACATTCACCTGTCAACTGTACATAAAAGTACACAGCATTCACCTGTCAACTGTACATAAAGTACACAGACATTCACCTGTCAACTGTACATAAAATACACAGACATTCACCTGTCAACTGTACATAAAGTACACAGACATTCACCTGTCAACTGTACATAAAGTACATAAGACATTCACCTGTCAACTGTACATAAAATACACAGACATTCACCTGTCAACTGTACATAAATACAACACAGACATTCACCTGTCAACTGTACATAAATATACACAGACAGTTCACCTGTCAACTGTACATAAAATACATTCACCTGCCAACTGTACATAAAAAAACATTCACCTGTCAACTGTACATAAATAACTACAGACATTCATCTGTCAACTGTACATAAAATACAACACAGACATTCACCAGTCAACTGTACATAAAAATACAACACAGACGTTCACCTGTCAACTGTACATAAAATACATTCACCTGTCAACTGTACATAAAATACAACCAGACATTCACCTGTCACTGTACATAAAATACAACACAGACATTCACCTGTCAACTGTACATAAAGTAACACAGACATTCACCTGTCAACTGTACATAAAGTACACAACTTCACCTGCAACTGTACATAAAGTACACACACATTCACCTGTCAACTGTACATAAAGTACACACAGACATTCACCTGTCAACTGTACATAAAGTACACAGCATTCACCTGTCAACTGTACATAAAGTACACAGACATTCACCTGTCAACTGTACATAAAATACACAGACATTCACCTGTCAACTGTACATAAAGTACACAGACATTCACCTGTCAACTGTACATAAAGTACATAGACATTCACACTGTCAACTGTACATAAAGTACACAGACATTCACCTGTCAACTGTACATAAAGTATACAGACATTCACCTGTCAACTGTACATAAAGTACATAGACATTCACCTGTCAACTGTACATAAAGTATACAGACATTCACCTGTCAACTGTACATAAAGTACATAGACATTCACCTGTCAACTGTACATAAAGTATAACAGACATTCACCTGTCAACTATACATAAAGTACATAGACATTCACCTGTCAACTGTACATAAAAAATACAACACAGACGTTCACCTGTCAACTGTACATAAAATACATTCACCTGTCAACTGTACATAAAGTACACAGACATTCACCTGTCAACTGTACATAAAATACAACACAGACGTTCACCTGTCAACTGTACATAAAATACAACACAGACATTCACCTGTCAACTGTACATAAAATACATTCACCTGCCAACTGTACATAAAATACAACACAGACGTTCACCTGTCAACTGTACATAAAATACAACACAGACATTCACCTGCCAACTGTACATAAAGTACACAGACATTCACTTGTCAACTGTACATAACGTACACAGGCATTCACCTGTCAACTGTACATAACGTACACAGGCATTCACCTGTCAACTGTACATAAAGTACACAGGCATTCACCTGTCAACTGTACATAAAGTATACAGACATTCACTTGTCAACTGTACATAAAGTACACAGGCATTCACCTGTCAACTGTACATAAAGTACACAGGCATTCACCTGTCAACTGTACATAACGTACACAGGCATTCACCTGTCAACTGTACATAAAATACAACACAGACGTTCACCTGTCAACTGTACATAAAATACAACACAGACATTCACCTGTCAACTGTACATAAAATACATTCACCTGCCAACTGTACATAAAATACATTCACCTGCCAACTGTACATAAAGTACACAGGCATTCACCTGTCAACTGTACATAACGTACACAGGCATTCACCTGTCAACTGTACATAAAGTACACCGACATTCACCTGTCAACTGTACATAAAGTACACAGACATTCACCTGTCAACTGTACATAAAGTACACAGACATTCACCTGTCAACTGTACATAAAGTACACAGGCATTCACCTGTCAACTGTACATAAAGT